>CM077090.1:36632123-37103646 GCA_039513925.1 Platanthera zijinensis
TCCCTGTTCTGTTTGATCCATCCATGAGGTCTGATATAGTTTGTCACAAGGACTTGGCCGTCTTACACTTTTCAAGTCTTGACCGGGAAGGTCCAGTCCAGACATCAAGGATAATTTTACGAATCATTTTATCCAAGTTGAAAAGAGAGAATTCAATCACAGACATTTCAGTAGTCTTCTTGGGGATCTGCATATCCTTTCCAGAGCAGGAGGCCTTCATGGGAATGAAGGGACCCTCTTCCAGAATGAGTGATGCTTGAGGGTCGATGGCCTCCAGATGAAATAGTACTCTCATCTTCCATACAGGATAGTACTCCTTTGTACAAGAGGGGAGTCTTAGAGGAGGGACATCATAATCCAACTCCATGCTTGAGTCTGATCTTCTTGTTGGCACTAGATGCAGGAACTTACTCGAGGTGTTAACCCATTTGATGAGTAACCTCCCTCTGATACCACTTGAAAGTCCACATAGTGTCAACTACTTACACCTAGGGGGGATAGGTGTCTTTGCAGCGTATTTGCGGAATTAAGGTTTTACCTGCACAAGAAAACAAAACAACACAACACAAAAAGTACGCAATCAATTTATAGTGGTTCCCCGATTTGGGTACGTCCACTTTCCCCCTTCGACCTATCTCCCAACCAGGGACGACTTGGTCACTTCACCAACAGGATTGAAATCCAATCCTTGCACTAACGGAAGGAACCCTTCCACACGTAGGAGTCAACACTCCCACAACACGGGTTGCACCCAACCATACAACTAGAGACCAATCGGTCCTTTACAATGAAAGAGAAAATGAAAATAGCTTGTAAGAAATACAAACAACGTTAAGATCCAGGTGTCCCTTTTCGTTAGACTACTTGTTCTTGTAGGCAACGAAAAGTCCACAACCCTAGATCTTTCTTGGAGAGAATCTTCTCTAGATCGACTGCTTCAACAAGAGAGGCGGTGATGCTATGTAGATCCAATCTTTTTAGCAAAGTCGGCAAGGTCTTCCAACGGTCACACTAGGATCGATCGTCTCGATCGATTCGGATGGGAAAGTTTTCCCGATCACAAATCAAGAGACAAAAGATCTCTGGATAGACACGTGAGACGCTGTGCCCGACTAGGCTTCTATCGCCGGGAGAGGTAACTAAAAGTCCGATCAACGGTGGCGAGCAACTAGCGTGAGGCGGAGAAGGTCGGCCGAGCTCGCTTCCAATCTAGGGCTTGACGGCGGCTAGTTTTTCTTCGATCTGTAATCCGTGTCTTTACTGTTCGCAAATACAGAGTATTTATACACTAGGTCAAGAGATGACCGTTGTGGGCCCCACCAGCAGTAAGACCAAAGTCCGGTTCAAAATCCCGCAGATGTCGTGGACCGGTCCAGACAGAGTCGGAAAAATACCCAAGTCAAATTCGGCGAGAATCGTGAGTGATTCTCGACGAATCGGCGAGAATCACTTATGATTCTCGCCGAATTCTACTTAGAGAATTCTTGCTGCACAGGTTATAGAGGCCGGGGAGAATCGGTGGGAATCACCTTGGATTCTCGCCGACTCGTCGAGAATGCAAAGTCATTCTCGACAAATCGGCGAGAATCACTTGGTGATTCTCGACGATTCTGCCTTAGATGATTTTTCTAACTGCGTCGAGACAGCCGGCCCAACCCGGTAAGAATCAACTAGTGATTCTCGACGACTCGTCGAGAATCACTGGTGATTCTCGACGAATCGGTGAGAATCACTTAGTGATTCTCGACGATTTACACTTAGACGATTCTCGTCTTTCAACCCGTGAGATGGTCTTTGGCCCATCCTTGCTCCTTGTCTGCTCTTGCTTTTTCATAGCCCTGTACTTGAAATTAAGTACACCCCAATAGAGAGAGTACACGTAGGCCAACACACTGATCTGCTCAACGAGGGATTACGTTGCACAGACCCGTGTATATTGACCCACTGCACCCTGACATTGGTGTGTACTTAACATGGAATAACTGCAAGCACAACTAGAAGAAATTCATCAAATACATAGTGAATTCATCTTAGCTTTGATAGGAGGCTTCCTCAAATTCAGGTAATTGTGGATACAATACCCAACAAGAGGGTTCCCTATGCAAAAGGAAGAGGACTACACATGCCCAAGTTGAGAATCATTACCCTTTGTGCTCTCTTTGGTGCCATGCCAAAGATCTAAACGGATGAACGCGATCGCAACGACCTTGACTCCATAGATCCAGACTCGGCTTGCGAATCAGAACTTTAGAACTTCAACGGTGGCGAGATTTACCCTCCTCCATCGCTGCTCCACCTCCAGGAATTAGGCCAACTCCAAAATCAAAAGAAAATGAAGTGAAAATGGCCAAACATGCATATATACCGAGCTACAACTGCAGGGTAATTAGCTACCGCCGCACGGTACCTTAAATCAATGCCTCGATTCGAGCACAACCGCCCAAACCCTCCAATCATAGGCCGACACGTGGCCATGTAATTTCGGAATCGCTACCGCCGCTAGATAGGATGATAATGCCGAGAGATAGAGAGCGTCAGTTACGACTTCTAGAACCGCACACTAACTTCTACCGCCGTGCATTAAGATCCCGAGAGCATGTCAATAAAATTGCCCAGCTATTGCCAGCGGTAACGCTATCGCCGGGCGATAGCTTCCCGAGAGGTCTGCCAGATTAAATCCCTGACTACCACCGCGCGGTAACAACTTTCCGCCTCGCGGTAACTTGGAGCGCTCGACATTCTCTCGAGAGCTCGACAAAAACCCTAGAGCTACCGTCGTATAGTAACTAGCTACCGCCAGGCGATAACCCTCAAAGAAGAATCTCTGCCATAGGAAATTTGGGGCATTACAATCTCCCCTGCTTAAAGAAATTTCGTCCCGAAATTTGACGTTACGGGAATCTATAAAAAGTAAACTATACATCTTATTACCTAGAGAAATAGCTTAGGGAACTCCTCCCTCATAGTTTGCTCACGCTCCCAAGACAGTTCCTCTCTGCTATAGTTGTCCCAAAGGACCTTGATCATCCTAATGGACCTGTTCCACAGCTGCTTGACCTCTATGTCCTCGATCCGCATGGGCTTGATTTTTATTGTCAACCCACTATCAACCAGCACTTGATTCGCAACAATCACTTGAGTAGGCTCTTGAATAGCCTTTCGTAGCACCGAGATGTGAAACACATCATGCAAACCGCTCAACTCTACCGAGAGAGCCAGACGATAAGCAGCTTCACCAACCCGCTCCAAGATCTCAAAAGGGCCAACATACCACGGGCTAAGCTTCTTTAAGCATCGAATTCTTGATACATCCTTAAACGGTTTTATCTTGAGGTACACCCAATCGCCCACCGCAAACTCAACATTCAAGTGCTTGGCATTGTAGTACTTGACCTGCCTATCTTGAGTGATCAGTAGTTGTTTTCAAATCAACCATATCGTTGAAGTAGCATCTACAACGTCCCTTCGCTTGTACAACTTCATTTCACCCGTTTCTACCTAAGCCTACGGCGTACGACACCTCCTTCCATACAGATCCTTAAAGGGCGCCATCTGAATGTTGGCTTGGTAGTTGTTATTGTATGCAAATTTAATCATAAAAAGATGGTCCTCCCACCTTTTACCAAAATCCAAAACACACATACGAAGTATATATTCCAACGTCCTGTTCACCCTTTCAGTCTGACCATCTGTCTGTCGGTGAAAGGCCGTGTTGAAGTTCAACTTGGTACCCAACAACTGATGAATGAGTCTCCAATCGTTAGATGTGACCCGACCATCTCGGTCACTGACGATGCTCCGGGGTACGCCGTGAAAACGGACTATGCTGTCCACATAAAGCTTCGCTAGTTTTTCCACTAAATAATCTTTCCTATTGGGTATGAAGTATGACAACTTCGTTAAATGATCGATGATCAACCAAATGACATCGTTCCCCTTATGCGATCTCGGCAAACCATGCATAAAATACATGGTGATGTCGTCAAATTTCCACTCCGGTATAAGCAAGGACTTTAGGAACCCACCAGGCCTTTGGCATTCAGCCTTTACCAAGGCACAGGTCTGACACTTCACCACATACAATGCTATGTATTTCTTCAGACCCGGCCACCAGGAAAATTTCTTCATGTCTTTGAACATCTTGGTGCTCCCGGGGTGAATCGAGTATTTGGTAAAGTGTGCCTCATACATCAATTCTTCTCGAAGTTTACCCACTTTTGGGATGCATAGACGACCATCCTTCCATAATAATCCGTCGGCGACAGTAAATTGGGCATTTGACCCATTCAAAGCCACAACCATGAAATGCTTCATGCTGTTATCTAGCTCCAAAGCCTGCTGAATCCGATCATTTAGGTCATATTGAATCTCCGTCCAACTCAAACACGCATTTGAACTGGATCCCTTGTCAACACAAGAGATCTCCAAGTCCTCCAGATCTCTAATGAGCAGCTCGTCGCGTAACTGTAACCAATTGGCCTGCTCAGGGGGCCTACGACTCATGTTCAGATCCATAAATACCGATGGCGCATCTTGTAGGTATAATCCCCAAGGAACTCCATTCACCTATGCTGGCGCATGTTCAGATCCTTCCGATCTAATAAATACTTCAGGCTCTTATGATCTGACTATGTATCGACCTTAACCCATACAGATAATGCCTCCAAAGTTTGAGAGAGAATACCACGACCGCCGACTCCAAATCATGGACTGGGTAATTCCTCTCATGGACCTTCAATTGGCGCGATCCATAAGCTATCACCTTCCCGTGCTGAAGCAGAACACGACCTAAACCACTCCTAGAGGCGTCACAATTGATTTCAAAGCCCCCGAACCACATGATGAGAATAAGACAGGCGTCGTGGTCAGATGACACTTTAGTTCTTCGAAAGCTTGTGCGCACTCCGGCGACCAAATGAACTTTTGATCCTTTCTTGTCAGGGTAGTGAGGGGCAGTGTTATCCGTGAGAAGTTCTCCATGAGGCGCCTGTAATAGCCGACAAGCCCCAGAAAGCTCCGGACTTTTGAAATAGTAAACATCAAAGGCCACCCCTTTATCGTAGCTACCTTCACTGGATCTACTGCAATTCCCTCACCGCTAACCACATGACCAAGGAACGCTATCAAGGATAGCCAAAACTCACATTTGGAGAATTTGGTATACAGTTGGTTCCTCCTCAGTGTCTCCAAAACCATATGAAGATGCTTGAAATGATCCTCCTTGCATTGTGAGTTCACTAGTATATCATCGATGGAGACTATCATGAATTGGTCCAAGTATTCTATAAACATCCGGTTCATCAAATCCATAAACATTGAAGGCGAATTCGTTAGCCCAAACAGCATGATGGTGAATTCATAATGCCCATAACGTGTGCTGAAAGCCGTCTTGGGAATGTCATCTTCCCTTATTCTCAACTGATAGTACCCGGATTTCAAATCTAGTTTCGAGTATACAGTCAACCCGACCAGCTGATCGAATAGATCATCAATCCTCAGGATCGGATATCAATTCTTCTCTTTCAGCTTATTCAACTCACAGTAATCTATACACAGTCGTAAGCTTCTGTCCTTCTTCTTGACAAAAAGGACTGGCGCGCTCCAGGGTGACGAACTTGGGTGCACGTACCCTTGATCTAAGAGCTCTTGCAGCTATACCTTCAATTTCGTCATCTACTTAGGCTCTAAGCAATATGGGGAGCGTGACACAGGCTTGGCACCTGGTACTAGCTCAATAGTGAAGTCGATCTCACGCTGAGTTGGGGCTCCGAGAAGATTGTCAGGAAAAACATCAGGAAACTATGAAACAACCGGAATATTATCCAGACCTAGCTTGGGCTTCAAAGCCTCCACTAAAGTGTAAAATAGCCCTGCACCACTACGAACAGCCTTAACCACCTGGATAGCAGACATCAAAGTTTGTCTCGATCCCTTCATGCCAGAGAACGTCGTCTCCCACTCCTTATCCACACCCAATTTTACCACCTTGCGATTGCAATGAACATACGCATGCTGCTTTGAGAACCAGTCCATGCCAAAGATTACATCAAACTCCACTATCAAAAGTAACGAGGCTTGTAAGTCAAACTCTTGACTCCCAATACCCACCTTCACGTAGCAAACTCTATCCGCACGCATAGAACACCCGTTAGGCAGTAGCAAATCCAATTTCTCCATTACCATCAAAGAAGGCACTCCGTTGCGCAGTACAAATTCCTCGGACAAAAAGGAGTGTGAAGCTCTCATATAGAACAGTTCTCTCTCCGGGATATTAAAGATCAAAACAAATCCTAGCATAACATGTCACATGCTAATGCGCATAAGGCAACAAGTATGTAAAGCTAAACGTGTTGTTAATGAAATCATATCTGTCACCACATCAGCCTGCTTTATGGCCTCCTATTGGCCAAGGTTGTAAACTCTAGGTTGGGCTGGAGCATAATGCGATGCAGTTGATTCCACCACTTTTCCCTTATCCTCATAAGTTGCTCCAGGCTTCTTCTCTGACTTCGGGCGCCCGCTCCAACAGTCTCGGGCAATGTTCCCCTACTTGCTACAATTATAGAAAGTAACCGAGCCACATACTGTAGTAATGCTAGACGCACTCGATAGTGTGGCCGGTCCCGACGTCCGAGCCTTCTTGTTCCACTTACGAAACCTAGACTTTGACGAGCTCGGAACCTTAAATTCCGACTTCTTCGAGCTTGAGTTCTTCTTCTCTTGAATTCTCTTCATATCCTTCTCCAGAGATCGGGCAGTATTGACCAGAGTTAGAAATATCTACGTCATCGGTCCAAAGATCAGTAGCCTTAGGTCATCACACAGACCCTCGTAGAATCGGTTGGTCTTACGCTCCTCATTAGCAAAAGTAATGCTAGCATAACGATACAACCTCGTGAACTCATGTAGATACTCATCAACGGTACTATCTTCCTGCGTCAGCCTCTAGAATTGATTCTCTATGTCAATCCTTTGCGCCGAGGGGAGATATCTAGCTAGGAATAACCTTGAGAACTCGTCCATCGAAACATCAGTGAGTAGTATTCTAACCAAGAGGTGCATTTCCAGCTCCTCTCACCACAGTCGCGCCTCTCCATCCAATAGGAAAATGGCTATGGTTGACTTCTGCCATTCCTCCGTTTTAGTCGCTAACAGGACTCTCTTTACACGAGAGAGCCAATCCTCGGCTTGGTTTAGGGTTCCAGGCCCCATAAATACTAGAGGATTGAATCTCATCACATGCTCGAGCTGCCTTTTTGTCGCTCTTCTCGATGCCACATTTTCTGTAGCCACTCTTTTCACCACTCCAGGCTCTTCCGAACGAACCGGCACCTGTTCCATAATAGGGGAAGGAGATTGTGCTTGCCTCATTGGTTGGGCATTTATCATCGCAAACACCGCCTCAGCTACCAGTCTTATCGTCTCTACCGAAGGAGGGGTTGCAGGCGTATCATTAGGTGCATTGATTTCCTCAGAGTATGGACGTTCTGACTATCCAGCACCACTTCTTGTCACCTATTATTGCAGGACACACCAATAAGCGACCAAATAAAATTGCAAAAAACAATCATAGGAATACGCAGGTTCCTCAAACATGTGTATTTTCCATTCCTAAGTGGACATTCATGGGTTCTTTTCATGTTATAATAATGATAAACGTGATTGTGCTCACCACCTCTTAAAAAGAATTCATCCACGAATTCTCCTAAGATAGACCGAAACCGTAGTCTGATACCAAATTGTAACACCCCCATCCATCACATGGGATATAACAGAAGGTCCGGTCGGGGCCCCATGCCATATTCCATGGACAGTCAGTGGAGTTACATATTAATACCAAAATTCTATTACAAAATTTTGAGACTTAACACAGAGCATTCTAGCGGAATCTTTTAAATATGATAGAAGAAACCATCACAGATCATGAATGCCCACTATATCCCAAATCAGGAATGAAAAAACAAATACACAATGAGTCATCGCCTTAAGGCCTTACAAAATTCAGCTTGAATTAAAGTATTTTACAAACTTCGGCACGCAGGCCGGCCATACATGAAAACAAATAAAAGTAAACAACAGCTCTGGCCTTCGAGGGACAGTACAGTATCAAGGGCTTTAGCCCACTACTTGCCACTTGGCTCACCTGTTCCTGCAAGAAAAATCCACCGAGCGATGGCAAGACAAAGCAACGGTCAGCTAAAGCTGACCAAAATATAACGACCTTGCCCCCTTACTTAGGGCGGCGGAGCTCCATCCCTGCAAATTATTAGCAAAACCAAACATAAGAATTAAATTGCAATTTAAGCACACTTCACCACAGGTGTAGGCACGAACGGCCACACACCCCGTGCACTAAGAGCACATTCTCGGTGTCCGAAGAAAACATAGGGACATATCACTGTTCTCCAGACGGCAACATCATGAGCATTTTGCTAGTCTATACTGCCTGCGCTTTGCCTAAGACCTGTAACTATGGCATCGACAGGTAACACTACCCACGGACGCTCGACATAGCTATTGGGAAGGGTCGGCCCTTTCCCGTTGCTTGCATCGCTGGGCACAAAGCCACAATGCGGGTCGGCCTCCCCATTCCCATTTCTCCAATCTTTACGCAAGTGGCTCTCAGGCCACTAAGCTGGGCTCTCAAAGCACTTAGCACCAAGACACTGGCCCCAGGTGTCTTCAATACACAGGCCACAATCACTGCTCCCAAGGAGCTACCTCCTGCGATATTACTATCGCCGCGCAGTACCTGGCAGAAATACGTACCTGGCCAGTTTTCCGGGTGCTCCTTAGAGTTAGTCCCCAAGGTTCCCTGCTGCAATCTAACGTATAGAAATCCGAAAACAAAACATCACAGAGTCTTCTCCATCCAATACAAGCATAATGAAACATCACTAATCAAGACCAACCTGTCCAGATGTGCTTCACACAGCATGCCTATGTTCGTACTTCGATTCCAAACTCTATATGCAAAACTACGGAGATATACCGTATCTACCCAAAGGAAAACCTCACACTCATCGCACCCTTGCGGGAGAGGGTTCCCAATGCAAAAGGAAGAGGACTTGACATGTCCAAGTTGAGAATTGTTACCCTTTGTGCTTTCTTTGGTGCCATGCCATAGATCAAGATGGATGAATGTGACCGCAACGAACTTAACTCAACAGATCCGGACTCGGCTTGCAAATCAAAACTTCAATGGCCGCGAGATTTTCCCTCTGACATCGCTGCTCCACCTCCAGAAACTCAGGCCAACTCCACAATCAGAAGAAAATTAAGTGAAAACGGCCAAACAGGCATATAAACATCCATCGCGTGGTACCTTAAATCAACGCCTCGATTCGAGCGCAACCTCCCAAACCCTCCAATCATAGGCCGACATGTGTCCATGCAGTTTCGGAATCGCTACCACCGCGCGATAGGATGCTAACTCCGATTGATAGAGAGCGTCAGTTATGACTGCTAGCGCCGCGCGTTAACTTCTACCGCCGCGCAGTAAGATCCCAAGAGCATGTCAATAAAATTGACACGGTTATCGCTAGCGGTAACACTATCGTCGAGCGATAGCTTCCCAAGAGGTCTGCCAGATTAAATCCCTAACTACCACCGCGCGGTAACAACTTTTTGCCTCGCGGTGACTTGGAGAGCTCGATGTTCTCTCGAGAGCTCGACGAAAACCCTGGAGCTACCACCGTGCGATAACTAGATATTGCCGGGCGATAACCCCCAGAGAAGCATCTCCGCCATAGGAAAATCGGGGCATTACACCACGCGAATAGAAAATCTTGTCCGCAGTAACTACCCAAGCTCACTTACTTTTCATTCGGTTGTAATTGTTGATATAACAGGGGATACTATTTATAGGCGCGAAGAGGAGTGTGATCACCGCCCTAGCTGATAGGATCTTTGCTATATCTTGCAGCGAGCATAGAGTTTATCTGCCAAACTGCGAACACAACGTCAGTCCGCCTTGACAACACAACTAGGTCGGATAGCTAGTGTGTCGAGGTCACACCACCACAGCCAGATACCAAGCCAATCCTCCTTATCACCAAAGCAACACCATGCTTGGTCTCCATACAGGAAGACAGTACGGAAACCTCCCCAGTCCGCACTCCTACGGACACCGCTCTAGTCTGCATGCCATAGAGGACACTGCTTCGGTCCACACACCCCGAGCTCGCAACTAGAGCACAAGACTGGCTGCTGCCAAGCTCGGCAGACAAAGTATCAGTCTGTGCTAACCGCGGGATTTCCTGTACTGAGAAATCCTGAACTTGATGCAGATCCATATCAAGTCCACACCACCGGCCATCCCTGGTGCGAACATAGCACCATCGGATACAAGGGCCAGTGCACACTTACCAGCGAACTCCGGTACTAGTCCACTCTAACTGGCGAACTCCGCGATTACCACCAACTGCGCTACCAGAGCAAGGCCAAGGCGCATGCCATGCCGATCTCTCGATCTCCAGTCAAGTCCATAACCCGGATTTAGCGAACTCCATACGAGTCCGCATCACGCCGGTCTTGGCGAACTCTGCGGATAGACATGCTATCCGCCCGGTTGCCATCTGGGAACAAACTACCTGCTGAACACAAGCCGACCTGGCTAGCCGCCAGTCCTGTCTGTATAGTCCGCGTGACTAGGTCACCCAGGACTCCCAGGTCGCCACTTTGACTTCATAATTTTCAACACTCCCCCTTGAAGTGAGAAGTGGAGACTAGCTCTAGTAGTCCCCGTAACCGTGTATATGTCCCCTCCAATAGTGCATTCGAGAAGATGTCCTTAATATAGTACTCGCTCCGCATATCCTTAGCCATTAGGGATCCCTCCAGCACCTCCCGAAAGGAGTAAAGCTTCCCCCTACCTTCTTCTTTAGCTTCAACCTCCACTTTTACCCCACAAGTGTAACACCAATGACCTTGGGCACAAGGTCCCAAGCCTCGTTTCCTCTGAGGGCATTCACCCCCTTATCCTTGGCATTATCTAGCTCCTTAACTCTAGTGGTGTCTTCACAGCTAGAAGACACTCGCTCGACCAGAGGGCCTGTAAAGAAACAAGTGACAAAGCTCACCGTAGTTCCTTCTCTATATCGAGCTGGTGGGTTGATGATCCTCTTCGATCTCAAAAAATCCCGATCACGGCTAACCACCTCCGCTGCTTCTTCTTAACCAGCTCCATTCCCTAAAAAACATGAAGAATCACTCCCCTTGCTTCCTGAATAAGAAGCCTCCACCCTGGAACTATAAGCACCTAGAGCATCGCTCCCCCAGCTTCCCGAACCATAAGCCTCCACCTTGGAACTAAAAGCACCTGGAGCATAGCTCCCCTGCTTCCTAAACCAAAAACCTCTGCTCTAGAGCTAGAAACGCATGGAGCTCCTAGTGACATAGGCAACTCTACGAGAAGATCATCTGTTGGAACACCATATTACTAATTTGGGCAAGGATCACTATGTTATTAGGAAAATTATTTGAACTAGTTGTATAGTTGAAAAGGTGAAATTAGAATGAGTCTAGGTCTTAGAACTTAGGTTTGGAGCTGCCCCCAGGACCATTCAGAGATCAGGACTAAATACTGAGACAAGACAATTTTCGTCGAACTCAGTTTGACGAAACATCGAACTCCGTTCGACGTTCTCTGAGCTCAACTCTGTAAATCATCGAACTCAGGTCGACGATCTTCGAGCTCAGATCGACGCTCTGTCTTCAGTTATTCTCCAAGTCGCTGAGCTCAGTTCGACGATTGTAGAGCTCAGTTCGACGTTTTCTGTCTGCTGTGTAAATCCAATCTCTGAGCTCAGTTTAATGATCGTAGAGCTCAGATCGACGATTTCTGTGAGAGATCGACGCTTTCAGAATTCAAATTCAAGAAAAGTTATGGAATTAATTCAAATTCTTTCAGAGTTATTTTTTGCATTTATTATAAAGGATTTTCTAGACGTTTCGAGCAATCTGATGCAAGTTTCAAGGAAGGACTAAATGGAATAATGCTTAGGACTTTCCCCAGATACAGTTGTCAATTATGGAAGTCATTTATGACTAAATAACGGCCATCTAAGTCAGATTTTGATATACTCCTGCAGAAGAGAATAGAAACAAGAATATACAATATATAGAGAATACCAAGAGACACAGAAGAATTAGATTACAATACAGAAGATTGAACAATACAACTTCTCTGATCAAGAGTTCATCTTCTGTGATTTTCAAATCTACTGAATCTTCAAGAACACAAGAAATTTCTTCTGTAGAGGAGATCTTCTGCTACTCAACTCCTCCAAATCATCAAGTGTTCAAAGGCTTCAACATCAAGGACTCCAGACATCAAACATTTCAACATCTGCTGGAATCATCTTCTGCTGGAGATCTGAAGCTTCTTAAGACCTATCATCCTAGCAAAGCTTTCACTCCTGAACCTTTCTACATCTCAGGGGGAGCTTTGACATCATCAACAATCCACTAGTCTTCTCTTAGTGATTGAGACAGAGAAGACATCCTCACCTCTTTCTTTTTCTTTTCCTTCTGTAAAAGGGTTATCAAAACTCCCTTCAAAAGATCTGAATATGGTTCTGAGACCCTTGTCAAAACTCAGTGGTGGCAAGACACCTTATCAAAAAATCTAGATCTTGTTTTTGAGCACCTTATCAAAAGCTCATTGGTGCCCAGGACACCTGATCAACCCTTCCTGCAGTGGATTCCTACCTAGGGTGGTAGAAGAGTGGATGTACCCATGTTTTTGGGGATCCACTATAGATCCTTGTGTCTTCTGGTTATTGTGTGTTTGTTTTTGCTATGTGCTGTGTGATTTTCATTTACTACTTTAGTTCTATTTTACTGCAAACACCTTACACTTATAATTAAATTAATTCTTCCACTGCCTTACAATTTTTAATTGTAAATTTTATTTTTAAATACTCTATTCACCCCCCCCCCCTGCTAGAGTCAAGGTAGATCTTTCTCTCACTTTCAATTGGTATCAGAGGGAGGTTGGTTCTTACAGGCTAACACCTGAACCAAAAGATCTCTGAAAAGATCAATCTTATATAGAGGGGTATTATTTTCTGTATTATACTTTTCTTCAAAAACCATGGCACAAAACAAGGACTATGCTAGCACCAGACCTCCAGTGTGCAATCTTTTCAAGTTTGCACTTTAGAAGGCAAGGATTAGACTATACATGAATTCTATTGATGAGGATATCTTCAATTCTGTTTTGACAGTGTGTCCAAGACCTCTAGAGACCACAAGCACAAGTGTTGTTCCACCTCCCTCAGGAACAGATGCTGAAATAAAGAAGTGGAAAGTCGCAGATACAAAGGCCATGAATATTCTTACTCAGACTATGTCTGATGAGATATTCCAAAAGGTAGCTGAATGCTGCTCTGCTAAGGACATATGGGATAAGCTCTCAGAAATTGTATCAGGATCTGCTAATGAAAGAAAGGACAGGAGATCCCATCTCATATCCCAATATGAGAACTTCAAGAAAGGAGAAGCTGAGTCAGTTGCAGATATGTACAACAGGCTCAGTCTAATAATCAGTGAGTTAAAGACATTGAATAAGGAAATCACACTCACTGAACTCAATGATAAGATCCTAATGTGCTTCCCCAGCACTTGGGATTCAAGAATCTGGCCAATTAAAGATGCCAGAAGCTTAAATGAAATAACAACAGAAGCTCTTCTAGGCAAGCTCAAATCTTATGAGCTGCTCATCAAGAATAGGGAAGAAGAACAAAAGGCTACATCTCCAGTCATCAGAAAGGAGAAGACCATAGCCTTCAAAGCTACAGAAGAGAAGCCTAAAGACAAAGTTACAGGCAATGATGAGCTCCTAAGTCTACTGGCCAAGAGATTCTACAAGATGGCCAGGAAAGACTTCAGAAAGAAGTCATTCAAAGGGCATGAGAAGCCTAGATATGACAAGTCCAACAACAAAGAAATCATCTGCTTTGGATGCAAGAAGCCAGACCACATTGTGCCTGACTGTCCAGAGAATCAAAATAAGGATAAGAAGGACAGAAAAGAGAGAAGAAGAGACAAGGACTCCAGAAAGAACAACAGCAACAGATCCTCATCCAACAAAAACAAACATACAAGGAAGGGATTTGTAGCTGAAAGCTGGAGTGACACTGAAGAAGAATCAGAAGCCTTATCCAGCTCAAGTGATGATGAGGATGATGCTGAGGAAAAAGAATTCTGCATGATGGCAATCAATGCCTCCCAGCAAAACTCTGATGCAGAACAAGAGTCTGATTCTGAAGCTGAAACTGGATCTGAAGAGGATGAGGTAATAAACTCTTTTGATTTTACTTCTGAGGACTTTAAAACTGAATTTAAGACACAGTGTTTAGATTTGCTAGAGTCTGAGAAAGCGATAATCTCTCTCAGAAATCAATTATCTGACTACAGTATCCTAAAGTCAAATAACCTCAAACTCTCTATGGTGTTAGAATGTTATAGGGAGCAGATAGCTGCACTGAAAAGTGAACTATCCAAGGCCAAGCAGTTTGAAGAATCTCTCAATGGGAGAAGTATCAAACTGATGGATATAACAAGCACAGTGAACTCTAGATTTAATAGTACACTGGGCTTGGGAGCTTCATCCAGCCAGCCTATAGTTCTGACAACTCCAATCAAATTTATCTCTGATAAAGGGAAGGGAATTGTAGAGGTGGCTAGGAAGAATGCTGATTTGCCAAAGAAAGTTATAGTTCAACAAAAAGCGTCGAACAGAGCTCGACGATCGCCGAACGGTGCTCGGCGATCCAAGGCTGAATTGTCGAACTAAGGTCGACGACGTCTGAACTTTGAACTCTAGCACAGTCGATCTTCGAATAGAGCTCGACGATCTTACCCAAGATCGTCGACCTCAGCTCGATGATCATCGAACGGAGATCAGAGCCTTGAACAACCTTTCAGAGGCACATCTAAATTCAATCCTAGAAGTCCCTCATCCCAATGCTTCAACCCTTATACTGAATGGATAGTTACTCCTAGGAGATACCATCCTGAAGGTTATAAGAGTCAACCTGGGATGTCTTTTATTTCTTAATTTAAAGGATATCAACCTAGGCCCAAGATAAACTGGGTCAAAAATATATAAGCTGTGTATGTGCAGGAGAAGACCTATCCAGAAGTGACCTAACAATGGTATCTAGATAGTGGGTGCTCAAAGCACATGATAGGGAACAAGGAGAACCTATCATCCTTCATAACCAAACTTGGACCCAAAGTAATTTTTGGTGATTCAAACTTTGGTCAAACAAAAGGATATGGTGCTGTTCAGATTGGGTCAGTCACTTTCAAGAAGGTGGCATATGTGGAAGGACTGAAGCACAACCTTATCAGCATCAGTCAACTATGTAATGAAGGATATAAGGTGTTTTTCAATAAATCCCTATGCAAGATCAAGTCAGAGGATAACACAACTGTATTAACAGGTAAAAGGAAAGGTAACATTTATCTTGTAGATTTTCTTTCAACCAATTCAGACATTTGCTTATTCAATTCAATATGCAAACCAAATGATTTATGGCATAAAAGACTAGGACGCCTAATCCTTAGAACCATTGCTAGGCTGTCCAAGGACAATCTTGTTAGAGGACTACCTTCTGGCCCCTACAAGAAGGAAGGACTCTGCAGGTCCTATCAATTAGGCAAGCAAACTAAAAATAGTTTTAAGTCACTTAATAAGAGTGATTCACCTAGGATTTTGTATCTGTTACACATGGATCTTTTTGGACCCATTACAGTGCAAAGCTTAGGAGGGAAATCTTATACTTTGGTGATTGTAGATGACTTCTCCAGGTTCACTTGGGTATTCATTCTGAGGAAGAAGTCTGATAACTTTAAGTGTCTGACAGAGTTTCTCAAATGTATACAGATTGAGTTCAATACTCATAGTGCCCTGATCAGAAGTGATCATGAGACAGAGTTTGATTCTCTTCTTATGCAAGAGTTCTGTCAGAGTGAAGAGATCAGACATACTTTCTCAGCTCCTAGAACTCCTCAACAAAATGGGGTAGCTGAAAGGAAAAATAGAACCATAATTGAATCTGCTACTACATTGTTG
Organism: Platanthera zijinensis; assembly: GCA_039513925.1. Taxonomy (NCBI): domain Eukaryota; kingdom Viridiplantae; phylum Streptophyta; class Magnoliopsida; order Asparagales; family Orchidaceae; genus Platanthera; species Platanthera zijinensis. Next base: position 36,648,208 of record CM077090.1, read on the forward strand.
GTAGATGCTCACCTACCTCTATCTTTTTGGGCTGAGGCAGTGAACACCTCCAACTATGTGTTGAATAGAAGTCTAATACATAACTTAAAGGGCAAGACTCCTTATGAATTGCTCAAAGGGAAGAAACCTAAAGTAAGCTATTTTAAAACTTTTGGTTGTATTTATTATATTCACAATAATGACAAGAAATACTTAGCAAGATTTCAAGCTAAGACTGATGAAGGAGTGTTTCTAGGATACTCCATGATCAACAAGGCTTATAGGGTGTAAAATAAATCTACTCTTAAAATAGAAGAATCTGTTCATGTTTCTTTTGATGAGACTAACATGTTTTATAAGGAGAAGTCTGCTTCTACCATAGAACCTATGCAGGTACACTCTCTTTCAGAAAGTATGGACATATTACAGGTTAAAGAAAAGGATACAACTCCTCCACCTATCCAGCAAAAGGATGAGAGCAGTGATGATGAAGAGAATGTGTAACATCTAAAAGAGCCAGTTGTTGTTCCACAAGAGGAAACAACAATAATGGTTGGTGAACAATCAACACCCCCTGTTGATTTAGTAACAACAAGATATCATCCAATCTCCCAAGTGATTGGAGACATCTCAGCTGGTGTGCAAACCAGAAATCAGGTCAACTAGAACCTAATGCACACTTGCTTTCTATCTCAAGGGGAACCTCAATCCATTCAAGATGCAGAACAAGATCCCCACTGGATCCTTGCTATGCAAGAGGAACTACATCAATTTGAGAGGAATAAAGTTTGGGAACTAGTGCCAAGACCAAAGGATCACTCCATTGTTGGAACAAAATGGGTGTTCAGAAACAAGCTGGATGATCAAAGAATTGTTTTAAGGAATAAGGCAAGGCTAGTTGCTCAAGGCTATTCTCAAGAAGAAGGGATAGACTATGATAAGACCTTTGCACCCGTTGCAAGGTTAGAGGCCATCAGAATATTCCTAGCTTATGCTGCTCACAAGGGACTCAAGGTCTACCAAATGGATGTGAAGAGTGATTTTCTAAATGGAGACATCAAAGAAGAAGTCTATGTTAGACAACCTCCAGGTTTTATCTCTTTAACTTATCCTGATCATGTTTTCAAATTGCATAAAGCATTATATGGTCTCAAACAAGCTCCCAGAGCATGGTATGAGACCCTAACATGCTTTCTTCTGGAAAATGATTTTATTAGGGGTATAGTAGACCAAACTCTTTTTATTAGAACCCATAAGTCCCATATCCTACTAGTACAAATATATGTAGATGATATTACCTTTGGGTCTACTGATTCAAATTTATGCAAAAGGTTTTCCAACTTGATGCATTCTAAATTTGAGATGAGTAGCATGGGTGAGCTTTCCTTCTTTCTAGGATTGCAAGTCAAACAACATGCTAAAGGCATATTCATTTCTCAAACCAAGTATGCTAAAGAATTGGTTAAGAAGTTTGGTATGTCTGAAGCATCTTGTATGAAAACACCTATGCCTACTAATGCTGTATTGGATGCTGATTAGCATGGAAAACATATTGATCAGACAACATATAGAGCAATGATTGGCTCTCTATTGTACCTTACAGCTAGCAGATCTGATATAATGTTTGCTACATGCATATGTGCTAGGTTCCAAGTAAGCCCTAGAGAGTCACACTTAACTTTAGTAAAGAGGATTCTTAGGTATGTAAAAAGTTGTCCAAATCTAGGACTCTGGTATCCAAAAGACTCAGGATTTGAATTAACTGGATTTTTAGATGCTGATTATGCTGGATGCAGAGTAGACAGAAAAAGCACCAGTGGAACCTGTCAGTTCCTTGGTGACAGACTTGTCTCCTGGTTCTGTAAGAAACAGACATATGCGTCTACTTCAACTGCTGAAGCTGAATACATGGCAGCAGGTAGTTGTTGCTCATAGATTCCGTGGATTCAAAACCAGCTCCTAGACTATGGCTATAACTTAGAAGGGTCAAAAATTATTTTGTGATAACACTAGTGCAATCTCCATAGCACAAAATTCAGTCCTTCATAGTAGGACAAAACATATAGAGATTAAGCATCACTTTCTAAGAGATAATGTTGAAAAGAGTAAAATTGAACTTCAATATATCCCAACTGATTTGCAAAGGGGAGATATTTTCACCAAGCCTTTGGATGAAAAGAAACATACCTTCTTCCTAAATAAGTTAGGAATGCTAGATGGAGGCTGTCTAAAATAAATTCCAAGATTTTGAAAATCTAAAAACAGACCAAGACTTGGCTAAAAACTTATTTCTTTTTGTGTCTGTAGGATAGTTTCTGTCTCTGAACTGCGCTCGACGTTTTCCCCAGAAATCGTCAAACGACGATCGACGGTTTCCCAAAAATCGTCGAACGCAGATCGACGTTTCCAAAATCATCGACCAGAGTTCAACGCCATCTGATAGCTTAAAGCTATCCTTCTTTCTGTTCATGGATCGTCGAGCGGAGCTCGACGCTCTCCAATATCGTCGAACGGAGATCGACGATATTGAAGACTCTTCAGATTCCTCTAGCAGCCCCAATCGTCGAACAGAGTTCAACGATTCCTTCTTTCTGCCGTCGAACCCTAATATAAAAATCATTTTTCGTCATCGTTCTTCGTTTGCGCATTCATACTCTCTGCAAGTTCTTTCTTTCCCTCCAAACTCTACTGCACTTAGTTGTGTTTAGTAATTTTTGTAGGTCTTCCATGGCAGTTAATGTTGCGGCTCTCGCGAAGATGAAGTTTGATACCGAGTTTGATATTGATATGGATTCATTCGACGGCAGCAATCAAATCTTCAAGGATATCCTGGAACTATTCAAGGAACAACAGCTAGTGGATATTATGTCGACCAGAATGAAGATTGCGGCTGACGAAACAAAGGAATGGGTATTTACTGCAAACAATCTGGATGAGAATACTATAGTCGGTACCATCAGTGGGACTCAGGTACAATTGTCCCCTACCCTTCTGACTGAGGTATTCAACTTAAGTACTAGAGATGATTCTACTGATATGTCTGGAGAAGAATTTGATTCTATGTTGGATAGAATGGGTCACTCTGCTGCAAACCCTAATAAGTTATTGAAAAAGAATCTGTCCATTGAATTTCAATTTTTGGCTGATGTTGTGGGGAAAGTGCTGCTGGCTAAGCACTCAGCACATGATACCATATCAAGGTATCCGTTCTGTCTGATGGGAGCCATAGTGGACAAGAAACATCTGAATTGGGGAACAATCTTCTTTGTTTTGATCAAGAAGAAAATTAATAAAAGTTTTGTAAATTTTGGGAGGATTTTAGGGGTTTTCCTGCACTCCAGGTGCCCAAAGCTGCTGGTTTCCAATGGAATGCACATCAATGCATCTAAAAGATTAACCTGTGCCCTATTTGGGAAATGGGATAGGCAGATCATCAAACCTGCCAGGACTACTATAGCTTCAGGCACAAGGACTCCTGTAGTCACTTCCCATCAGGCTCTAGCCCTCATGGAAGAACTGCCTGCCTCCACCTCTGCTCCTCCTTCTCCACCTCTTGTTTCTACCTCCTCCTCCACATCAACCACAACAATCTCCATAACCATAACCATCTCTTCCCCCATTACCATCTCATCACCTCTTTCACCTCCAGCCATCTCAGAATCATTCCATCCACTTTTCTACTATCCACTTCATGACAGACCATCCTTCAACATATTGGAAGATTCCTTCATGGATGATTCCCCTTCCACTCCTCCTGAGCTTCCTTCTACCTCCTCCTACCAACAACTTCTTCATGATATACTCTCCCAACCATCCTTCACTCCATCCATCTCCACACCCATACCATCCATCTCCACCATCCCTATCTCTCAACCATCAATTCTCCCATCCACCACAGCATCAACTGCAGCCCATTCACCATCAGTTCAAGCATTTCCATCCTCCACCTCTACTCAAGTCCCACTTGAGCAAGTGGATCTATCAGCCTTGGCAGATAGGCTATATGGGATACTGGCCCCCAAGCTAGTAAAACTGCTGGAGACCTCCATGGCTCCATTCCTCAAATTTATACAGGAGCTATCTGACAGGCTATATTCTCTCTCCTCCTCTCAGGCAATCCCTCATATGGGGTGTCTTGTTCCAGTTATCATTGAAACAAGGCAGGGGGAGATGCCCTATGAAGTTGAGGTAATGCTTGCTGCTCCAGAACCAGTACTCACAGTGGACCTCAGGTCATTGTTGTCTGCATTTGATCTTCTTCACAGAAGAAGCTTATCAACTCAGGGAGTTAAAGACCTCACTAAGGCTATTGTGCCTATTTCTGTATGTGATCCCAGCCTGATCATATCCTATGTCAATTCTCTTAAGGGTGAGGAAGCTGTTTCTACTGTTAGTGTTGCTGCTGCTACTGATACTTCTTTTGAATCTACTGATATTGAGATGCTGTCTGCTGATACTGCTGCTGCTGAAGAACTGGCAAGTTATCTAGAAGAACAAGTTTCTAAGAATCCTGTTGATGCAACTGCTCTACAAGTGTCTATTATTCCAACTGCTCCTGCTGAGACTCCTGTTGCTGTTCCAACACCTCCTGCTCCTGCTGATTCTGAGAAATCCAAACTTCAAGAGGAATACATAAAAAGAATTGATGATCTTTATGATAGACCACAGAGCTCTGACAGTGAAAAATTCAATACTGAATCTGATGACTCTGCTGGCACCATTGCCAAGAAGAGGAAGGCTAGAAGTAAAGCCATAATGAGAGTTCCTCCTGCCAAGGCCAAAGATGCAAATGACATACCATATTATATTCTGTATGACTGCCAGATTACAGAGCCCTGGATGTAATATTCCAAAAATCAGTTAAAGGCTATGAAGAAGAGAAGGAAACTTGACAAGTGTGAGAAAGAATCCTCTCAGTATCAACCTCCTCCTCCTCCAGCTTCAGGATCTGGTGGAGGCTCTGCATTTCAATCTTCAGATTCAAAGCAAAGTTCCTCTCAACCTTCTCAGAGATATCAGTCTAGAGGACAATATCAGAAAAGTTATCAGTCTAGAAGAGGTCAACATAGAGGAAGTTAGAGAGATTATAGAACTTATTCCAGACAGCAAAGGGAAGGACAAGGGCATATGGATTCAACTCAAGGTCCTTTTCCTTATAAACTCAGAGATACAGTTGTTACAAGGTCATCTACTGCTTCAGAAACTATAAATAGATATGAACCTTCAATTCCTTTTGAGGATCCAGAAAATAATCCAGTATCATGGACTGCCAGGAAGAAGGAACTTGCTGCTTTAGATCAGTTGAAAAAGGCCAGAGAGCAAGGTAAAGATACTTCTAATATTACTACTCTTTCAGAACAAAGAAAGGCAAAACTAGAGAGATATGCTTCAAGAAAGTTCTTTGATCCTGAAGATTACATGAAGCTGCATCCTGAGGCTGTTATCCCAAGGCCAAGATCTCAAACCTCCTTAGGTGCAGATGATGACAGGAGATCAAAGAAAGATGCTCTCAATCCTAACAGGGAGATTCTATTTAAGAAAGGCAATGAGAGGAAATGAATTCTGTAAGCAGACAGTACATCTATATTTGAACATTTGCTGATATTCCTTTTTAGCTCTGCAAAGCTGCTTTGATTATCTTTTCTGTATTATTAGTTTAGCTTTTATTTTTGTATGTATGATTCTGTATTTCCTGATTATGTCCTGTATATAGTAATCCTAACCCAAATAGGGGGAGATTATTGGAACACCCTATTACTGATTTGGGCAAGGATCACTATGTTATTAGGAAAATTGTTTGACCTAGTTGTATAGTTGAAAAGGTCAAATTAGAATGAGTTAGGGCTAAGAACTTAGGTTTGGAGCTGCCCCCAGGACCATTCAGAGATCAGGACTAAGTACTGAGACAAGACAATTTTCGTCGAGCTCAGTTTGACGAAACGTCGAACTCCGTTCGACGTTCTCTGAGCTCAGCTCTGTAAATCGTCGAACTCAGGTCGACGATCTTTGAGCTCAAATCGACGCTCTATCTTCAGTTATTCTCCAAGTCACTGAGCTAAGTTCGACGATCGTAGAGCTCAGTTCGACGTTTTCTGTCTGTTGTGTAAATCCAATCTCTGAGCTCAGTTCAACGATCGTTGAGCTCAGATCGACGATTTTTGTGAGAGATCGACGCTTTCAGAATTAAAATTCAAGAACAGTTATGGAATTAATTCAAATTCTTTCAGAGTTATTTTTTGCATTTATTACAAAGGATTTTCTAGCCGTTTCGAGCAATCTGATGCAAGTTTCAAGGAAGGACTAAATGGAATATTGCTTAGGACTTTCCCCAGATACAGTTGTCAATTATGGAAGTCATTATGACTAAATAATGGCCATCTAAGTCAGATTTTGATATACTCCTGCAGAAGGGAATAGAAATAAGAATATATAATATACAGAGAATACCAAGAGACACAGAAGAATTAGATTACAATACAGAAGATTGAACAATACAACTTCTCTGATCAAGAGTTCATCTTCTGTGATTTTCAAATCTACTGAATCTTCAAGAACACAAGAAAATTCTGCTGTAGAGGAGATCTTCTGCTACTCAACTCCTCCAAATCTTCAAGCGTTCAAAGGCTTCAACATCAAGGACTCCAGACATCAAACATTTCAGCATCTGCTGGAATCATCTTCTGCTGGAGATCTGAAGCTTCTGAAGACCTGTCACCCTAGCAAATCTTTCACTCCTGAAACTTTCTACATCTCAGGGGGAGCATTGACATCATCAACAATCCACTAGTCTTCTCTCAGTGATTGAGACAGAGAAGACATCCTCACCTCTTTATTTTTCTTTTCCTTCTATAAAAGGGTTATCAAAACTCCCTTCAAAAGTTCTGAATCTGGTTCTGAGACCCTTGTCAAAACTCAGTGGTGGCAAGACACCTTATCAAAAAATATAGATCTGGTTTTTGAGCACCTTATCAAAAGCTCATTGGTGCCCAGGACACCTGATCAACCCTTCTTGCAGTGGATTCCTACCTAGTGTGGTAGAAGAGTGGATGTACCCAGGTTTTTGGGGAACCACTATAGATCTTTGTGTCTTCTGGTTGCTGTGTGTTTGCTTTTGCTGTGTGCTGTGTGATTTTCATTTACTGCCTTAGTTCTATTTTACTGTAAGCACCTTACAGTTATAATTAAATTAAGTCTTCCACTGCCTTACAATTTTTAATTGTAAATTTTATTTTAAAATACTCTATTCACCCCCCCTCTAGAGTCAAGGTAGATCTTTCTCTCACTTTCATCATCAATAGCCTCCTTCTGCCCGATGTACGACCAGCTTTCCTACAGCTCCATAGAAGAGCCACCACCATATAATGTCAGCTCGTCGAAGACCACGTCTCTTGAGATGAAAAACTTCTTCATCACTGAATCCATACTCTTCCATCCCTTTTTCTGCTCGTTATAGCCCATGAAGAGAAACTTCCTCGCCTTCGCATCTAGCTTTGTCATAAGTGCATCCGGGATATGTATATAGAGGGTCGACCTAAACACCCGAAGGTGTTCCATGCTTGGCTTCTCCTTGTACATAAACTCATGAGAAGACTTCTTGTTGATCGGACTCAAAGGCATCTAATTGATGACCTATGCCACAAAGGTCATCCCCTCTGCCCAAAATGCCCTAGGAATGCCTTTGGCATGAATCCAACACTTGCAGGTCTCTACTAGATGACAGATCTTCCACTCTGCTATTCTATTTTGTTGTGGAGTATGAGCACAAGTGAGCTCTATCTGGATACCATGCTTCCTGTAGAAGTTAGAGAACTCAGTTGAAATGAACTTACGTCTATTGTCCATTCTCAACTTCTTGATCCATAGGCCAAGCCGGCCCTCCACTAGCTCTTTGAACTCCACAAATAAATGGAACGCGTCCAAATTCACCTTCATGAAGTACACCCACGTGTACCTCATATAGTCATCGATCAACACCACCATGTATCGGCTGCCTCCATGATTGGCGGTGACGGGCAGTCCCAACCACTCACCATGGATGCACTCTAATGGTTATGTACACTTGGTCTGCGACTTATCAAACATGAAGCGATGAGCTTTATCGTATTGACATCCCGTGCAAACATGATCATCAGTAAAGGATGAGAACTTAGGCAAGCCTTTCACAAGGCTCCTTACTGCCATTGCTTTCAACTTATCCATCCCGATGTGTCCTAGTGTTTCATGCCAGATAACTGTACTATTATTTGCCCTCATCCAATCAATATGGGAACTTGTTGATATCCCAACCAAGTTTATATCCTTACTCCCTACATAATTAACGTTCACCGATTAAAGTTTAACCTTATAATCCTTCTTGAGGTGGCCAGGCTGGTTGCATTTATAGAACCTTGGCCCTTACTTCATCTTCCAATCATTCTTAGAAGATACACCCATCTCTTGTTGTAAGGAAGTAGAGGACCATCACTAGCAACCGACTTCTTCTTCTTGCCCTATCTCCTTTTCTTCCCTGAGGAGAGCACCTCACCATCCCTTATAGGGATGGTGACTCCAACCATCTGACTTGCTAAGCTCTCATGCAATGCCAGCAGGTTCTCTAGCTCCAATAATGATGGGTGAGTGGACCAGCCTTGAATAGAAGTAACAAAGACCACATATTCCTTTCGCAAACCGTGCATTATGTGCCTATTTAGCTTCACTTCTAAAATAGGTTCATCAGGGTCAAACGCTAAAATCTTAGCGCACAAGTTCTTCATCTTTAGGAAGAATGTTTAGATGGGCAAATCTCCTTGAGTGGCTCTCTCCAACTCATTCTCCAGGAATTGTAGTCGAGCTACATTCTTCCTATTGAACAACCCATCGAGAGAAGTCCAAATGTCCACAGCTGACTGACATCCGATGATGTGGTCGAAGAGTTTCGATGAGATAGCCCACTTAAGAGTAAACTCTGCTTTCGCATTTGCCTTCCTTCGAGCTCTTACTGCTTCAGCATTTCCAGCGGCAGTAGTAACTTCTTGCCTATTGTCTCCGTAGATGACCTCCCATAGGTCCTCGCCCATAAGATAGCTTTCCATACATGACTTCCACTTCTTATAATTTATCGATGTAAGAAGCTTAATAACAAGACCCCATGTAAATCTTCCTTCCATTACACAATACCTGGTTCACTTAGACTTCTAGAAGCAATAAAGCAAACTGTCGAATGATTGCTACACAAGCCTATGTTCCCTCTGATACCATGTAAAAACTTATGAACCATGAAAAATGGGAAACCAGGCGCAGGAACACTCAACCTATCCGAAGCAAAATAAACCAGATGCAAACAGAAGAGCAAGAATCTCATACTATCAAAAATATTTACAATGCGAGGCATATATGGCGAGATATAATTTGCCTATGTACTCGATGGAGGTAAAAAGAATAAGTAACAAACCAGCCACGTAAACTCAAGTGAGTAACCGCCGACTCTGTCGAACTGCTCTACGGAGTCCGCTAATTCTTCTTAGTCACAAAACCGCAACCTAGCCGTGCGCACAACCCGCTATTCTAATGCTGAAGAACTCTATCCGCTAATCCACAAGCCGTTTAACCGTGAGGTTGATTAACTGGCGAATCTCCGCGAACTGGTGCTTTCGAAATGAACAAGCCGCCAGAAGTGGTAAAATTATTGAACTGGGAAAAAGGTTGCCGAAGAAGAAGTCCACATGGTCGCAAGCCGTGACCTACTGCTAATCACTGGTTGCTAACCGCATCGTCCATTCTATCCCTGACTAATGTCAGAACCAAGTCCCTAGCTTTCCAGCGCTATCCGCACAACCTGCACATCACAAACCAGTCAACTCTTCAAACCACACGAATAGAAAATCATGTCAGCTGCAACTACCCAAGCTCACTTACTGTTCATTTGGTTGTAATTGTTTCTGTGATAGAGAGTCCTATTTATAGGCGCAGAGAGGAGTTTGATCACCGCCCTAGCCGATAGGATCACCGCCCTATATTGCGGCGAGCACTGAGAGTATCCGCCAAACAACTGACATAATGTCAGTCCACCTTAATACATTGACTAGGCTGGATAACCAGTCCGCTGATGTCTCACCAACACGGCCGGATACCAAGCCAATCCTCCTTGTCACCAAAGCAACACAAGACTTGGTCTCCATACAAGCAGACACTACAAATACCACCCCAATCCGCACTCCTGCAGACACCGCTGCAGTCCGCATCCCACAACAAACACTGCTTTATTCTGCACACCCCGAGCTCGCAACCATACCACAAGACTGACTGCTATAGAGCTCGGCGGACAAAGAACCAGTCTATGCTAACTGAGCAATCTCCCAGACTGAGCAATCCTGAACTTGGTGCAGCTTTAGAACAAGTCCACACCTCCGGACATCCCTGGTGCGAACATAGCACCAACAAATATAAGGGCCAGTACGCACTAACTAGCGAACTCCAACACCAGTCCGCTCTAACTGGCAAACTCCGTGATTACCACCAACCGCACCACTAGAACAAGGCTAAGGCATACGTCATACCGATCTCCTAATCTCCAGTCCAGTCCGTAACCCGGACTCAGCGAACTCCATACGAGTTCTCATCATACCGGTCTTGGTAAACTCCGCGGATAGACAGGCTATCCGACCGGTTACCATCTGGGAACAAACTACGCGCTGAATACAAGCTGACTTGGCTAGCCTCTAGTCCTGTCCACACAGGCCACGCAACCAAGTCGCCTAGATTGCCACTTTCACTTCATAATTTCCAACAGGAGCTACTCTAGATATTTTCCTAATATAAATGGAATTTGGAAAAAAAAATATTACTACACTTAATATACACATGTACACAATATTTAGGCTCCATTTGGGGGGCGGACTAATTTTCACCGGTCAAGCGGTTACGACCTTAATTTAAGTCCAGTTCATACGGTCGTAACCGCTTGATCGGTGAAAATAAGCCCCCCCCCAAACAGAGCCTTAATTGATTTGCAATTTCCTAATAAGAATAAATTAAATATATAAAAGTTTTGCTTGCTTAAATTATGCGATTGAAAGATCCTGAACAGGCACTTTTGTTCATGCTTCAATAATTCAAGCTTTTTTGATATGCATATGATATCATGTTCATGAGATTCACATAGTGTTCAAAGAAGCAAACAACAATTGTGCTCTTCTCATGTGAAGTGAAATATATTATGGTAGCGATATGCACATGTCAAGCAACATGATTTAATAATCTTTTGAATGAGCTACATCAATATCAAAAAGTCCCAATTATAATATGTTGGAACCAAGAAACTAGTTAACAAAGTTCAGACTAAAATGGTAGTCTAAGGTTACTAATTATGCAGTCTAACACCATAGAACTGTTAGAAAGAGAGATGAATCACGAGTGCTGAAGTCTAGACTGCCTATAAATAAGTCTGACAAGATGTAATAAGGAGGACCCACCGCACACCTAGAAGTATATATGAACTTTGCCTCCTAAAGCAAGATTGTGTTATGCATAGGGAAGGCATAATCTCAAAAAATGAGGAACCTGGGGGTGGGGTGGGGTGGGGGGGGGGGTCTGGCGTGTTTTATTGTATGTCTAAGGGTCTTATTTATAGGCAATCCAGACAAGAGGGGATGTGTGGCCTATGAATAACAATCCCTATAAAGTACTAGATATGTCATGTCATAGGACATTAGAGAGATGATTGAGGTTATTTGGAATGACATAACGATTTTTGTACTGGGCCACTAAGTGCATTAGCGAGCTGCTAGAAGCCTTGCTAATGCGCTTTCAGGAGGACCTCATTTATGGGCTTTGCCTGAGTGAGCTCTGAAGGTCCTTGTCTATGGGACTTGAGTCACTTGATTGAGCAAGCTCATAAGAACCTCTCATATGGTCCTTGCCTGAGCAAGCTCTAAAGGACCTCTCCTATTGTCCTTGCTTGAGCAAGCTCTGAAGGACCTCACCCATTGGCTTTTCCTAAGTGTGCTCTGAAGGACATACGGGTGACCCAAGAAATGTTGATCGGATGGATCTCTTCCTTCGCATTTCTTCAATGATGACTTAGTATTTATGGTTCATGGTCAACTTCTTCAAGTTATGGGATTATAATTGGGTTTACCCTTCCTTCAATAAATACGTAGTGTACACAATCCTTGCTTTTTACAAGCTCACTTACTGTTCATAAAGTATCATCCAAAAATAATTCAACGAGCTGCATCCCCGTAGTATTATTTTCGACTGATACCTTATGAGATGGAATCCAAGTTAGTAAATATAGCTGTGAAATGTCTTTCTCTTTGCCACTCTCAGATGTCATCCCTCTCGCCATAATAAGATGCTTGAGAATAAAAAGCGAGGGATAAAAAAAAGAAAGAGAACCTCCACCTCACTAATTGTCACCAAGATTATAGCGACGGTGGGCTCTCAACTGATGGAGAGCCCACTGAAAGGTACTAGCAGACGATTCTAAAGCACATCCAATAGGTAATTGGGCATTATGATCATACTTTCTCATTGATCTAAAATGATATCTTGACTGACATCAACATTGTTTGCAAGTTCTTGGATTAGTCTGGCTTCGTATCTTATAGCAATATTACCACCGGTGACAACACATCTCGAACACCTTGTGTAGAAATTCAGTGGCAACTCTGCCCAGTGAAGCCAGATCTTACACTCTTGTTGAGCTTGACTCTCAAGATAGAGATGTTTTTTGCAACATACGAGTCCCCATTTCTTTGATATTCTAACACAAAGACTCAATCACATAGTCCACTCCTATCGAGGTGATTGAAGTCATTCCTTATGGGGGATCCGCTCCCACCAAGAAGACCATGTTTGACCATCCAGTGAGTCTCTAGTGGAACATATTGGAGCATGAGTTCCGCATCTCTTTGTTTGAGAATAACAAATACTGTGATGTATTTGATCTCGTATTTTGTGTGTTTATAGTGTGTAGGTTATACAGGTTGACCGAGGAGTCAAATCCTTAATCATTGGCATGATCCAAGGGTGTGTGCACTTTAAAAAAACAAAAGGATGAGTTTTGTGTGCTAAACTTCAAATGGCCATAACTTTCAATCTAGGAGGAGTTATGGAACTTGCCACCCCATTCTAGAATGAGAACAAAGTAATCTAAAATATGAAAAAGTTACGAATGGAAAAAGTGAAGAGGAGCTATCGCTGGCGATAGCAACTATCGCCCGATGATAGTGAAAATGACAACGGGCATATCCCGCATGATCTCCATGATGTGCACTACTCGACACTATTGCCCGGTGATAGTGGCTATCACCTCACGATAGCCCCATGACCCAAACTCATCCAGTTTTAACCTATATGATATCTACAACATGGGACACGTGGCAACTTGAGGTGATATCGCCTGCGATTGCTAGATATCGCCCGACATTAGCGATTTTTCTATAAAGGATGAAAACTTTGTGCATTCATGAGAGCCATCTTTTGAGGGAGTGATTCCTCCTCCACGAAGCCATAACTCCAATTCTTTTTAGAGAAAGTATTTTCCAGAGATAGAGAGAGAAATCTGTTGTGCAAATATGAAGATTTAAAGGATATTTTGAAGGAGAATGGCTACAACGCACATTCAACACGAAGGGCAAACACATCAAGAATGCCGACATCTACACCACCTTTATCTTCACCTTCAAAAACCCTTGGGGAGTTTCTCTTATTTTTTTTATTATCTTGTAATCTCTATAATTCATCTTTTTATATTGGGAGAAGAGAAATCGTTCAGGGAGAATGTCGGATTCCGAGTAAGGATTCTGTAGGAAATTTTCCTTGTTTGTGGCGATTAGGTCCTTGTGCGGCTTAGGGGGAAATTTGCCACCTTGTGAGCAGTGACTAGGTCGATGTTAGATCTAGGGGGCTAGAGGTCGTATTTGGGGTAAGATGGGCTATAGCCAGCCTATCCTTGGGAGAAGGACTGGTGAATCATAAAAAAAAGTTTTTTTATAATCTATAGAAATCAAATATTTTTGTATTCAATTTCTAATAAAATAAAATCATATTCCTTCTTAGTCTTATTATCTTGATTTTATTTTCATATTATAAAATATTTTGAAATACATCATTCAAAAGTTTTAACGCAAAATACATTGCAAGATTCGTTTTTATTAGATATAACGCTTGAATTAAATATTCATGAACTAGCGCTCGACCGTAACACTTAACGTCAACGGTAGTGAAGAAATATTGAATTCTTCCTTTTTCTAATAGTAATCTTCAATATAATATTTTCCGATATATTAAATATAATTTCTATAAAATATTTTGAAACTTCATTAATGAACTGTAATAATTTTTTTAGAATTAAATTCAAAAAAGCTCTTATTCACCCCCCCCCCCTCTAAGGGTGTCATAAGATCCAACACGTGGTATCAGATCCAGGTTATTCCAAAACGGCTTCACAATTAGGAATAATGGTGCTTCATGATCTCGCAACCACTAGAGGGGATGAAATTTTATTAATCTGAAAATTTTTATCACAACCATCATTTATGGGTGAAAACTATAAAGGATGGAAAATTCTATTGAAAAAATTTCTTAAATCTTTAAAAGAAAAAGTTTGGAATATTACTGTTGAAAAGCCCTCAAGTATGTTAGATAGAAATGAAATGGGTTTAATTGTTAAATCCTTAAATAGTTTATTTTGTGCACTAGACCAAAAATGTTTTAAACAAAAATATATTTTTCCTATTAGTTATGAATTTTTGAAATTTTTTGAAGAAACTTATGATTCTCGATTCACAGGAACAAAAATGTACAAGATAAGGAGAATATGAATGCTTGTATAAGTAATCAAGGAAGCCCCTCCATTGAAGGATCCATTGAGTGCACATCAATTGGATTAGAAGAAGAAAAAGTATTGTTAGAAAATATAATTCTTCTCTTTTTGTTACGATTTTTATTTTTTACATATAACATGTTTGAAATTACTAAACGTAGAATTAAGAAATTAAGAAATGCAAATTCAAAATTACGTTTAGAAAATATAAGTTTAAAAGTAAAAGTTAATGTAGAAACAAAAATTGATGTTTTTGTTGTTTCTCCTTCATGCTCTTTAGTTGAAAATACTACACCTTCTTTTGATAGTAATTCATTTAAAGAAGAACTCAAACTTTTTGGAAAAGTGCTTTTAATTTCAAATGATTGTAATGAAAAACTATTAAATGAAAATAATGTTATATCTCATAAACTAGAATCTTTAAATTCACTTGTGGAAAAATTTTCAAATAATTTTAAATGCTTTATTTCTAGTTTATCTTCAAAATTATACAAAACTTCTACTAGAATATTAAATAACAGTATGAATAAAAAGAAGAGTGAAAATGTAAAGTAACTCTATTATAGTTTGAAAAATAATTTCAAAACTCATAAATCTTCAATTCATTATTTTTCAAAAAACTATGACTATCTTTTACAAAATCAATTTTCTCTCAATCCTAAATTAAATGTTAACAAATTTCTTATTAATAATACTTTTAAAAATCACTATAATTATAAGCATCATTTTCATGACTATCGAAATTTGAAATATATTCAACCAAAGTATGAATGGAGACCCAAAATTAAAAATGAAACATTAATTCCACTT
Organism: Platanthera zijinensis; assembly: GCA_039513925.1. Classification (NCBI taxonomy): domain Eukaryota; kingdom Viridiplantae; phylum Streptophyta; class Magnoliopsida; order Asparagales; family Orchidaceae; genus Platanthera; species Platanthera zijinensis. Next base: position 36,663,803 of record CM077090.1, read on the forward strand.
GAAATGGTCCATTCTTCACTTTCTCCCCAAATGCCAACACACTATATTTCGGTACCCAAAGAACCATCACACTTGGTTCACTTTGGATACCTAAATCTCTTATTCATTAGTACCCAATCAAATGTGTGAAAGAGAAATCAATCTAATATGAAATACATAAAAATCTACTTCACAATATGCAAAAATGATAAGGAAAAATTGTTTTTGCTTTGTGAAATTTTGTTTTTTGTTTTTGAGCCAACGCGTATTTGGGTCACTTTATATATTTGATATATAACTTTCACTTATTAAGTCTAAATTCTCTAATAAATCAAATTGAATGAAATTGAATAACAAGTCATATTATTTATAAATTTCAAGTGCCTTATCTATCTCACTTTCTAGCATCCATACTTATTAAATTCATTGCCTATTATTCTCTTATAATATTATTATAAATTGAGCTTTGAATCTCTTAAGTGATATTATCAAGATTAATTAAATAGTTTTAAAAATGTATTTAATTAAGTCAATATATTTATATATATTAAAAAATTTATTCATTGAAAAAGATAACAATTATAAGTGATAAATTCTTAAAAATTATTTTACTATGATTAAGTATCATTATCTTCTACTATCCTATATTTTATATATGTTTTGGGTTATTTCTAAAAATAAAACAAAATAAAATAATTTGCAAAATAATTCAAATAACACCAAAATATATTCATATTTAAAGATGGTATCATATTCAAATAACAACAAAATATATTCATTATAATAAATTAAAAAGGATAAATTTGAATATCACATACAACATAATGATCTTTTACAATTAAACTAATATCTTATTCTTAAATATTGAATAATCATATATCATAATTCATGATTTATCAAAAATTAATTCTAAATTGACTATTTCTACCACACTTAGGAATTATGAATCATATGATTACATATTGGTATTATGTTTGGTATATTGTTATGTTACACTTTTGTTTGCATGCATCTTACTTATATCTAGACCTTAGAATCAATCACATTAAAAAATTTCAAAATGTTTAATGATTTTATTATAGGTCTATGAAAATTCAAAATTCTATATTGAATACATGCAAACCAAATTATATATATTGAACTTTATCATATTGTGGTATCTATATGTTTGTGATGAAGCAAAAGATTATTTATTTCAATTATAGTTATATTTTAAAAATGATGTAAAAGTATTGAAAAATCAATGATCAATTCAATTGAAATAAATATTATTGATTTCAAAATCATTGTATGAATGTATTATATTTTTATGTTTGCATGTATCACATTTCTTTGTAAACCATGGAATAAAATAAAAAACATAATTACATAATTCTATGTTTATTATGGTTGAAACTCTATTTTTTGAATGCATGTAACATTATCACTTACTAATATTATGGCTTAACATTGAACTCAAAATTCTTGTATTATCACATAATGAATATTATTATCCACACATATTGAATATTATTATTCATGCTAGTTATTTCATATTGTCATCATAAAATAAATTAATAATTGAAAGATTAAAAGTTAAATTAATAATAACTATGTGGTTTTAAAATCTACAATAATTTTAAGTATCAAATAAACCCATAGTTTATGAAATCATTCTTAGGATTAAACACTTAGTATATCCTTGATTATTTACCCATAATTTGTGTCTCGCATTAGCGAGGGCATAGGATTGTGTGCATTAGAGACCTAACCTCTAAGTCATGTCTTATTCTTAACCAGGGAGGGTTCTAGTGGGGCCTTGTGAGGCACTAGGGGAGAGAGTGCTAGGTTGAGAGTCGTATTTTGTATGCATATGAGATTAACACCCAAACCTACGACATGCGTGCAACTCCTCATGCCCATCTATCACTTAGTATGGGGCTAGGGTGTAGACATATAGCTTGAGTATTTTTAATCTAGGACATACTACATAATTATCACTGCTTGAACACTATTATAAAATCTATTATTATTTATGTCATGCATATTATATCTTTTGTTCGAACATGTCATCTTGTGTCTTTCCATACTATATATAATTTGGGCCATCATGAATTTGAAAAGTATAAGTATTTTGAAAAAAAATATTTTGACACTTTATTGCCAAAAATCTTTTATCCGTATTTTTTAATTCAAAACTCTTTGCGATACTTAGTGTCACTTATGTTAGAAAACATGAATCAAGAAAAATTAGAATGAAAATTTTAAAAAAAATCATGTTTTCTATACAATATATCATATTTTTGTGGCCAGCATACGTGTTAGTACTAATGCTAGGGTAGCATAAATTGTTTTTTTTTTCTAACATAAAAGATCATACTACTGACAAGCTCTTTAAAAAAATGTATGTTTTCCAGAAAACTATTTATTTTGAAAATATTTGAAAATCAAATATAAAATTATTAAATGATTTCAAAGAACAAAAAAATATTTGTTTTTCTTATTATCTCTTTGTGTGTTTGATGTTTTTGAATTTCTTTATAAAACTCAAAAATCATAAAAACTGTTTGTTATTTATTGTCATTATCAAGGATGACTAATTATTTCAATTAAAGATAAAATGCAATTTTAATTTAATTTTTAAGTTTCATAAAACATTGTTTTGATTGTGTCATGTCTTGAATGTTATCTTATTATGTGCAATGAAATTGATTATAGAAAACATGTGTATGATTGTTTAGCATGCCTCTAAGTATGAGTAATGTTTTATATTTAATAATGATTCATTCACTCATTTATTTTGATATCCAATATGTGTTTTTAATCTTACACTTGCATGATTGTAACATAATAATTAAAATGCTTATGTAAATTACCTACACTACATTGAATTGCTTATTTCAATTCTTTTTTTATGCACTTATTCATTAGAGAAAAGTGGTTTAAAATAAATAAATAAATGAATGATATTGTTTGCAAAATAAGTGAATTCGTAGTCATTAGTCACAAGACTAAAAAACATATAATAAATGACAAGGAAAACTCCACCAAGCACTACTCACCCTCCTGATAAGTCTTAATGAACTTTGTTAGGTTGAGCACCTTGAAAAGGATTGTAAAGTATCATGTAGCAAACAAAAGTATTCACCACTTCTATTAGTACACTAGATCATAAAAATATAAATAAAGTTAAAAAGAATAAAAGTGATCCCCAAGCACTACTTCGCTCCTTGATAATCTTAATGAGCATTGTGTATGCAAAACACCTTGGTAGTTGTACTTTTTACATATATGTATTAAAATATTGTGGAAGTAATTTTATTTATGTATTTTAACATTGTGTTATTTCATTATATATGTCATTCATTTTGATTAATACATTTGTATACTTTATTAAATCACTTTTGTATACATCATTATCTTATATAAAACTTTTACACATGAGAATTTGTTGGATCCCTACTTTGGATTTGGGCTAGGTTCACTAATCTAGGCAAAGTTAGACCCACATTGTATAGCCAGGGTCTAGTCTAGTGTCTTAGGTGTCAGTTAAGTCAATAACTCAGTGAGATGAGACCAAGACATCAGAGACTTAGAAGACAGTAGAGACTGAACAAGGCAGAAATTTTTCTAAGTGAAAAGTCGTTCGACGATCTCTAAAGAGAGCTCGACGATCTTCGTTCTGCGTTCGACGATCTCAGAGTTAAATCTCTAAATGCTGAGACCGACGATCGCTGAACTTAATTCGATGATCTCTGATCTACTTTCAGGATAGAGATCGACGATCAACCATCTCAGTTCGACGATCTTGAAACCCAGTTTGGAAGGCAGATTTTCAGGTCAATGATCGCAGAGCTCAACTCGATGATAGAGGATGTTTGAGTTCGACGATCGCAGGACCAAATCGACGATTACTGCCAGATCAACATTTTATTCCCTGTTGTTATTATTTTCCTTATTGACTGATTATTATATTACTTATATGACTCTCAGTGATTAATGAGTATATTCTCTAAATATAGCCGTTCCTTGGCAAGCATTAATTACAGTTATTCGTAGAGTTATTATACAGCCATTCTCGGAACAGTTAGGGAAATGAGTTAATTCTCTTATAGCCGTTGCAAGAGTTCCCGTGATTCCTACAATCAATCAATGTGTGCCATGTTAAATTCAGTTTGGTATTATTCAAAGGAAAGATACTTAGAGAATAAAAGAGATAGAATTATTATGCAGAAGAGATAGACAGATTTTGTTAGAGAATACAAGACAGCAAAAAAAAAGAACAGCTTTCAGTTCTTCATACAAGTGTTCATCCAGGAAGCCTGTAGAGACATTCATATTCAATTAGTCTCAACTTTCTGGAATTCAATACCTACACCCTGTACAAGGCTTTGGATTCTTGAACCAATCAAGATCATCAGGACAAGCCTTGACTCCATCAGGATCACTCTCAAGTCTTCTCTCACTTTCTTGAGAAAAGAGAAGACAACTCAACTCTTTCTTTTCCCCCTCTGTGTATAGGGTTCTTACTCCCTTCAAAAGTAATTCCTGGTTGTGAGGTTTCCTGATCAAAAGACTTCAAGTGGTTTTTCCGGCACCTGATCAAAAGCTAGAAGAGTTGCAATATCTCCCTAGAAATAGATATTACTTGGTGGCAGTCACCTGATCAAAAACCTGAGAGTGATTCCTACCAGAGTGGTAGAAGTGTGGATGTACTCAGATTTGGGGAACCACTTTAATTTATTGTGTCGTCTGGTTTCTCTTTCTCTTATTGTTCTTGCTATTTGCTGTGATATTTAGAATAGCTCTCTAGTTTTCTTTTATTTATTTAATTATTGGTATCACCTATTTTTAACTCTGATAGAATAGCATAAAACAGCCAAAAGTTTTAAACACTCTATTCACCCCCCCTCTAGAGTAGATCTGAATAACTCCCTCCTTTCAATTGGTATCAGAGGGTTGTGTTTCTTGGTTGAACAAGCTAATACTTGAACCAAGATCCCATCTTATTCAGATTTTTTTTCCTTAGTTATTCATTTATCACATGACATAGAACAAGGACTATACAAGCACCAGACCTCCAGTCTGTAACTTAAATAAGTTCAGTATCTGGAAGGAAAGAATTAGACTTTACATGAACTCAATTGATGAAGACATCTTCAACTCCATTTTGACAGGCCACCTCAACCAACTGCAGCCACTTTTATATCTACTGACACTCATGTAGTTCCACCACCAAATTAGACTGATGCATAAAAGAAAGCAAAGATTGCTGATGCCAATTCCATGAACATTCTGGCCCAGACTATGTCAGATGACATATTCCAAAAGGTTGCTGATTGCACATTAGCAAATGCCAGCTAGGACTATTTGAACCAGATGGTGGCTGGCACAGTGGAAGAAAGAAAGGATAAAAGATCCCTTCTCATTTCCAAGTATGAGAACTTTAGAAAGGAAGATGCAGAGACAGTTGAAGAAATGAATGGCAGACTGAGTGCCATTATCAGTGAACTGAAAACATTGGACAAGGACATTTCACTGACTGAGATCAATGACAAGATATTGATGTGTCTTCCCAGCTCATGGGACACAAGGATCTGGCCAATCAAGGATGCCAGAAGTATTATAGAAATTTCCACAGAAACACTTCTAGGAAAGCTTAAATCTTTTGAACACCTGACAAAGACTAGGGAGGCAGAGAAGAAGGCTTCTACTCCAGTCAGGAAAGAGCAGAATATTGCTTTTAAGGCTACAGAGGAAATACTAGCTCCTATTGTTAATGAAGAGTTCTCGAGTCTCTTAGCAAAGAGATTCTACAAGATGGGCAAAAGAGACTTCAGGAAGAAGTCATGTAGACAAGAAGATAAACACAGGTATGACAAAAAACCAACTAAAGAAGTTGTTTATTTTGGTTGCAGGAAACCTGGACCCTACATCTCTGAGTGTCCAAAAAATAAGAAGAAGGAGAAAAGAAAAGACAAGGACTCCAGAAAATAGAAGTACAACAAGCCTTCCTCAAGCAAGCATAAGAGGAAAGAGAAAGGCTTTGTAGCAGAAACTTGGAGTGATATAGAAGAGTATTCCTCTTCCTCTAGCTCCAATGATGAAGATGAAGAGGAAGCAAAGGCAAAGGAAGTTTGCCTAATGGAAATTGATGCTTCCATCACTCATTCAGAAGATGACTCATTAGATGATGAAGAACCACTCTCTGAAGTGGATCTGGTACTCTCATCCTTTGACTTCAATTCTGAAGATTTTGTACATGAATTCAAAACTATGTGTATGGATTTAATTAGCTAAGAGAAAGAAATTAAACTACTTAGAGAGAAATTAAATGATCAAAGTAATTTAGTTGCAGAAAACAATCAACTAAATGATGATATTACACTTGTAAATGAATAGATAATTAAATTAAAAACTGAACTAGTTGAGGCAAGGCAACTTGAAGAATCTCTTAATGGGAGAAGCCTCAAGCTGATGGACATTACAAGCACTGTGAATGCCAGACTCACTGGCAAGCAGGGCTTGAGTGCTTTATCAAGCCAACCCCCACTGGTTCAGAAAAATATATTAAGGACTCCTGTAAAATTCATTTCTGAAAAGGGTAAAGAACTAATCTATGAGAAACCCTCAACTGCAAATAAGAACAAAATTAACAAATAGAAAAATAGAAACAAGTCTAAAATGGGAAGTCTTACACCTTGGTTATTGTAGATGAATTCTCCAGGTTTACTTGGGCGTTCTTCTTGAAAAACAAGTCAGATAACTTCAAGGTTCTTACAGATTTTCTCAAGTGCATACAGAGTGAGTTCTCTACTCAAGTTATATTGACCAGAAGTGATCATGGTACTGAGTTTGAGTCTCTTCTTATGCAAGAGTTCTGTGAGAAGGAAGGTATCAGGCAATGTTTTTCTGCTCCAGAACTCCTCAGCAAAATGGGGTAGCTGAAAGGAAAAAAATAGAACCCTGATTGAAGATGCAGGTACATTACTTGATGATGCATACTTGCCCCTTTCCTTTTGGGCAGAGGCAATAAGCACAACTAACTATGTACTGAATAGAAGTTTAATACATAAGCTTAAGGCTAAGACCCCCTATGAGTTACTCAAAGATAAGAAACCTAAAGTAGACTATTTTAGAATATTTGGTTGTGTTTGTTACATATATATTAACAATAGAAAATACACTAGAAAGTTTGAAGCCAAGTCTGAAATGGGAATTTTTCTAGGATATTCCCAAGTAAGCAAGGCTTATATGGTCTATAATAAATCTACCTTGAAAATTGAAGAGTCTGTACATATATCTTTTGATGAAACTTACATGTTTTATAAGGAGAAGAATACTTCTACCAGTCAGACTTTGCAGGTACCTAGTTTGTGTGAGAATTTGGAACCTGTGACCCTCACCCCTGAGGCTGTTACATCATCATCTCCACAAGTAGTTGAAGACAGTGATGAGGAAATCAGTGAGCCCACTGATATTTTTCTAGCAGCTGAAATAATTCCACAAGAGGAATTACCCCCACCAGCTGTTGAACAACCAACTCCTCCTGCTGATTTAGTCACACTTAGAGATCATCCTGTATCTCAAGTGATTGGAGACATATCAGCAGGTGTGCAGACTAGACATCAACTCCACCAGGACTTGATGCATGCCTGCTTCATTTCTCAAGTTGAACCTCATTCCATTCAAGATGCTGAGCAAGATCCCCACTGGATCCTTGCAATGCAAGAGGAGCTCAACTAATTTGAGAGATGTAGAGTTTGGGAATTGGTCCCAAGACCAAAGAACTACCCAGTAATTGGAACAAAATGGGTGTTCAAAAACAAGATGGATGCACAAGGAGCAATTATAAGGAACAAGACTAGGCTTGTTGCTCAAGGGTATAGACAGGAAGAAGGCATTGAATATGATAAAACCTTTACACCAGTGGCAAGGTTAAAGGCAATCAGAATTTTCTTGGCCTATGCTACTTCTCAAAAATTCAAAGTCCATCAAATGGATGTAAAGAGTGCTTTTCTAAATGGAGAACTCAAAGAAGAGGTGTATGTTGAACAACCACCATGTTTTATCTCTCCAACTCAACCTTATTTTGTTTATAGGTTGCATAAAGCTCTTAATGGACTCAAGCAAGCTACAAGAGCTTGGTATGAGACCCTAGCTAGCTTCTTGTTAGAACATAGATTCTCTAGAGGCATAGTAGATAGGACTTTATTTATAAAGCATCATCATGATAAAATATTGTTAGTACAAATATATGTAGATGACATAATATTTGGCTCCATAGATCCGAAACTATGCAAGAGGTTTTCAAACCTTATGCATTCAAAGTTTGAGATGAGTAGTATGAGTGAGCTCTCCTATTTCCTTGGTCTCCAAGTCAAGCAGGCACCTGATGGCATTTTCCTATCCCAATCTAAGTATGCTAATGAGCTTATCAAAAGGTTTGGGATGGTTAGTGCCTTAGCTAAGAAAACACCCATGGCTACCAATGCTGTGATTGACTCTAATGAGCATGGGAAACCTATTGATCAGAAATTATGTAGGGCCATTGTTGGGTCCCTGTTATATCTCACAGCAAGTAGGCCAGATATCATGTTTGCCACATGTCTTTGTGTTAAGTTCCAAGTGACCCCGAAAGAATCCCACCTTATTTTACTTAAAAGGATTTTGAGATATATAAAGAGTTTCCCAAATCTAGGACTCTGGTATCCTGATGAGTCAGAATTTGAGTTGACTGGATACTCAGATGCTGACTTTGCTGGATGTAGAGTAAACAGGAAAAGTACCTCTAGAACATGTCAGTTCCTAGGTGCTAGGCTTGTCTCTTAGTTTTGTAAAAAGCAGACATCTGTGTCTACATCAACAGTAGAAGCTGAATATATAGCAGCTGACAGTTGCTGTTCTCAGATGTTGTGGATACAAAACCAGCTACTAGACTATGGATACAACTTAAATAATTCAACTATATTTTGTGATAGTACTAGTGCTATTTCTATAGCACAGAATCTAGTCCATCATTCTAGGACTAAGTATATAGATGTAAGGCATCATTTCATTAGGGAGTGTGTAGACAAAAAGAAAATTAATCTCACCTTCATCCCTACTGATTTGCAAAGGGCAGATATTTTCACCAAACCCTTGGATGAAAAGAAACATTTATTCTTCATGAATCAGCTAAGTATGATTAATGGAGATGAGATTATTTAACTTTCTGTCTGAGCTCGACGATTTGTTGACAGATCGTCGAACGGAGATCGACAATCTGCTAGCGTCTCGTGAAGTCGATCATCGAATGGAGATCGACGATCAATTCTTAGTGAAACAATTGTCGTCGAACAGAGATCGATGATTTTAGGTTCAGAGAATTTATCATCGATCTGAGATCGACGATTTAGTTGTTCTATTTGATCTGAGGTTACCGAACTCATTTTATATTAAAATATTTCGCCAACCTCGATTTTGAAGTTGTTTTAATAGTTAATTTGCTTGACTAATCCCGTATCTTCATTTTATAAAACCTTATAATCTAGGGTTTAGACGGAAATAGTCCCACGCTTTTCATTTCCCTTCTGCACTTGATCTTTGTTTTTCTCTGCAGGAACTCTCAAATGGCACTTACAGCAGCAATTTTGTCAAGCATGAAATTCGATTCTGGTTTTGATATTTATCTGGAATCATTCAAGCACAATGATGAGATTTTTCAGGACGTGTTGAAACTGTTTGATGCACCAAAGTTACAGAAGTTGATGACGACAAGGATGAAGTTCCCAGTGACAGAAATCAAGTAATGGGCTTATACTTCATCATCAGATGAACAATCGTTTTTAGGAACTATTTCTAGACAGGTGGTAAGTCTAACCCCTGTTGTTCTTACTAAATTTTTTGGTTTTGTTAATGGAGAAGAAGATATTGATTTGGATAAAGAAGAATTTGCTGTCATGCTTTCCAGAATGGGTCATGCTGATGCAAACCCTAGCAAGCTTCTGAAAAAGAACTTGTTCCCTCAATACAAGTTCTTGGCAGATATTGTGGATAAAGTGCTGCTTGGGAAGCAGACTGCCCATGATAACATATCCAGGCACCAGTTTCTTTTGATGAGTGCCTTGGTTAATCAGAAGGCAGTAAATTGGGCTGAAACCTTGTTTGAGTTGATTAAGAAGAAGACAAATAAGAGAGAGGACTCTCTTGGCAGGATTCTAGGGATTTTTCTCACTGAAAAATGCCTTGAGCTATTGACATCCCCAATAACCTTCATCAAGGCTTCCAAAAGGCTGACTCTAGTTCCCTTTGGAAAGTGGGAGAGGACTATCTATAAAGCCTTCCAGGGATCCCTCCACCCATAAGGCTTCTGAGGACACAAGGACTGTTTCAGTCACTCCTCACCCTTGGAAAGATGAGCCAGAGATTCCTCCTCCTCCTCCTTCAGCCCCAGTTAGACCAATTTCTACACCCCCAGCTAGACAAACTTCTCCATTTTCACATCCATCAACTCCACCTCCAATCCCTCCTCCAGCATCTCCTCCTCCACTATCCCCACTACCAAATTATCTAAAAGGGACCCCTACCACTAACATTTCTATCCAAACCTCACCAACCTTTGATCTTAACTTTTCAACACCAACTCCTTCACCTTCCCCTTCCCCAACTCATTTACTATCTCCTGAACCTTCCCCTCCTTCCCCCCATCCAAAATAAATGGTTATCCCTGAATCAACCACTCAACCTACCATTTCCACCATCTGTATAGCTTGTGGACATTCTACTTCATCCCTACCATCCACATCATCTGACCCATCTGCTCTCATTACTCTCCTCACCCCTACAATCAAAACAATTGTAGAGGATGCCATTACACCTCTACTAGCCTCTTTCAAATCTTTTGTTGCCTCTTTCTCTGGCCCTTCTTCATCTAGGGGCCTGATAACAGAAATTACTGCTACCAGGCAGGGGGAGATGTCCAGTGAAGAAGTCCCTCCACCTCTAGCAGTTATAGTTTTGGTAGTTGTAGATATAGAGATTGTAGATACAGTTTTGATAGATACAGAGCTTAAGGATACAGTGTTAATAGATACAGAGCTTGAAACATTTCTGACAGATGATTCTTTGGATTCTTTGGAAGTAGAAACTCTTTTTGTTGGACATACAGTACATCCTTCAGGAGAATTGTCTGCTATCTTAGATCTTTTTGATCTCTCTTTTAGCACAATTCCTTCTTTAGGAATTCCTCCATATTGTATAGATATTGTATGTTATACTGCTCCAGTGAGCACTGATATTTTACATCAGCTTCTTTAGAGTCTTTTAGCACCAGTGCATGAGCTCTCTGTAGCTCCAGAGGCTGAGCTTATCAGTATGCCAGAGGTTGAGATTTCAGAGCCCAAGACTTTCTCTCCTCCAACCTATGCCTGTTTTACTTCTCCAGTCCCAGACTTGGATGAAGTTATGGATGTTGATGCAGCTGAAGAACTTTCAGTTATCAAAGAGATTGATGATTTGTATGATAATTTACAAGGCTTATCTGAGAATGATTCAGATTCAGATTCAGATTCAGACTCAGATACGGATGTCAGCAAGAAGAAGAAAGTGACCAAGAAAAGAAAAGCTCTAGTGAAGGAAGTGTCTAAGTCTAATCCTTAAGATGACATTCCTTACTTCATCAGGCATAATATTGATAGTTTTACTTTCAAGACAACCTAAACACCTAGAGGGGGGGGGGTGAATAGGTTCTAATGCTTGTTAACACTTTTTGGCAGAATTCAATTACAGAATTAAAACACACAGCACAGCAGTCACAGAAATTTAACCATCACAGATTGCACACTGTTTTATAGTGGTTCCCCAAGGTCTGGGTACATCCACTTTCCCCCCTTCACCTATCTAGCAGTATACTAGATTCGGCCAAACTTCCTCTTTACTCAGATCCACAGATCCTATAGCTCAGAACCTGAAAAGGTTCCTACAACTCAGGCTCAACAGCCCTACCTCAGCCTTATCACAAAACCTACAACTCAGAGAAGAACCTTCTCCTAAACTCAGGCAAACAGCCCTACCACTCAGAGATCAACTCTCCTACACTCAGCCTTTATAACACAGGCTTACAACTCAGATCTGTATTGACAGATCCTACAGAAATTAGAAAAGAAGTTTTTAATGTCTTGCCTTTGTTGAGAGAGAAAAGAACAAGACAATTCTTGATCAGCTGATGAAATCAACTGAATCTGAGCTTTCTTCAAAGCTTCTTGAATTTGAACTTAGCTGAGTTGATTTCCAAACAGCTTCTTGAGAAACCAATGACGGCTTCCTTCTTCTTCTTCAAGTGGCTGGATCCCTCTTTATCCAACACCTTTGATGATACTTCTGAATTCTTGAAAGAACTCTACTTAGACTGATCCTGAGATCGTCTTCTTAGATCTTTTGATGAAGATCTTCTTTAATGCCTTGCACTTTCTTGAAGAGAGGACTTGTCTCTTAACTGATGTGTTGATTAAGAATAAATTTCCTCTTCTGTGTTCCTTTTTTTCCTTCTTCTGAATCTGTCTATTTATAGATTTTCTTCATGGTAACCGGCCGATCCGGTTTCTAACTGACTTCTGACAAGTCTGACAGCTTCAATTAACCTGTCATAACCCACAGTTGTCAAGTCTTCAAACAGATCCTGTGCCTTAGTCTTGGACAGCAAAGTGTTGAGACAGACTGTCAGAAAGTGTCGAGACCAACTGTCTATATGTGTCGACACAAGTGACTTTGGTGTCAACACAGCCTTTGATGATGTCGACTAGATTGCCTTTAAGTCGACACTGCTTATTCAGAACTTCATCTTGAGAATGAGTCGACATAGAGAATTTGTGTTGACTCAACACTTCATCTTTCTTCAGAAAATAACTTGGTCTTGACTTTGCAGTGTGTTGACACAAGTCCTGTGTGTCGACACAGTTGTTGTAGATTCAGAACTCAGTATGTGTCGACTCTGCCTTCAGGTGTCGACATAGTTGAGGTCGACTATCTTTTTGTGAGTCGACACTGCTTCCCAGTGTCGACACAAATGTGGTCGACTATCTTTCTGTGAGTCGACACTGCTTCCCAGTGTCGACACAAATGTGGTCGACTATCTTTCTCTGTGTCGACACAGCTTCCTTCAAGTGTCGACACAATTATTCTGAAGTGTCGACCCAGTTTCTTCAGATGACGACACATGGACTTAGAATAATTTCCTATATTCTTTAATACTTCTTCACCTACACATGTCAACTTAAAACAACATCAAATACACCTTGATGTATATCATTAAGCTAAGTTAGGCTTCTTCAAATCAGGTACACATTTTCCAATGTACCCAACAATCTCCCCCTATTTGGAGAAGTCATAACCCTTTTAGTTAATAATATACACTATTTATAACAAAAATAATATGATGATGTATGACATTATAGGAATATTTTATATAAACAAAATATTAACAATTCATCACAGAGTGAACATGAATATATGATTCCAAACAAAATTTTGTTTATAACTTGATAATGTTTGATTACAGATGTTTACATTGAATGATCAAAACATTACAAAACATTTGAAAGAACTTAGAACTAAGACTGATCAGGCTCTCTTATAACAATTCCTTTGCCAGATTGGATTTGAGCCTTCACAGGAGCTTCAGCAACTTCAGCAGGCTTCTTGCCTTTTAGCTCAGCTTTCTTCTGAGCTTCTTCCTTTAGCCTTTGCCTTTCAAAGTAATGAAAGGGCTTTGGAAAGTACTTGCTCGGCTCCTGAGCATCTAGTGGCAGCCTTCCCAGCTTGGCTTTTCTCCTGAACTGTACTATGGCTTCCTGCCTAGCTTCATACTTTTGCCATTCCATTTCATTATACCACTTTCCTCTTTCATGTGATTGGTCCTTTACAGCCTTCCATGCAGTTAGTATAATATTTCTTAAAGTAGGGCTCCACTGCTCAAAATCTGGCTTAAGTTCATCCTGCTCTCTAAATCTTTTCTTGGATAGTAGAGCATCTTGCTGTTCTTTCAAGTTGGCATCAGGCTTATCAACTTTTTCAATAACAACCTTGGTAACCTCCTTTGGAGGACTATACATATCCTGAACTTGCTGATTAATCATATCAAAATCAGGAGGAGGGTAAATGACTTGGGCAATCTCAGGTTGATTGCCTTCAAGTAGACCTGTTTGAATTCCTGACTCAGCCACCATATCATCATCACACAAAGGTGGATATCCCAATGTGGCTCGAATACTATTTGTCACCCATTTGGTGTGCTCTGAGCCAGCATGAACTAACAACCTCTCCCCCTTTATGACTTCTCTGGTAATATGATCTCTTAGATCATCCTTCTGAAATCTGATCTGGCCATCTAGATAATTCACACCTTCTTTAAAATATGGTTTCAATTTTTGAAGTTTGTCAGATATTTCCTTATGAGATTGAGTGATGGCAGATTGAACTGAAGCTATAGCCTCCTTGAGTTTCTGATCAAAAGCTTCCATCTCTTTTGCTCTTGCTTCAGTCATCACTGTAGTAGCCTTTTTGAACTCTTCAAGAATTTCATGGTGATATTCAGCCAAATTATCATTCATCCTCAGCTGATTCTCCAAAACATAACCTTGCTTCAAAGCAATATCATCCACTTTAGTGAGGATAGACTGCTGTTGTTTAGCCAAAAATACTACAGCATTACCTTCCTTATGGAAGCAATCTGTCACCTCCTTCTTATTCATATTTACTTCAAATCTAATTGACTTAATATCTTGAGCCAAGTCAAATTGAAGGGATTTATTGCTCTCATCAACATACTTCTCCATTGCTAATCTCTGCTCATCCAACTTAACTTGCAAATCTACCATGAACTTGTTGTAGTTAAATTCAGATGGAGATTGGTGAGTTGAAGTTTGGAGTGCCTGCTTATAACTTTGGGTCCTTCTCTTGAATACTATGAGCTTTCTCTTCTTAGCCATTCTGGCTTCTTCAGATTGAGAGTCTGATGAACTTTCTATTTGAACTCTTTCAGGTGGAGTAGGAGGAATATTAGTTTCAGTGACATGCTGCTCAGCCTCAATATTCAAAGGCTCCCCCTCAACTACTTGCTCCTCCTCAACTCCTTGTTCCTTCTCAGCTTCTTGCTCTATCTCCATGTCTAGTGCCTTCTCATTGTCTTGCTCCTCCTCTACTCTATCAGTAGCAATTTCAACATTAGGAAATAACTCATCTAGAGTATATTCCTTCTGAGCTTGAACAGATGTTGAATCATCCAGATCTGCAATATTCAAATCTTTTGATAAATCAATTTGTTCTTTCTCCTGCACTGTTTCAGACATCTGCTCCCCCTGCACTTGTTCAGTATTTGGAATATCCTAGGCAGGTGAATACACTTGCTCCCCCTGCACCTGTGCAGGAATAGAAATATTAGTAATGTCCTTGGCAGGAAAATACACTTGCTCTCCCTGTACCTATACCTGGTCAGGAGTAGATACATTCTGTACAGGAGAGTGAGCTTGCTCCCCCTGTATCTGTGCAGGAATGGTTGCTTTCTGAACTTGAGTAGACTCAGGCTGATCTTCAACCTGCTTTCTCACTTGCTCTTCGGGATGCTGAGCAGTGCCTAGATCATGTGCAGGGGATCTCTCAGGGGTGTCCTGCCTGTTCTCATCAGGCACATCTTTAGACAGCACCCTATCCCACCTTGAAAATAATCTTATATCCATTTTCCTCATGTGATTAATCTTTGTCCCAGGCAGTTGTTGCATAACCTCAGGGATCACCCCAGTCAGGTATAAACTCATAATTCTAGCCAAATTTGGCTTCTTGATTCCTTCCTTGATCTTATCAAATACTACAGCTGACCAGTCAGTTAGAATTGTAAACACAATTCTGGTCGTTAGGCTGAACATATAGGCTGAAATCTTATCATGTCCACCTGGTTTGCACAAAATTACCTTCCCAACTACTTCTGACAGAAACTTGCCATGTTGATTCATGCCCTTCCTGTTGATAGATGCTCCAATATTCAGGGTTGGATCCAATCCACACCATTGGAGAGCCTCCCTGGTCTTAGAGGCTGGAACCTCTTCTTCATTCTCAATGTTTGATAATTGAAGTATTTTTCTTAAATTTCTTGGTGTCAGTTTCACCTTCGTCCCATGAACAGTAGATTTTATCTTGAGACCAGCTGAATCCACTGATGTAGAGGTAAAGAATTCAATCACCTCCTTCTTCCAGATCTTTGATGGTTCAGAAACTAGAAATTCTAATCCAGATTCAGAAATTAGAGTGACAACACTTTGAACATCTGTCGGGGCATCCGCAAAGGCATTGCGCACCAACTCATATCCTTCGTTGACGTTATCTGCAACCTTTGGTGCCATTGATCAGACGAGAAATCTTGAGAGAGAAGAGAGAGAAATTGTCGATACAGGGTGTCAGTCTCCAAAACCTTGTAAGCGTGTCGACAGAATAAGTTCTTGACCTATTTATACCTTAAAGGAAAGAAGATCAAAAGTCGGGCAAAAGCAGTCTATATGTGTCGACACAGATGGAGTGTGTCGACACAAACTTCTATTGTCTTGACAGCAAGTCTGTCTACTATGTGTCGACACCAATTGTGGATATGTCGACACCTGAGAGACATAGTAGAGCATTAGAAATTCTGTGTCGACTCTTAGGATAAGTGTCGACACAAAATCTGTAAGTGTCGACACCACTATTCTGGTGAAGTCGACACTACATTCCTGGATGAGTCAACTATTTGATTCTTAAGTGTCGACACAAATTCTCTGTGTCGACACATATTCTCTGACTAGTCGACATGACTTCACTGAGTCGACACATTATCACTGAATGTGTCGACACTATTTTACTTAGCCAATTTCTGTTTTTGTCAATACCACTTGATAGTCTAACATCACTTATAAGTTTGTTGATAAACTAATCAATGGTCAGCATGCCTAACTCAATTTTAAATTTATTGAATTTTGTTTCATCCAGTGGCTTAGTAAATACATCTGCTATTTGATAATCTGTTTTAACAAATTCCAATGAGATGTCTTCTCTTTCTACATGCTCTCTAAGAAAATGGTATTTAATTTCTATATGCTTAGTTTTACTGTGAGAAACAGGATTATTAGCAATAGAAATAGCACTTTTAGAATCACACAATAAAGGTGTTCTACTTACTTGAATACCATAGTCTTTCAACTGATGTTGTATCCACAATAGCTGTGCACAGCAGCTGCCAACAGCAACATATTCTGACTCAGCTGTGGATATTGCCACACTGGTCTGCTTCTTACTACTCCATGATATCAATCTTCCTCCCAAGAATTGACAAGTACCTGTTGTACTCTTTCTATCCTCTCTACAGCCTGCAAAGTCTACATCTGAATAACCTGTTAGTAGAAAATCTCTATTCCTAGGGTACCAAAGGCCTAGATTAGGTGTGCCCTTAAGATATCTCATAATCCTTTTGACTGCAGTATAATGAGATTCTTTAGGGCAGGCTTGGTACCTAGCACAGACACATGTAGCATACATAATATATGGTCTACTAGCAGTGAGATATAGTAGAGAGCCAACTATTCCTCTATACAAAGATTCATCAACAGGTTTACCTGCATCATCTTTGCATATAGGCATACTTGTTCCCATAGGAGTTCTCATACTGGAGGATGACTCCATACCATACTTCTTAATTAATTCTTTGGTGAACTTAGACTGGGATATGGACAGGCCATCATCAGTCTGTCTTACTTGGAGTCCCAAGAAGAACTTAAGTTCCCCCATACTGCTCATCTCAAACTTCCCTTGCATAAGTTTGGCAAACTTTTTACAAAGGTTGTTTTCAGTAGATCCAAAGATTATGTCATCAACATAGATCTGAACTAAGTTGATCTTACCTTTGGATTCCCTAAGGAATAGAGTTTTGTCTATTTTTCCTCTTGAGAATTTATTCTCAATAAAGAAAGTAGACAGGGTTTCATACCAAGCCCTTGGGGCTTGCTTTAACCCATACAAAGCTTTCCTAAGCTTATAGACATAATCAGGTTTAAGAGGATCTACAAAACCTGATGGATGCTCTACATAGACTTCCTCTTTTAAATCACCATTCAGGAATGCTGATTTCACATCCATCTGGTACACTCTGAAGTCTTGATAGGCTGCATAGGCAACGAACATTCTGATTGCCTCCAGCCTTGCTACTGGGGCAAAGGTTTGATCAAAGTCAATCCCTTCTTCCTGCCTGTATCCTTTCGTAACCAATCTTACTTTATTCTTCACTATTATTCCACTCTCATCCAATTTGTTCCTATAAATCCACTTTGTGCCAATTATGTTGTGGCCTCTTGGTTTAGGAACAAGCTCCCAGACATTGCACCTTTTGAATTGATTCAGCTCCTCTTTCATAGCATCAATCCAGTGCTGATCTTGAATGGCTTCTTCAAACTTCTTAGGCTCTATTTGAGATAGGAAACTTGAATGCAGGTCTGTGCTTTGATTTCTACTTCTAGTCTGCACTCCCTGTCTTGGATCACCTATAATCTGATCAGCTGGATGATCTCTTAAATGTCTTGTAGCTGGAGGAAGATTCCTTTCTGGTTGAACATCTCCAGCTCCTTCTTCATGCTGAACCTCTTGGTTTTCATCAGCTTTTAGTGAGTCTTGTACTCCCCCTGGACAGTAGCCTTCATTTTCCAATGCTCCATCTTCCTTTGATGCTTCAGCAATGGAGAGCTTGTCCATTCTTTTGCTTATACCTGTTGAATCATTTGATCTACAAGACAACTCACAGTTGATTAATCTTGTTTCATCAAACACAACATGTACAGATTCTTCAACAACTTGAGTAGTCAAGTTGTAGATTCTATAGGCCTTACTATTTATGCTGTACCCAACAAATATCCCATCTTGGGATTTGACAGCAAACTTAGTTAGGTATGACTTGCCATTGTTAAGTATATAGCATTTACAACCAAAGATCCTGAAGTAGGATAGATTTGGTTTTCTACCTTTCATAATCTCATAGGGAGTCTTTTTGTATTTCTTGGTGATAGAAGCCCTATTGATCACATGACATGCAGTGTTAACTGCCTCAGCCCAGAAATATTCTGGGAGAGAGGTGTCACTCAATAGAGTTCTGCCAGCTTCAATTAATGTTCTATTCTTTCTTTCAGCAATGCCATTTTGCTGTGGTGTTCTAGTTGATGAAAACTCTTGGAAAATCCCAAAGTCTTCACATAATTTTGTCATGCTTTCAGATTGAAACTCAGTACCATGGTCACTTCTGATTTTGACCACTGTACTATTCAGTTCATTCTGAATTTGCTTTACAAAACTAAGTAATACACTTGGGGTTTCTGATTTCTGTCTCAGAAAGAACACCCATGTAAATCTAGAATAGTCATCTACCACCACAAAAGTATAGACTTTCTTACCTAGACTATGAACTGGCATAGGACCAAAAAGATCCATATGTAAGAGGTATAGGCACCTCACAGAATCCTTGTTTTCAAGGCTTTGAAAGGAGGATTTTGTCTGCTTGCCCTTTTAACAAGCTGAGCATATTTCTTCCTTAATACACTTAACTTGAGGACCATTCCTCACTAATTCTTTGCTAAAGAGTTGGCCAATTGTCTTGTAGTTAAGATAAGCCAATCTCTTGTGCCACTTGACACAATGAGAAGCTTTATCATCAGCTACAAGACAGATGGAAGAAGCCTTATTCTCACATACAAAATTAAGACAATAGACATTTCTCTTCCTATACCCAGTCAATATGATCTTTTGATCACTTGACCTTTTGATATGACATCCATCCTTAACAAATGAAATGTCATATCCTAAATCACTCAGCTGGCTTATGCTTATTAGATTGTGTTTCAAACATTTTACATAAGCCACTTGGGTGATAGTAATTAGGTTAGTAGAAATGTTACCAAACCCTTTGATGATTCCTTTTTTAGATCCACCAAAGATCACTTTAGGTCCATCTTTGACAGATGTATACTCCTTCAGCAGCCCCTTTGTTCCAGTCATGTGCCTGGAACAACCACTGTCCAAGTACCATATAGGGGCATGGCCACTTGGACTTTCCTGCAATACAGATTTACTTACCCTTAGAACCCAAGTAAGTCTTGGGTCCTTGGTTCAGGTTAGCATTAACAAAGCTACCATTATCTCTTCTAACAGGTAGACTATTGTTCTTTCTAACACTTGTGTTATGCCAGCAGTCTAATGCAAAATGGCCTCTCTTGCCACAGCACCAACATTCAAACTTATTGTATCTAGATCTAGATACACCCTTGACAGAAGAATTTCTGTCCATTGCTGGTGCTGCAGCAGCTTCACCCACTGATTTCTTATAACCATTGGGTTTATGAACATGGATAGGCTTGTTGGCATTTACACCCTTGTTTATTAGAACATTAGTCTTAAAATGACCATGAATATCTTCATGATCATATTGGTTAGAAGGCACTTGCACCTTTCTAAACTTAATAGGGACTGAAAGGTTCAGTGGCTTGACAGGAGCTTTGCCTTTCCTCTTGAATTGGGCTTGCACTGGGGTTACCTTTGAATCCTAATCCTGCCTTACCCTTTTGAGTCACAAATTCATCTATCAAGGGTAAGACAGACTTTGGCTTAGAGTAACTAGCTACTAACTCCTTTTCTATTCTTAGTCTGGCCTCCAAACTCTTCACTTGATCATTGGTATAATTGATTGTGCCCATCTGAATAATAGTTATATTCTTCAGTTTGGCAATTTTATTTAACTTCTGATCAATTACTTTTTCAAACTCAGTTCCAGCTACCTTTAGATCAGCAATTTCCTGAGCCTGAGATTTAACCAGGTTCTTGCTTTTCTTAAGGGCCTGCAACAAGTCCCCATACTTATCTATCAATTAATAGACATCTCCTTCAGATTCAGATGCATCTACATCACTTGTTGCAGATGTAGCTGATTCTGCACTTGTACTACAAACAGATTTTATTGAAGGACATAGTACCTTACTAGGACCAAACTGATTCTGGCACATGTCTTCTTCTAATCCTGCCATCAGTCCCATGCACTGATGATCTTCTTGTTCATAGATGGAGTCTAGCAATTGCATGAACTCCTCTTCTTCAGTAGCAGCATACAGTCCAATATATGCTTCAGCTTCAGATTCTGATTCTGAAGTTGATTGATCTGTTAGGCTCTTTTCCTTCTTTGCAACAAAGGATTTTTCCTTCTTGCCCTTTTGATAAGTCTTCTTCTTATCTGATGACTCCTTTTTCTTATCAGGACAGTCAGCCACTACATGTCCAGGCCTACTGCAACAATAGCAGACAATCTTTGAAGTAGTGGCCTTGCTGGGCTTTGTTCTGCTCTTCTCTTTCCTTGATGACTTTTTCTTCTGATAATAGTCATCAAATTGCTGTGATGAGGAGGGCCTACACTTCCACTACTTCTTCTTTAAGAATCTCTGGAATTGCCTTGTAAATGCACTAAAATCTACATCTGACTCACGACTTTCTGAACCTTGATTATCTGAATTTTCAGAACGAACTTCTGCAACTTCCTTAGGAGGAGATGATGATATCCTCCTATTCTTTCTAGTGGCTTCTGCCTTGAAGGCCACTGTCTTCTCTCTATGCTCTCCTTTTGAATTCTTTTCCTCCTCCTTCCTCACCATAAGTTGCATATCATAGGATAGCAACTTTCCAAACAAGATTGGAGGAGAAATCTCTGCTAGTTTAGCCACTTCTCTTATGACACAAATCTTTGTGTCCCAATCCTTTGTCAAGGATCTTAAAAATTTGTCATTCAGTTCATAGGTACTGAAGACTCTTCCATAGGACTTTAACTCATTCACAATTCTATAGAATTTCTTATAGCATTCAGTTATGCTATCAGTTTTTCCTTGTCTAAAACTTTCATATTCCTGGTTGAGCATAGACTTCCTATCTTGTCTTACTTCTTCAGATCCCTCCATATAGACAATCAAGGTGTCCCACATTTCTTTGGAGGTATTGCAGTGAATCAGATTTTGAAATGTAGAATCAACTATGGCACTCACAATAATATTCTGAGCTCTCTTGTCCATGGTTGCCAAAATGATTTCATCCTTGGTCATTTCAGAATAACTCTTTGGAGTTTGAATATTAGCATCAAGAACTGATACCTTCATTGGAATGAAGGGTCCTTCCTGAACTATGATGTATATCCTTGGGTCAGATGCTTCCATTAACAATCTGACTCTTTCTTTCCAAATTCCAAAGATTTCCTTCCTGCAGATGGGTAACTTCATTGACCCTAACTCCTTGTGATTTTCTCCAGAACCCATCTTCTTGAATCTTGATTCTGCCTTTCAGATCTACCTCAGACTATTAAGTCCTTTTTGAGGAACCTCCCTCTGATACCACTTGATAGTTTTACTTTCAAGACAACCTAAACACCTAGAGGGGGGGGGTGAATAGGTTCTAATGCTTGTTAACACTTTTTGGCAGAATTCAATTACAGAATTAAAACACACAACACAGCAGTCACAGAAATTTAACCATCACAGATTGCACACTGTTTTATAGTGGTTCCCCAAGGTCTGAGTACATCCACTTTCCCCCTTTCACCTATCTAGCAGTATGCTAGATTCGGCCAAACTTCCTCTTTACTCAGATCCACAGATCCTACAGCTCAGAACCTGAAAAGGTTCCTACAACTCAGGCTCAACAGCCCTACCTCAGCCTTATCACAAAGCCTATAACTCAGAGAAGAACCTTCACCTACACTCAGGCAAACAGCCCTACCACTCAGAGATCAACTCTCCTACACTCAGCCTTTATAACACAGGCTTACAACTCAGATCTGTATTGACAGATCCTACAGAAATTAGAAAAGAAGTTTTTAATGTCTTGCCTTTGTTGAGAGAGAAAAGAACAAGACAATTCTTGATCAGTTGATGAAATCAACTAAATCTGAGCTTTCTTCAAAGCTTCTTGAATCTGAACTTAGCTGAGTTGATTTCCAAACAGCTTCTTGAGAAACCAATGATGGCTTCCTTCTTCTTCTTCAAGTGGCTGGATCCCTCTCTATCCCACACCTTTGATGATACTTCTGAATTCTTGAAAGAACTCTACTTAGACTGATCCTGAGATCGTCTTCTTAGATCTTCTGATGAAGATCTTCTTTAATGCCTTGCACTTTCTTGAAGAGAGGACTTGTCTCTTAACTAATGTGTTGATTAAGAATAAATTTCCTCTTGTGTGTTCCTTTTTTTTCCCTTCTTCTGAATCTGTCTATTTATAGATCTTCTTCATGGTAACCGGCTGATCCGGTTTCTAACTGACTTCTGACAAGTCTGACAGCTTCAATTAACCTGCCATAACCCACAGCTATCAAGTCTTCAAACAGATCCTGTGCCTTAGTATTGGACAGCAAAGTGTTGAGACAGAATGTCAGAAAGTGTCGAGACCAACTGTCTATATGTGTCGACACAAGTGACTTTGGTGTCGACACAGCCTTTGATGATGTCGACTAGATTGCCTTTAAGTCGACACTGCTTCTTCAGAACTTCATCTTGAGAATGAGTCGACACAGAGAATTTGTGTCGACACAACACTTCATCTTTCTTCAGAAAATAACTTGGTCTTAACTTTGCAGTGTGTCGACACAAGTCCTGTGTGTCGACACAGTTGTTGTAGATTCAGAAATCAGTATGTGTCGACTCTGCCTTCAGGTGTCGACATAGTTGAGGTCGACTATCTTTCTGTGAGTCGACACTGCTTCCTAGTGTCGACACAAATATGGTCGACTATCTTTCTGTGAGTCGACACTGCTTCCCAGTGTCGACACAAATGTGGTCGACTATCTTTCTCTGTGTCGACACAGCTTCCTTCAAGTGTCGACACAATTATTCTGAAGTGTCGACCCAGTTTCTTCAGATGGCGACACATGGACTTAGAATAATTTCCTGTATTCTTTAATACTTCTTCACCTGCACATGTCAACTTAAAACAACATCAAATACACCTTGATGTATATCATTAAGCTAAGTTAGGCTTCTTCAAATCAGGTACACATTTTCCAATGTACCCAACAAATATTACTCTCACATCAACTTCTCCTCACTGGATTAGATTTTCCAAGAATGAGATAAAGGCTCAAAAGAAAAGGAGAAAGACGGGTTCCTCTCCTGTCAACATTTTCAGGAAGGATCCACCTCCTCCTCATCCTCCTTCAGCAGGTGCTAGTGAGAATGTTGCTTCTAGGACTGCTACCTCCTCCCAGTAGTAGAGTTCTTATGCCCCTCACTCTCTCAGTAGACCATCCAGGTCTTACTCTAAGGGTTATTTAAGAAGGAGAGGTAGACAGTATGATCAAGCTGACAGAGAAGTTAGTTAAGATTCTAGCAGGAGATTCAAAATTCCTAGAAAGTTTAGTTAAGTCAGACCTCCTCTAATTCTCCATGACAGTCAGTCTCAGCATACAGTAACAAAAACAAAATTCCAAGAATAGTCTATCAGGCACATGAAGCATCTAAATATCCCTCTTGATTCAAAAGAAGATTCTTCACAGTATGAACCTGAGCTAGATCCAAACTTCAGGATGCCTAGGTTTCATGAATTGATTGCTCTCTCCCAGAAAAATAAAGCTAGAAAAGAAGGAGCTAATCCTTCTCAATTTTCAACAATGTCCAAGTACAGGGAGAAAGAGTTTGAACAATTTGATATTGATAAGAATGTTTTTGATTCTAATGCCTATATGCAGGTTCACCCTTAGGTAATTGTTCCCAGAGCAACATCCATAAAAGTTCTTGGTGAAGCTGATATAAAAATGACAAGACAGTAAGCAGGATATCCAAAAAGAAGAATTGAATTTACTAAGCCAGCTTCTAGCAAGTCTTAGTACTATTTTCTTTTTGTGTCTATATCTTTTATTGTAAATATCTGTTAAATTTTTCTTATCATTCATGACAGATAGGTTTATTTTGTTTAGCTGTTGTATTCTTTTATTTTTTGCTTAGTTACCTCACCCAAATAGGGGGAGATTATTGGATCCCTACTTTGGATTTGGGCTAGGTTCACTAATCTAGGCTAAGTCAGACCTACATTGTATAGCCAGGGTCTAGTCTAGTATCTTAGGTGTTAGTTAGGTCAATAACTCAGTGAGAAAAGACCAAGACATCAGAGACTTATAAGATAGTAGAGGCTGAACAAGGCTGAACATGGCAGAAATTTTTCTAAGTGAAAAGTCGTTCGACGATCTCTGAAGAGAGCTCGATGATCTTCATTCTGCGTACGACGATCTCAGAGTTAAATCTCTAAATGCTGAGATCGATGATCGCTGAACTTAGTTCGATGATCTCTGATCTACTTTCATGATAGAGATCGACGATCAACCATCTCAGTTCGACGATCTTGAAGCCCAGTTTATAAAGCAGATTTTTCAGGTCAACGATCACAGGACTCAGCTTGACGATAGAGGATGTTTGAGTTCGACGATCTCAGGACCAGATCGGCGATTACTGCCAGATCAACATTTTATTCCTTGCAGTTATTGTTTTCCTTATTGACTGATTATTATATTGCTTATATGACTCTGAGTGATTAATGCATATATTCTCTGAATATAGCCGTTCCTTGGCAAGCATTAATTATTGGTATTTGCAGAGTTATTATACAGCCATTCTCGAGACAGTTAGGGAAATGAGTTAATTCTCTTATAGCCGTTGCACGAGTTCCCATGATTCCTGCAGTCAATCAATGTGTGCCATTCAAATTCAGTTTGGTATTATTCAAAGGAAAGATACTCAGAGAATAAAAGAGATAGAGAATTATTATGCAGAAGATATAGACTAATTTTGTTAGAGAACACAAAACAACAAAAAGAAGAAGAACAACTTTCAATTCTTCATACAAGTGTTCATCCAGGATGCCAATAGAGACATTCATCTTCAATCAGCCTCAGCTTTCTGGAATTTAAGACCTACACTCTGTACAAGGCTTTGGATTCCTGAACCAATCAAGATCATCAGGACAAGCCTTGACTCCATCAGGATCACTCTCAAGTCTTCTCTCATTTACTTGAGAAAATAGAAGACAACTCAACTCTTTCTTTACCCCCTCTGTATACAAGGTTCTTACTCCATTCAAAAGTAATTCTCTGTTGTGAGGTCTACTTATCAAAAGACTTCAAGTGGTTTTTCTGGCACCTGATCAAAAGCTAGAAGGGTTGCAATATCTCCCTAGAAATAGATATTACTTGGTGGCAGTCACCCGATCAAAAACCTGAGAGTGATTTCTACCAGGGTGGTAGAAGAGTGGATGTACCCAGATTTGGGGAACCACTATAATTTCTTGTGTCATCTGGTTGCTCTTTCTCTTATTATTCTTGCTATTTGCTGTTATATTTAGAATAGCTCTCTAGTTTTCTTTTATTTATTTAATTATTGGTATCACCTATTTTTAACTCTGATAGAATAACATAAAACAACCAAAAGTTTTAGACACTCTATTCACCCCCCCCTCCTCTAGAGTAGATCTGAATAACTCCCTCCTTTCAAAATTGGATCCTAATGCATATCTACATTATTCTCTACAACCTTAGTAAATGCACTAGATTACAAAGCATGACCACTTCAATGTTCTGTTTACTTGAAATGCAAATTTTATTACATTATAGCATTGTATATTTTCTTGATATTTTCAATTCATGCTATCAATTATATCTTAATAGAATAGCAACTCTTGGAACTTTAAATCAAACATCTATTTTTCAGTTTTAGAACTCATTATCTTTTATATGCTCTTATTTTCTAAAAAAAAGTTTATTTTAATGCTTATTATACTTTTCGATGTGATTACTGCTTGCGCGTATTCATGATATTTTTAACTAATGGTATCTTGAAATAAAAATGCCTACTTTATCATTTCATTTATATTGCTTATTACTTTATGCTTCACCATGCATATTTTTAGCAAGTAGTATTTAACAAGCCTTTTATAGCATCATATTTTTATTCTCTACATAGAACAAATTAATTTTTATTGCATACACTCATCTCTACCTCTTTTGATACTATTAAAAGGGGAGAATAACTTGCATCAATTTAAATCTTTAGAGAGAATACATTGAAAATTTCATAGGAAACATTTATATAGGTAAAGTAATCATATAAGATGCGCATATATTATCCTATTACTCGATCATGATTATTATTCCAACAAGTTATCCCTAATCAATCTTAAAAGGTATTTATTCATCCCAACTCACTTTTGCTAATAACAAAAGAGGGAGAATAAACTAAGAAATCTAGTGAAATCGATATTTAGGGGGAGCAAACTATATAGGAAACAATTATGTAGGGGGAGCCTTCATATATGAAGAGTATTCATTTGTGCTTTGCTTTAAAGCTACCACATTATAAACTTATTATTCATGCATATCATTTACCACACTTACCTATAAACATAAATGTTCTTAAACCCTCTAATTTCTCATATAGGTATTTGATATTATCAAAAAGGGGAGATTGTTGGAGCATGCGTTCCACATCTCTTGGTTTGAGAATAACAAGTATCGTGATGTATTTGATCTATTCTTTTGTGTGTTTATAGTGTGGAGGTTGTGCAGGTTATAAGGTTGATTGAGGAGTAAAGTCCTCAGTCATGGGCATGATCCAATGGTGTGTACACTTTAGAAAAGAAAACAAAAGAACGGGTTTTGTGTGTTAAACTTCAAACGACAATAACTTTCAATCTGGGAGGAGTTACGGAGCGTGTCACACCATTCCGGAATGAAAATGAAGTTATCTACAATCTAAAAAAGCTTTGGATGGCAAAAGTGAAGAGGTGATATCGATGGTGATACAAACTATCGCCCGACAATAGTGAAAATGATGACGGCCATGTCCCGTACAATCTCCATGATGCACACTACTCAGCACTATAGCCCGACGATAGTGGCTATCGCCTCGTAATAGACCCACGACCCAAATTTGTCTATTTTCAACTGATACGATCATCATAGCTTGAGTAGATATCGCCTGCAATATCTAGATATCGCTCGATAATAGCGATTTTTCTATAAAAAGCTGAAAAACTTTGTGCATTCATGAGAGATATCTTTTGAAGTAGTGATTCATCCTCCACCAAGCCAGAACTCCAATTTTTTTGAGAGAGAGTTATCTCAAGAGATAGAGAGAGAAATTCATCATGCAAATACGAAGATCTAAAGGAGATTTTGAAGGAGAAGGGCTACAACGCACATTAAACATGGAGGGCAAACACATCAAGAATGTCGACGTCTATACTGTCTTCGTCTTCACCTTCAAAAAACCTTGGGGAGTTTCTCCTATTTTTTTATTATCTTATAATCTATATTATTTAATTTTTTGTATTGGGAGAAGTGAAATCATTCGGGGAGAATGTCGGATTCTGAGGAAGGATTCCGTAGGAAATTCGTCTTATTTGTGGCGACTAGGTCGTTGTCCGGCTTAGGGGGAAATTTGTCGCCATGTGAGCAGCAAATAGGTCGAGGTTAGACCTAGTGGGAGGCTAGAGGTCGTATCTGGAGTAAGATAGGCTATAACCACCTGGTCATTATAGAAATCAAACATTTTTGTATTCAATTTCTAATAAAATAAAATCATATTTCTTTTTGTCTCATTATCTTGATTTTATTTTCATGTTATAAAATATATCGTTCAAAAGTTTTAATACAAAATATATTACAAGGTTTGTTTTTATTAAATAAAAATGCTTGAATTAAATAATCATGAACTAACGCTTGACGGTAACCCTTAACGTCAGCTGTAGTGAAGAAATATTGAATTCTACCTTTTTCTAAAAGTAATCTTCAATATAATATTTTCCGATATATTAAATATAATTTTCTATAAAATATTTCGAAACTTCATTAATTAACTCTGGTATTTTTTTAAGAATTAAATTCAATAAATCCCTTATTAACCCCCCCCTATAAGGGCACCGTAAGATCCAACAGAACATTCATTTATGCGAACTGATATAATGTGCAACACTCTGACCTTGGAAGATGAAGAGAGGTCTCGTCCTTAGTGAGACCTCGATGTTGGATCCTTTGTAACACTCTGCATGTACAAACATTATAATAATAGTTCCTGTTAGGACCCCATGCCATATTGAACACACAAGCTAGGCGTTATAAAATGATAAAAAGAAGTAATCTCTAATCTTAATAAAAGACACCAACGTATGTTTGATTTGAACCCCAAAACAGGAATACCCACTTAATTAGGAATGTCATCAAAATAACGTTACAGCCTTATGGCCTTAAATCCATACATTGTATCACTCAAGATATGCTAAACATGCAGTAGTGCACATGTTGGCAAATACATGTAATGTGGGAAAAGATTTTAGCCTTCGAGGGTCAATTCAGTAATGGGCTTTTGCCCACTATTTCCTACTTGGCTCACTAGGACCTATATCAAACACAACTAAATTATAAATAATGGTCAACTATGAGTTGACCATAAACCGAGTAACGATCCCACCCCAGGATCATTCTAGCTGATTTCAGGGAGGTGGTACCACTAACCTGCAAGTAAGCTGTAGCAAGCAATATGTAATACAATAAAGAAAGAGACTAATCCAAATAAGGTGAGGTTTCAAGCACAATCAATCTTCTAGTTTGAGCATCAAAGTAAGTGGACTTATGAATGCAAATGATATTGGTTGGATTCACCTGAAGGTCCCCCACAACCACCTAAGCAACCATGCATGAAGCTAACATAACATTAATTCACAATACACAAACATAGGTACTCGCAACCACATGCTTCATGTACTCACGGCTGATGAGTCCTATTTATATAGTGATTTTCGGACTCATTTAGGCTTGTTTTCTTATGCTTGCACTTCAATTTTAGTTCAGTATCGTTTATATTTCATCTTATCCTTATTGTCAGAGGAAGTGCACTTTTGGCTCGTGGTTGTGTATATTTTTGTAATTTTATTGCTTGTACTCCTTTTCATGCTTATCTGGAATTTCTGCACACATCGGTGATGGGTTTAGGGGTCGTGTGCATGTTCCGAGGATGTTTGGAAGCAGGAATATTGCGCACGATCATCGGATCTATTGCGCACGACCACTGGTCGTGCGCCGATGATCGGGCGCAATGTACCTTGATTTCCAGAATCTGCCTGGGGTAATCGCAGGATCACTGGACATAGTGCGCACGACCACCGGTCGTGTGCCACTGATCGTGTGCATTGATTTCTCTTTTCCTGGAGTTTTGTCTGGGGTAATCGCACGACCTTGGGACATAGTGCGCACGACCACCAGTCGTGCTCCATCGCTCGTGTGCGTTACCCCAGTTCTTCTCTTAATTTTGCCATGCCAATACGCACAATCACTGGCCATAGTGCGCACGACCACTGGTCGTGCGCCCGTGATCATGCACATTATTTAATTCTGCTTCTTATAAGTACGCAGGTCTCACCCTAATTCGAGATAGCTCGACTTTTCTCCGCCATTTTTGTCTCCGACGAAGGGATCCGCCGATCTCCGTCATTCTCCACCCTAGGGAGGTGCTCTGGGCAAGCTTTCACCGCCAAATCAGAGCCGGAGCTTCCTCTCGGTCTCCTCCATCATCTTTTGGGCTTATTTCAAGCTTCAACGCCATATCCATCAAGCAAAGGGAAGCGTGCAAATTTCGTCCTCTATTGTGAAACAAAGAAGACGGGCCATTGGAAGGTGGTTAGCCCTTGTCTATCCCGGACGTAGTTGAGGACCGAGCTTGGATGCGGATTGACAATCTGGTGATTCCAACTATGAATCCTCAGCAAGACTTCAGATACAGTCGATCTCTTGCCTTGTTCTTCCTTTATTGTTGTTTATGTGTTGTTGTAAACTTTATTTATAGATGATGTGCGCTTGATTATAAAACGCTTATATTAAATCATGTCTATGTGATTTTGTATTTTCGTTATATTTGCTTGAGGTGAGCCATATTCCATTCACCATCCATCCTTACCGCACTAGTAATTGCTAGTGGCATGCGTCGCGAAGAGGTTCTCTCAACCCACATTACGCAAGTCTACTCGCCCATCCGCCTATCGATTCGGTGCATAGTGGCCCGACTAGTCTTCCATTTCGCCTGGCGATGCATCGCATAACGGCGTTGCATAGGAGTAGTTGATAGATTTTTACTTTTTTTTATCGCAAGTATCAAAACCCCCATCGTTAACTCCGACCTAAGGAATTCAATCTCAAGTTCTCCTCAAAATTAAATCCACCTTACTGTGTTCCTTGAGAGATCGATACTTGGGAAAACTCACCCATTTTATATTACTTGTGCGACCGGTTCACTGCTGTGATCTTTAGCATCAAGTTTTTGGCACCGTTGCCGGGGAACATAGTCGTGTGAGTTTTTGGAGAGAGAGATAGGAGATAGAAGACCTTTTCCATTTGTTCATTCCATCTTTTTTTTTCTTTGCTTTAGTTTTTAAAATTTACTGCTTATTTTTATTTATTCATCTTCTAGTTTTAATTTTTCTGCAGCAGGCATTCTTTTTTATCTGCTTGCGTGTAGTTAATTTCTGCTTAGAAAATTCTGTTGGTGAATTATTTGTGGTTGCACCATGTATTCTTCTATGAATATTCATTACCGATGGTGCGGGGATTATAGGCATGGTAGTGATGAGTGCCCCACAGAAGATTGGGAGCATAATTATTGTGGTTCTGTATATGGAGCACCGTCTTCCTATGGTACTTCATACACCCAACCCAGGTCTTATGGTCACTCCTCTTCTATGCATTCACCTTTTTCTTATTCCTCTCCGGTCCCACCTGGACCAAGGATTAATGGAAAATGATGTTTGTGTTGTCGTAGCACCGACCATGTGTTGAAAGATTGCGCAGAATTTCAGCGCCAGTTGTTGGAGGATGATGAACCGGATATCCAATTCACTCTATCACCCTCTCAAATGGCTGCTCATTCTACTTCTGATGATATATTTGCAGCACCACCTTGTCTATGGGGGACTGCTATGGATATGCCCATCAGACTTTCTACTGATCGGTGCGACAACATTGTGGCACCATCTCTCCCCATGCCCTCTTCCCCTCTTGTTGATTCACCCCCGGAGGAACCTGCACACATTTTCTCTGATGTTGTTGTTCCTCCGTCTTCTTTGCAAGAATTATCTACTCCATTTTCTTGTGAGTTGGCTGACGATGTTGTGCACGATGGTGATGTTGAGTCTGAGGTTGCATCATGGTGTGACGAGGACATTATTCTCATCAATGGAGAGTATTACGTCTTGGAACATAATGACGCACCGAGGTGTGTTGATGAGGAGATCCTTTTTGATTAGGAAGTTTCCACTTCCTTATTGGATGAGGGGATCTAAACCACCACCGAGGACCTCCTATTCTCATATCCCCATCGTCATGACTCATATGACGCCGGCGGTGATCATTGTTCCGAGCCTGCTGGGAGTGAGACCGGTACCACTCCCCCTATTTTTGATTATTTTAGTTCCTCATCTTCTTTATTTCTTGATCCCCCTTCTATATCTAAGCCCGTGCGGGTTGAGCCTTCGTAGGTGCCTCAGGAGGAATTGGAGCTTTCTGCTCCAATCATCGATAATAGCATCCTCTTTTGCGAGAGGGTTGATTCCTCCTCTATTGAGGAAGCTTCATTGATTGCTTTCTCTTCCTGCTGCCTCCCTGCTGTGGATGATACCTTGCAGGGCAAGGATTTTTTGTGTGAGTTGAGTGAGGACCAGGCCTCCTCCTCATCTTACATTCTGTTTCCTCTACTTGCAGTTTGCAAGTATTATTATTCAGATAGAGGGGTTACTGTTCTATCATCGTATCGGTACCCGTTACCGACATGGATATCAGGATAGTTGCCTATTCATTTTTCTTTTCATAGGCCCATTAGCTAGAACTGTATAGAATTTAATAAGTCGTGCTGGGATGATAGTAACCCCAGTAGTTATCTTACCTTTTTCTGCATTTTTAATTTTCATGCATATCTTAGTTTAGTATTTCTTTGTATTGTATATATTTTCTTTTGTTTTTGTGGAGCTCACCCCTACAGGTTTTCATGACAATTTCATATTGGCGGGGTTGTGATTCTTTGTATGGCGGGCCTTCTTCTATTTTCCACGCGTCTTCTTGTATGCTCACTTGCTGAGCATTGGGTAACTTCTTTCCTAGCTTCTGTTTTGATTTTCACTATCATATCATTATGTTGTGCTGCTTAGATTAAGTCTGGGGGAGAGAAACGCATTTTTGCCCACTCAAGTGCACATTTCATTTGCATACTAGAAGATTTTATAGTTTTATTTTATTTAGTTCATTGCATTGCACACCACTACACCCACATGAGCACGTTCTTAGCTTTTTGCGTGCCGCGAGTTAAACTCGTTTCTTTATTAGATTTGGGAAAATTATGGTGATAGCTTAGGATTGTGAGATGGAGTAAAATGTTGACCTTATTGTGCTCCTAGTCAACTGCACTCATTTCGTGTAGAAATTCGAGTAGATTTAATTTTTCTGTATGCTTATAGTTTTATATTTGTCTATTTGTGTAAATACTTTTTATTCTACTCAAAAAGTTGGTGAATCTGGTGTGAATCAAATGGTAGTGTAGGAATGTGTGTACCCGTCACTAGACTCATTTTGCTCGAGTCGGGAGGAAGGATTATCTTTCTCGGTGGCTAAGAACTTGCCGTAAGCTACTCTCAAAGCATGGATACATGGTTAGTCTAGCGTGAGTGTGATGTAGGCAATCATTTTGGCCTGGTTGAGCTTTGTATCGTTCCAAACGTCTTATCCTTGCTAGCCCCATTGTGCCTACCCATTCTTTTGATTCAGCTCCACCATGATTTAACCAAAGCCTCATAGCCTATCTTAGCCGCACACCCAAGTCGAGCTTTAGTGTTTTACATTTTCATGGTGGGATGTGATGTGGTGATATTATTTGTGAATATGTGGATGTGCTCCCAAGTTTATATTTGCTGAGATTGTGAAAATAAAAAGATGAAAAAGAAGAAAGAAAAATATTTCTAAAGAAAAAAAATGAAAAGAAAAAATTCGATTTAAAATCTTTTTGGAAATGTGATTATATTTGGAGTAGGCGGTGCACACACTCATATATTAAAAGTTAAGCCTGGGGGTGTGGTGTACACGTTTTTATTGTGGTTAGAGGATGGATTCTTTTTAGGCTAGCTTATTTGGGTTCGCTGCATAGCCTTCCTGTTTATCCTTGTATACCTCGCCGTAACCCAAGCCCCATCTCTTACCCTTAAGTCCTACAGATTCACGCTTGAGTCGAACTAGTGTCGTGGAGAGAGTGTGAACGGGCAAGTGTATGGTCCCCGACATTGGTGGATTCCTTTGGAGGTGATCCTGAGCCCCGATCTTTGGCAAAGCTCACCTTAGTGGCCTGCCTACTTTCTTCCTACGCGTGACCGAATGATTCACCGTGATTCTACTTTTGAGTAGTAAAAAAATTTTGATACGCATTATGAAAAATATAAACTATTCTGCATACTTAGAAATTTTCTCTATTGTATTTTTACGAACGCGAGCATGTGACTTCGCATGGTACTCCGTATCACAATTTATATGTTAGCTAGTTTATTTTCCCTATCTGCTTAGATTTTGTTTGCTCGGGACGCGCAAACAGTTAAGTCTGGGGGTGTGATGAGTCCTATTTATATAGTGATTTTCGGACTCATCTGGGCTTGTTTTCTTATGCTTGCACTTCACTTTTAGTTCAGTATCGTTTATATTTGATCTTATCCTTATTGTCATAGGGAGTGCACTTTTGGCCCGTAGTTGTGTATATTTTTGTACTTTTATTGCTTGTACTCCTTTTCATGCTTATCTGGAATTTCTGCACACATCGGTGATGGGTTTAGGGGTCGTGTGTGTGTTTCGGGGATGTTTGGAAGCAGGAATATTGCGCATGATCATCTGATCTATTGCGCACGACCACTAGTCAAGCGCCGATGATCGTGCGTAATGTACCCTGATTTCCAGAATCTGCCTGGGGTAATCACACGACCACTGGACATAGTGCGCACGACCACCAGTCGCGCGCCACTAATCGTGTGCATTGATTCCTCTTTTCCTGGAGTTCTGTCTGGGGTAATCGAACGACCATTGGATATAGTGCGCACGACCACTGTTCATGCGCCATCGCTCGTGCGCATTACCCCAGTTCTTCTCTTAATTATGCCACGCCAATACGCA
The DNA here is from genome assembly GCA_039513925.1 of Platanthera zijinensis. Taxonomy (NCBI): domain Eukaryota; kingdom Viridiplantae; phylum Streptophyta; class Magnoliopsida; order Asparagales; family Orchidaceae; genus Platanthera; species Platanthera zijinensis. The sequence continues at coordinate 36,698,994 of CM077090.1, forward strand.
CGATCACTGGGCATAGTGCGCACGACCACTGGTCGTGCACCCAAGATCGTGCGAATTATTTAATTCTGCTTTCTATAAGTACGCAGGTCTCACCCTAATTCGAGACAACCCGACTTTTCTCCGCCATTTTCGTCTCCGATGAAGGGATCTGCCAATCTCCTTCATTCTCCACCCTAGGGAGGTGCTCTGGGCAAGCTTTCACCGCCAAACCAGAGCTGGAGCTTCCTCTCGGCCTCCTCCATCATCTCTTGGGCTTATTTTAAGCTTCAACGCCATAGCCATAAAGCAAAGGGAAGCTTGCAACTTTCATCCACTATCGTGACATGAAGAAGATGGGCCATTGGAAGGTGGTGACAGCCCTTCTCTATCCCGAACGTTGTTGAGGACCGAGCTTGGATGCGGATTGACAATCCAGCGATTCTAATCGCGAATCCTCAGCAAGACTTCGGATACGGTCGTTCTCTTGCCTTGTTCTTCCTTTATTATTGTTTATGTGTTGTTATAAACTTTATTTATAGATGATGTGCGCTTGATTGTAAAATGCTTATATTAAATCATCTCTATGTGATTTTGTATTTTCGTTATATTTGCTTGAGGTGCGCCATATTCCATTCACCATCCACCCTTACCGCACTAGCAAATGCTAGTGGCGTGCGTTGCGAAGAGGTGCTCTCGACCCTCATTCCGCAAGCCTACTCGCCCATCCGCCTAGCGATTCGGTGCATAGCATCCCGACTAGTCTTCCATTCCGCCTGGTGAAGCATCGGATAGCGGCGTTGCATAGGAGTACTTGATAGATTTTTACTTTCTTTTATCGCAAATATCAAAACCCCCATCGTTAGTCCGACCTAAGGACTTCAATCTCAAGTCCTCCTCAAAATTAACTCCACCTTACTGTGTTCCTTGAGAGATCGATACTTGGGAAAATTTGCCCATTTTATATTACTTGTGCGACCGGTTCACTGCAGTGATCTTTAGCATCAATGACATGCATTCAATGTACACTCTCATGAGTACCACCACTGCCCTACGTTAGGTAAACTTAGGTGGTAAAAGTGTTTTTGATGGTCTAGGCTATCATGTCTGCCATGGTCTATCCCATTATCAAACGATGTACATGGGGGGAAGTTCTCATTCTAATCTGAATGGAATGAGTTTTTTTTAGCATTACTCATGCTCAAGTCACTAGAATTCATCATAACGGTGCAGGTAAGGCTTTACCTCAGCCCTTGAGCATTCAATATAAGAAAATGCTATCAAAACATCAAGTTAGGCATCCATGGCCCATAAGAATTCAACATATAGTAACATTACAAGGTATCGTACTACACACCTAATCCACTTATGAGGACATAGGTTTCACACAGACTACCGTTATTGGAGGTCCTAGATGACTCCACTATGATTTATTGTAAAGGTTTACTTTTACCAAATCACTATATTAGGGATTCACTAAATACTCCAAGAGATACATTGATCTCAATCCCAGTAACATAATGATGCATTTAACAGAGTCATTTTACGGCACACATACTAGGCTTAACCCAAATGCATTTCTAAATCAAGCATTTCCGATCCGTGCATACGCCACATGTAGGATTCACATACAATTCCTAAATCCATACATCAACTAAATTTTATATGGAATATATTCCTGGGATGGAAACAATTGACTGAGGATTCATATGAATCAAAAGATGCCAAGCTCCCCACTAATTAGTGTAAGAGATTCATCCTATGCAAGCATATCAAAAAATGAATGGACAATACACATGTTGAGAATATTGACCACAATGTCCTAGATTTGAAGAAGCCCCATAAGTCAATAATATACATAAATATGTATTTGATATTCCTTTAAGTTATCATGTACATGTAATCAATATTTGATTGACTAACAACTTGGAAGTAAGTCAGCACATTCCATAAGTGAAGAATATTTGCTAAGTACAAATACATTGGGTCATCTTACATCACTCAACGTTCATGGTCTGTATGCATTGACTCAAAGATATTAACTCAGTGCCTCAGAGGAGAAGTAGAGAATCTGTTTAATTTCAAAAGCATCGAGTCATCTCACATCACTCGACGCTCAAGATTCATATGGGCTAACTTAATGATACTCTATCAACGGTTCAGTAAAAGAGCTTGAATTCAGACCAAGTACAAATATGCCTAGTGAAGGTCTTTCACTCAACGCCTCAGTAAAAGAGCTGAGATTCAGACCAAGTTCTAATCCGTCGAGTGAAAACCATTCACTCATTGCCTCAACAGTGAAGCAAAAAGTTGTCAAAGTACAAATGGGTTAGTATATAAGAATTTACTCAATGCCAAGGTTGTTTGTCCTGAGTTAACTGTTGTCACTTGACTCCTCTTAAGAAAAACTTCACTCAATGCTTCATTAGAAAGAGAAAAGTTGTCAAAGTACAAATGTGTCAAGACATAAGATAATTCAATGTCAACGTAGAATGCGCTGAGTTAAGTGTTGTATGTCAACGCCTCATCAGAGTTCAAGTATATGACTAAGTCATGTTGCTTCCAACACACAATGTCTTTATAAAAGATCAGGAATTATTCTAAATAAATCAGTGTCTAGTATATTCTACTGATGTCATACATTATTTAAATCGGCATAGATTGCATGCTAAAAGATGGAAATCATCGTATTTCTCTGATACGCAATCTTGGGATGATTCAGCCATTAAAGTCGGTCATGCCTCTTACCTAAACAGGATATAACTATTGCAGATGCTGAGATATAAAAGCTAAGTGTGTGGAACTTTTACAAGAACTTTTTGGAAAACTTTCTGAAACCCTAAGTCGTAAAAAGTCGTCGCCAGCTGAGAGAAAAATATTTTTCATTGTCTTCTAGCTTGTTAATTTATATAACAATCTTTCAAAAGCTTGAAGAATAAGGAGATCTCTACAAGAATTAAACACAACACATCTTATTTCTAATCTAAAGATCATTTCCTATTGCTGTGGTGAAGTGAAGTTTCCAGTGATACCATAAAAGAAGAAGACTCCATAGCTTTTGTTTTAGAGCCTTTGTATTACTCTTTAAATCATTATTATAAGATCTCTCTTAAATCTAAGTGTAGGCCTAAGTTATAAAGGCTGAGTGTAGGACTTTTTCAAAAATTTAAGGTAAGAATCTTGTAGAGAATCTAAGGTAGGCTTATGTTATAAAGGCTGAGGTAGGGCTTTCTTGTGAGCTTGAGGTATGAGACTTGTTGTTATCTCTGAGGTAGGACTGAGAGCAGTCTGAGTTGTAGGAGTGGAAGTCACTCTGAGTTGTGGTATCCTAGGTAGAATCTGAGGTGAAAGATCTTTTGATCTGGATTTTAGAGGAGTTGACTGAATCTAGCTCTCTATTAGATAGGTGAAGGTGGAAATGGATGTACCGTAGATAGGGGAACCACTATAAATTTCTTGTATGTTATTTGTGTTCTTGAAACCTACTAACCTAATAACAACACACCAAGTATAGTTCTAAAAAGGATTAAAATATTTAAAAGAAACCTATTCACTTCCCCCTCTAGGTATTTAGCAAATATTAAAATACTTTCAAGTGGTATCAGAGTGAGGTTATTCAATAAAGACCTAATAGTCCGAACAAGATCTCCAAGAGTAATAAAAGTTAATCATCTTAACTTCTGGTGAGAACCACAAAGAGCTGAGTTCTATAAAGCTTACAATTTGTAGGAAGGAAAAATTTAGGATATAAAAGGAAAGTGTGAGGTTTTTCAAGGAAGCCTCATACCCTAGGATCTTTATAATAGTGGAAGAGAGACCTTTCATTCCTATGAAGGTCTCAGTAATAAATACTAACATCAAGACCCCAAAGAAATTCTCAGAAATAACAAAGGATGATGTAGTTTTGGCTACTATTAATAAGGAAGCCTAGAACATTATTGTCAGTGCTATAGATGACTCAACCTTTCAGAAACTTGTTCACTACAAGACTATAAAGGAAATGTGAGACTCTCTGATTGTCAACATGGAGGGGATTAAGGAAGTGAGGGATGACAAAAAATCCCTTCTAAATCAGCAGTATGAGACTTTCATACAAGACAAGAAGGATTCCATAGTTGTGTGATATGGGAAGTTATTTAGAATTATGAATGATCTGAAGACTTATGACGGGTAATTCTCCAACTTTGAAATGAATGAAAAATTCTCGAGTTCACTCAACAAAAAGTGGAACATCAAGATTTGTGCCAAAAAGGAGATGGGCAACTTAGCCAACATTTTACCACAAAATCTGTTTGGCAAGTTGCTGTCACATGAACTTGAGATAAACTCCAGAAAGTCTGAAGAAGAATTTGTCAAGTCATTCAATAGAGAGAAGTGAGTGGCCTTCAAAGCTGAAACATCATAAAGGAGTAGTGATAAGACTTTTATCCCCTAAGAAGGGTTGCTGAGTCAGAAAGCTCTGCACCCAACTCATCAGAAGCTGATCTATCTGATGGAGAACTAACCTTATTCTCCAAGTAGTTCAAAAAGATGTTGAATAGAAGAAGATGGTTGAAAAAAAAGGTCACTAAAGGCTCAAGCTCAAGGGAGCCCTAAGCTAACCATGATAAATCCAAAAAGGACCCCACTGGGGAAAGGTGTGTGTCTAATCAAAAAAAATAATTTAAAACTAATGTGGTTTGCTACTGTTGCAATATGTTAGGAAATGTTATTATTGACTGTCCTTACAAAAGAAAAGAGAGCAAGAGGTCTAATGATAAGAAACATCATAATGATAAAAAACTTGACAAGAGCTTCTTGGCTAAGAAGAAATCAAGCCTATTTGACAGTGATTCTGAGACTTCAGAATCTAAAGAAGAAAATATCTACATTGGTCTATTTTCTGTGGAAGTGGATACAGATCACCTAGCATCCAAAGTAGGAATAAGGGCACCACTGTCCTCCACTGACAGTGACTCTGAAAATGAAGAAGATTGCAACCTCATGGCCATCACTGAAGAAAATCAGGATAAATCTTAACCTTATAAGTTAATCATTTCAAACATGTCTTCTTCCGACTCTGATTATGAAACTGACCCAAATTCCGAGGCATCCACTTCATCTAATGAGGAGGATGGATTAAAACCTGAAGAGAATGTCAATCAATTGAATAATATATATGGTGTTGTCATGGAAGCTCTGAAGAAGATCAAAAATCTTATCAAGAGGAAAGCTGAAGTGATTCCTTCTCTACAACAGGCAGAATCCATGCAATCTGTGTCAACTTCCCAGCTAGCTCAAATGAGCAAAGAGATAAGTCAGCTGAAAATAACCATTATTATCCTAGTGAGCACTATAATCCAAAAGAGCAAGATAATTAAGGATCTTGAAGAGAAGCTTCTCTAAGAGAGCAAGCTAGTGGAGAAATTTTCCAAGCCCAAGACTGTGTTTCCACTTATATATACCTTCTCCTTCCAAAATAACAGAAGGGGATTAGGGTTCAAGTGGAAAGCTGGAGCTACTAATTCTAAGGGGAAAAGCAAGGCTCCAGTTGTGCCTCAAACCACCTTTCAGAAGGTAGTGTTCCTTTCTAACAGGTTTGAATATAATAGTATATATGGTCAATAGAATAATGGATGTTCCTCAAGTAAGGGCAATAATGCACCTTATAATGGGAGGAGAAAGGGCATAGGGTTGAGTGCTTTGAAAGCTCCCCCAAAAAAAATTCAAATGGCCCATCATAGGCCATCTGTGTTTGGTGCTACAACACCTACACTCAAGGGTAAGGTAGTGGCCTCATCCCAAAACCCTCCAGCAAAGAAGCTAGCAAATGGAAAGACTATAATAAACTCTCACTTGACCATTTCTGATGTCATCAACACCATATCAACTGCAAATCAGACACATATTGCTATCAAATAGATTCGGTCAAGAGAACCTTCTTACCATCTAACATTCAACAAGATTCTACCTAAGAGAAATAGGAAGAAAACTGTTGTCTTCTCTGTTAAACAAAAGCATTATGATGCTCTATACACTTTTAGGAATATTCATTAGAGAAGGTACAACACCCATGAAAGTTGGTGCTTTGGCAAAGTTTGGCACTTTACCATAGATTGCTTGTTTAATCCAACAACACACAATACTATGAAATCAAAACTAGCAAAATCTATCTAGGTTCGACTGAGTGCACCGAAGGCTAACAAGAACCAAGGGCCCAAATTGAACTGGGTTCCTTAGATAAACTAAATATTTTTTACAGGTATGTCCAAGCACAAATCAGATGCTTATCTTGTACTTGGATAGTTGATGTTTCAGCCATATGACTGGAATAAGGAGCCATCTGAATGATTTCACTCCAGTAAATAATGGACCCAAAGTTATATTTGGTGGTTCAGACAGAGGAGTGACTAAAGGCTATGGTATGATCACCAATAGCATAGTCAAAATCTCAAAAGTAGCTTATATAGAAGGATTGCGACACAATTTGATCAACATAAGCCAACTCTGTAATTTAGGCTACGTCATTGTTTTCCACATGGACAAGTGCCTAATCAAAAAGTCAACTGACCAAGAGATCATTTTGACTAGCACTAGGAGTGAGAATATTTATTGTCTTAATTTTCTTTATATAGATTCTAATTATCTAGTTTGACTTGCGGAAAATGAGAAACACTCTTATTGTGTCTTGCTCACTTGAACTATAAGTCTATCAATAAGCTCTTCAGTGAAGGGTTGGTCAAAAATAGATCCAACTTGAAATGCACTGAAGTGGGCATTTGTTTTGCATGCCAAAAAGGCAAGCAAATAAAGGACTCCTTCAAAAGCATTGGGTCCAAGGATTTTGAGAGGTTTCTTTACCTCCTTCATATGGAATTATTTGTTCCTATGCGAATTCATAGTGTAGGTAGAAAAGTATATACTTTTATGATAGTTGATGACTATTCCAGATTTGCTTTGATATTCTTTCTTAAGAGGAAGTCTGATACTTTAGATAGCTTTGTGACCTCTGTTAAGCAAATTCAGATTGAAAATGGATGCACTATAGTCAAAATCAAAAGAGATCATGGCACATAATTTCAGTCTGAAAGCATGACAAACTTCTACAAAGAGCAAGGTATCTTTTAAGAATTCTCCTCTCCAAGAGCACTTCAGCAAAATGGTACTGCTGAGAGGAAAAACAGAACTCTCATTGAGGCTGGAAGAACCATCTAAGTGATACTTCTCTCACAGAATATTTCAGGGCGAGGAAGTGAACACAACATATCATGTCCAAAATAGGGCTTCTATCAACAAATATCACAAGAAGACTCCCTATGAGCTAATGAAGAGCAGAAAACCAAATTTAGCCTACTTAAGAATTTTTGAAAGCAAGTGCTTTGTGCTGAACAATGGGAAGTCTTACTTGACCAAATTTACTGAAAAATCCTATGAGGGTATTTTTGTTGGGCATAGTAGCCATAACAAAGTCTATAGGATCTACAACTTTAAAAATCAGGTTTTAGAAGAGTCTATAAATGTTGTATTTGATGAAGCATCCATGATTCATAATGAGCAGTCAAGCTCTTTTAGTGCAGCAGGTGCAGAATTAAGAATAGGTAAGTTGAGCATAGAAGGCATACTATGTGTACATCCCAGAAGAAGGACCAGTTGGAATGCAGATAGAGGAAGAACCCCAGTCTACTGAAGCTGAAATTCAAGGAGCTGGAGAGAGGCTACCAGTACTTAATAGACATTTAAGATACCACCCTAGATAATTGATAATTGGGGATGCAAGCCAAAGTATGACCAAAAGGAGCAAAAATCTCAATATAGCTATGTATTCTAATTTTTTATCTTAGATAGAGCCCAAGAAGATTGAAGAAGTCAACATAGACTCATTCTAGATAGTTGTTATACAAGAAGAATTGAACTAGTTCAAAAGGTATAATGTCTGGAAGCTGGTTTCTAGACCTCAAAGACATAACATCATATGGATTAAATGGATATACAGAAACAGCTAGATGAAAATGGTGTTATAATCAATAATAAAGCTAGACTGGTTACTAAAGGTTATATTTAAGAAGAAGGTATTGACTTTGATCAAACATTTGCACTAGTAGCTTGGCATTAAGCCATAATATTATTCCTTGCATATGCTTCTTATAAAGGATTTAAGGTGTGCCAAATGGATGTAAATTCATCTTTCCTGAATGGTGACCTAAAAGAAGAGGTATATGTTGAGCAGCCACCAAGTTTTATCAGTCTTTCTTTTCCTAATCAAGTATTTTATTTAAGAAAAGCTTTGTATAGGTTAAAATATGCCCCAAGTGCTTGGTATAAAACCCTGTCTAGTTTTCTCATTGAGAACAAATTTTCAAGGGGAAAGATAAACAAGACATATTCCTAAGGAAAGTAACGGGTAAGATTATTCTAGTCCAAATTTATGTTGATGATATAATTTGGGCGTTATTGCGTGAACACCACTTTTGGCCATGTGCACACCAAAAATTTTATTTGCAGGACAAAATGTCAAGTAAACACCATAAATTATATTTGCGTGCCAAATTGTTAAATAAACACCAAAAAATATTGAGTTTTTTTTTTACTTCAATACAAAAGATTTCTTCTCTTTTACATTTCAAACCAACAAAAACAAGCAAAATAATAATAAAAAATCTCAAATCATTTCCACCGATATAACTAAAAATTTGCACGGTCCATTTTTAAGTTCATGTATACATGCACGAACATAAAGATATGAATATTTGTTGTCTTAAGTAAATAAAATATTTGCAAGTTACTTAAAATTGAATATTAATACCTGCACGGTGATTTTGCTTGTTCAAGCTTCCTTTTAGTCGCTCCTTTTAGTGACCCGGAACCAAAGGTTCTATAGTTTGGTTTGCTGTAGGATCCAATAGCACCCGTAGTTTTCTTTTCAATTCATTTTTTTGAATAGCCGATGATGCATTGTATTTTTTGAGTATCTCATCCTACTCAACTTGTATGTCATGTGAAGCGAGGCTGAAGCTGGGGCGAGGGTAGGGTTTCGGCTTTCGGGAGAAAATAGGAGCGAGGTGTGTGCTTAGGTTTAATATGGGTGAGATTGGAAAAAGTAGTGGTATTGTTTATTTTAAGAGTTTGGTGTGCACATAGCCAAAAGTGGTGTGCACGTAACATCGCCCTTTATTTTTAGAATTTGGTGTGCGTATAGCAAAAGTGGTGTGCACGTAACAACCCCCTATAATTTTTAGGTCTACTGATGATAAAATATGTAAAAAGTTTGCTAAACTTATGTAGGGGCAATTTGAGATAAGCGGTATGGAAGAACTCACATATTTCTTGGGTCTCTAAGTTAAGCAATCTGATGATGATTTATTTATCCCTGGGTCTAATTTCACTAAGGAGTTAATGTTAAAATTATTGAAGTGAAAGTGGGAGGTTGATCGGACAGACTGCGAGGCCTGGGCGGAAAGTCTGACGGACTGGTGGTGCGGCCCGAGCGGTCTGTATTTTCGGCCTGGTTGGTTTGTCCTTGGAGGTAGTCGTATAGATAGGTTGTTTATTCGCGGCTTGGGCGGTCTGGCTTGGATTCCGCTAAGTTCGCTCTATGTGGACTATTCTTAGAGCTCGCAAGATTGGCATTGGCCTGTGCCTTTGATCTCAGGTGGTGCGGTTAGGAGGTAACCGAGGAGTTCGTGGCTAGGTGAACTTGTTTGGATCTGGAGATCTGCGCGGACTGATACTTTATGTCTACAGAGCTCGAGCCAGAGGTTCTTTGGTTGGACTTGGTAACGATCTGTGACAAGTCCGGATTGATCAAAGTGTCCACTTGTTGACCGGGAAGTCTGTGCCTTTGGTCGTTGACTTATTGATATGGGCTGGTGAAGTGTATGCAGGTGTACGGACTAGTTTCTTGTCCGACCTCCTTTGAAAGCAGGCGAATAGGCTGGTGTATGTCCTTGTCCGAGCGGACTGGGCGGACTACTCTGTGCTAGCTACGAGCTGGGGTGGTGATTCTATCCTCTAGGGCGGTGAACACACTCCTCTCCTTGCCTATAAATAGGACCCCTGTCACATCATAATAAACTAAATGAACAGTAAGTTGAGCTCGGGTTAATTGGTGCAGCCTCGGATTTTTTGTCCGCGCGGTTTGAGAAGGTTAACCGGTTTGTAATTGCAGGTTGTACAACTAGCACTGAGAAGACAGGACTTTGGTACTGACTGCGGTCAGGGATCAGTGAAGCTTGCAGTTTACAATAAGCGGTTAGTAGCATATTGCAGTTGCGGCCAGCCAATCTTCTCTCCATCAATTCTTCTCTCCATCAATTCCAGTTAAATAACCTGTCCGCCGGTCTGGGCGGTCTATTCTTCAGTTTGGCAGTGGCTTGTTCACGGTCTAACTGGCAACTATGCGACCTAAGCGGTCAGGCGGCTTGCAGTTTGCGAATAGTTCTTCAGCTTGAATGACGGGTAGACCGCGCGACCTCGCGGTCTCGGTGGACTTCGTTGTTCAGTTTGGCAAGGGCGGAGGTCTCGACGGTCTTGGCTTTTGTCCGCCCATCTTCTGTTTTTTGTTGTTCTCTACTTCCTTATTTGTACTTAATGAAATCATGACTTGACATGTATACCTCTTGCTGTAAAGAAGACTGTTAATACATGACCTGCTTGTTACTTTCCTTGTATCTGATTTTTTGAGCTTGGTTATGGTTGGAGTTTTTCTGCGCCTGGTTTCCATTTTTCGCTTCATCAAGGTGTCATCTTAATCATCTTAAATGAATTTTAAAATGGTATCAGAGGGAATAGAGGCTTGAGCTGTGATCAGCCACCAAGTTTGCTCTTCTCTGGAAGTTTGTTAAATTAGTGATAGTGCAATGGATAGTGGGTTTGCAAGAGGTCTGGGTATTGAGCTTTTAATGTCGACCAACTCTAAGAAGTGGAGCTGGTGCATGAAACGCTATCTTCTTGGAGATGACTTGTGGTAATTTGTGTGTGGAGGCAACATAACAGAGGTTACTGCTGCAACTGGGTTTGTTGAAGAGGTGTGAGCTTAGGGGAAAACAAATGCAAAGGCTGAGTTTATTCTAAAGCGGGCTATCTCACTAGAGCTCTTTGATCACATCCTCAGATGTTCATTTATTGTTGAGATTTGGACTTACCTTGATAGGTTGTTCAACAAGAAGAATGTAGCTCGGCTATAGTTCTTGTTAAATGAGTTGGCGAGAGCCACTCAGGGAGACTTGTCTGTCTCAACCTTCTTCATTAGAATGAATAATCTGAGCGCTGAGATATCAGCGTTAGATCCTGATGAGCCTATCTCGGAGGCAAATCTCAAGAGGCATATCATCTGTAGATTGCGAAAGGAGTATGTGGATTTTGTGACATCTGTTCAAGGCTAGGCCGCTTAGCCATCATTGTTAGAGCTGGAGAACTTGCTAGCTTTATAGGAGAGCTTAGCAAGGCAGATGGCTGGTTTGACTATTTTTCGAGGAGGCAGTGAGGCTCTCTTCTGAGGGAAGAAGAAGAGATGGGACAAGAAGAAGAAACCTACTAGAGATGGTCCATCAACTTCATATCAGCAAGAGAAGAGTTACTCTTCTAAGCGTGGTAAGAAGAAGATGGAAGGACCAAGGTGCTATAGATGCAATCAGCCGGGTCACTTCAAGCGAGAATGCAAGGTGAAGCTTCACCCAGGTCATGTTGCAGGCAAGGAGGAGGCTTGTTCCAGTACCGAGGGAGCTGGATGGGGGAATGCTTTCTTTATGGGCATGTGTGTCCGTGCATTTTCTTCCATCAATTACAAAGATGACTGGATTATCGACTCAGGGTGTGGTCATCACCTCACCAGGGATGAGTCGAAGTTCTCTTCACTGTTGGCTCACTCAAGTAATGAAGATATTATTATTGCTAATGATTCTTTACATGCAGTCAAGAAGGAAGGAGTTGTGTCTTTGGGTAGTGATAAGGAGCCACTTATGTAAAGGAGTGTTTATCATGTACCGGGCCTGAAGAAGAACCTCTTATCAGTGACTATCGTGGTTGATGCGGGCTATCACATTTTGTTTGGCCCAACAGAAGTGAAATTTCTCCGGAACATATCAGCGGTTAAGGATGATGCGGCTCACATTAGTAGGAGAGTTAAGGGCTTGTTTGTTTTACAAACAAGCTCCTATGTTGATCGGATGAGATCCAATGATAGCACAACTATCTGGCATGAAAGGCCGGGTCACGTGGGATGGACAAGCTGAAAGTTATGGCGGTGAGAATCCTTGTGAGAGGCTTGCCAAAGTTGTCATCATTTGGCGACGGTCACGTTTGTGCGGGATGTCAATATCGAAAGGCATATCATCTTTCATTTGACAAGTCACAAAATAAAAGTAAAGCACCATTGGAGTGTATCCATGGTGATCTGGTGGTACCAACCATCACGAACAATCTTGGAGGGAGCAGCTATATGCTCGTACTGATTGATGACCATACAAGGTACACGTGGGTGTACTTCATGAAGGAGAAGTCAGATGCTTTCCTGTTGTTCATGGAATTCAAGGAGCTAGTGGATCAAGAAGTTGAGAACGGACAATGAAAGTGAGTTCATCTCAGCTGAGTTCTCTAACTTCTGCAGGAAGCAAGGCATCTAGAGGGATCTTAATTGTGCGCATACTGTACAACAAAATGGAGTAGCGGAGTGGAAGATTCGTCATTTGACGGAAACTTGCAAATGCTGGCTTCATGCAAAAGGCATTCCGAGTTTCTTTTGCGTGGAAGGAATGGCCTGTGTAACTTATATCATCAATCGGATGCCTCTGAGTTCGATTAGCATGAAGTCTCCTCATGAGCTGATGTTCAAAGAGAAGCCCAGTGTTGAACACCTTCGGGTGTTTGGATCAACCTGATACATATATTTCCCGGATGCTCTGAGGACCAAGCTTGATGCAAAGGTGAGGAAGCATCTCTCTGTGGGCTATGATGGGTGGAAGTGTAAGACCCCCCTCCCGGAACACAACACACGGCACGAGGGGAGTCTTATGCCCGAAATAGCCGCCTTGCGGTAGCACTAACACACGGGTTAGCCTTTACCACAAGACGCCTATTCCGCCGGCTACAATCCATATCACATATACTATGTCAACCCAACCATAACAGAAAAGTAAAGTAGTTCAATTCACAACTAAGTTTAAGTCCAAAAGAGCGGAAGATAACAAGCACAACAGGCTTGTACAAAAGAACAAGAGTCTAGAAATGTTTTGCCAAACGGCTACATGAAAACACTCACGACTGTCACTGACGGTGCCGATGGCACCACCGCCTCAGGTCCTATCGTCCGGGCCTGGCTGTCCTGCTGCATAGTCCGTCGCTGCTCTACCTGCGGGGTTTCCTCCTAAAAAGGAAGACGTAGCAACCGTTAGTCATAAGACTAAGTGGCTTCACATCCGCTCCCCCGGCGACTCCTCGGCACCGGGCGGAGAAAAGAACAAAGGTACAATGTATATATATATATAAGCAAGTAAACAAACAGGTGACTGTAAATATGGTGGAGTATAAACTACGCTACACAACTAGCAGTTCTACAAATATCTATATATATGACAGCAGGTATAAGTAATCAGAATAGTAACTTAACTTATAAGAGTGCCCATTAAACTTATAAGTTAAGGATCGGCTTAACAGTAAAGTAACTCATCGTATAAGAGTGCCCATACAAACTTATACGATGAGGATCTTGTGTATGCAATGAATGAAATGATATGAATGTTATGTTATGACCGAATCATGCGCACGCACATGCAAGTTGCTATGTCGACACAGACTTGAAGTTCCCACTTTTCGAGCAGGTAGCTAACCTCTCAGGCGTCGTCCGTCGTGGCCAGACGGCGACAGTGGACCGGGCGTCTCCACTACTAGGTGGTATCACACTACCTATCCTAGGCCCCCGTACGCCTCAACGCTAAGGACACAACAGCGGAGCTCACATGCGTACTACGGCTCAGAAGGGGTCTTGGGTAGATGTGCACCAAGAACACAGCCCAACCTGGCCTTTGATTTCGAACCGGATGGAACCTCGGAAACGCACGAGGTGCAAGCCCAACCATTCTCATGGCGCGGAGGAGATCTCGGTTTATGGACACCAAGTATCTAACCCTACCGCCCAAGGTCTACCCATTGGCTCCCATCGGTGTGACGACTGGCAAACCCGTAGACCTGCCACAGTCATTATCTCAATATCGCGACACGATGAATCGTCGCACATCGCATGCCCCAAAACAACTCACTCGATGCTACCCGTAGGGAGACTTCAACTCTAAGCATCGATTGTTAATAAACCCCTTGGGCTCGGATTACGGTTACAAAGTACTCTTCACATAGTGTTCATCATATTCATGCCCACCTATTCAATGAATTCACCTCAACACTACGCATAATAGATATGTTCAACTCCCAACTATATAAATATATTTTATACCACTCTCAACCCTTAATTTCTAGCCTTCTCATCCACTCCATTTCTCTACCAATACATGATTATACCTTATTACACAACCAAATGAGTAACCATGCTAAATTATAGTAACAACAACATTATAGATATATGGGAGCAAGATAACAAATGAGCAAATCACAACCATTGCAAGAGTGCTAGCATTATAAATTAACAAGTGCATTAACATAGGATAGCCCGATACTAAAACTGAGATTCCCGGAGCTACAGGAATCCTATCACAATGTTCAACCCCTCGTTGGAAAGGTATTCGCGAGGGCTACGACTTTCGTGTTGAGTTGATCACCTAGATCTGGTCGCAACATACCAGAAATTCAACTCGAATACGTACAGGAAACAGTTTCCTATACAGGATTTTCCCGAACGCAGCGGACTCGAACCCGCTTTCCCGTGGCTACAGGTATCGCATGGAAACGTGCAACCACTCGTTGGAAAGGTAATTTCAAGGGCTACGACTTTCGTGTTGAGTTGATCACCCAGATCTGGCCAGAACACCTCCGAAATTGGCCACGAAGGTCGCCGCGTGCAGAAATCAGATTTCTGCACGCATCTTAAGGCGGGATGAACGGCATCCGTTCATCTTCTTCCTTGCAACGACCTCGCATAAACTTCTCCAGAAATCACACCCAACCTTATTTCTCCTTTCAAAGCCAAACCCTCAACGAAAACCCCTCTCATCTCCACTTTGAATGATGAGAAGGTTGAGGGAGACTAAGCCTAGAAAACCTAGGCATGGCTTATCCTAAGAACTCTCCTCCTCACCATCAAGACTCTATGGAGTTGATGTCTCTCCTAAAATAGCTATAGATCTAGCACCAAGGGAGAGGGGAGGAAGCTCACCTCAAGTCCAGCGGTACCACCATGGCCGGCCATGAGCCTCGCACTCCTTCGCGGCGGCATTGTTTTTCCCTTGACGGCGGCGGCGTTTCGATTCCTCCAAGGATGGCTCCGGCAAGCTCCTTTCCCCTCCTCCAGCAAGCTCTCTTCCTCTCAGAAGTTTTGGGGCTGAAAAGGGGATAAAATGCTAGGGTTTCACAACTTTTTCCTTTTTATACACCGCAGACACGGGTAGACACACGGCCGTGTTCCTACCCGTGTTCAGGTGACACGGCCGTGTCACCTGCCGTGTGTAGGGCCGTGTTCATCCCAGAACATCTTTCTGCCATGTTGGGGTTGCGGCACACGGGTAGAGACACGGCCGTGTCTCGACCCGTGTCCTCGGCATACGGGTAGGGACACGCCCGTGTCCCAATACCCGTGTACCTCTCTGACTGGAAACTTAATATTGGCATGAGGCACACGGGTATGGACACGGCCGTGTCCATACCCGTGTCGGCCAAAATCACCGTTTTGCCTTGTTTTCCTCATCTCCCATACGTTCGCACCTGTTCACCCACACCCTCATTGGCTCACCACAGCCCCCTTGACTCAAATACGCAATCAAGGGGCCTAGCGCGAATTGGGACGTTACAGGAAGTAGAGATGGAAGTGTATGGATCCTATGACAAAGAAGTTTGTTGTATCAAGAGACATTATCTTTGATGAACTGACATCGTATAGAGGTAGCTCTGTTGAGCTGTAGGAGAGTAGGTCTGATGATGGGCATGTGTAATCTGCTAAGGATCTTCTAGTGGAGCTGTCAATGTCACCCGGAGCTCTTGGTGTTTCAAGCTCTGAGGCAGAGACTTCAGGTTCAGGAAGAAGGGAAGCGTTGCTCCAACGTTGCCTGAGAATGGAGCTGGTACAGAAGGCGCATTAGAGGTGGTCAGTGATGGCCAGGCCCTTTGGAGATAGAAGAAGACCGTTAAACCACTAGCTCATTACAACGATGGAAACTTGGTGAGATTTGTCTCCAATTTCTTCGTAGGCCCCCTAGATGAGAGGGAGCCTTCAAAGTTTGAAGATGCCACTAGAGTCAAGGAGTAGGATAATGCTATGGATGAGGAGATAGAAGCCCTCAGAAGGAACGAAACTTGGGATCTTGTGCCTAAGGTCGTTTGCATTACTCCTGTGACATGTAAGTGGGTGCACAAACTAAAGAAGAAGGCTAAAGAGAGTATCGAAAGATACAAAGCTCGTCGTGTTGCTCGAGGGTTCTCCTAACAGTACAGCAAAGACTATGAATAGACGTTTAGTCCAGTTGCCAAAATGACTTCGGCACTAGTGGTGATCGCATTGGCTGCTTGCCAAGGATGGAAGATGTGGCAACTTGATGTAAAGAATGCTTTTCTTTACGGGGAGATAGATAAAGATATCTTTATGGATCGAACACTAGGTTACGTATCTGAAGGTCATCTGAACTACATCTGCAAGCTTCAGAAGGCTCTTTATGGGTTAAAGCAGGCTCTACGGGCTTGGTATGGGAAGATCGCAGAATACCTCTAGTTCTGCGGATACTTTGCCTCAGATTCATATTTAAGCATGTTCATAAAGAAGCAGGGGGAGCTTCATGTCCTAGTGTTATTGTACGTGGATGACATGATCATTATGGGGAACTGTAAGGAGGAGGTAGCTAGGCTCAGGGCTAAGCTAGCTATACGATTCGAGATGAAGGATTTGGGTGAGCTCCACCATTTCCTTGCGCTTGAGGTTGAGAGGAAGAAGTGAGGGAAACTCGTCTCTCAAAGGGGCTATGCTGAGCGGATCGTTCATCGATTCAGCTTGAGGAAGGAAATGGGTAGTGGCAAGGAATATTCTGAGTAGCGACAAGGTATATTCATCGATTCAGCTACTTATGCGGTTGGTCGAGTAAGTCGGTATATGGAGGAACCAAGGAAACCTCATCTTGTAGCGGTAAGGAATATTCTGAAGTATGTGAAGACTACTTCTGATATGGGACTTCTGTATAGGAGGAATACGGGCTTTTCTCTTCATGGATATACTGATGCTCATTATGGTGGAGACTCAGACGATCGGAAGTCAACATCTAGTTATGTTCTCACATGCGGATCAACGGGTATTTCATGTTATAGTAAAAATCAGGACTCGGTGTCCGTCTCTACTACGAAAGAGGAGTACAAGGCTTCGGCCTAGGAAGCTCGGGAAGCTATCTGGCTGAGGAGACTAGTAGAGGACATCCATGAAGAAGTGCAAGGTCCAACTTTGCTTCACGGTGACAACGAGAGTGCCCTAAAACTGGTTAATAATCTAGTTTGTCACGTGCGGACCAAGCATATAGAGATTGAGCACCACTTCATTCGGGAGAAGGTATTGGAGGAGTCTCTTATGGTTGATCATGTACGGAGTGAGGACAACATCGCGGATATCTTCACTAAGCCGCTGTCGAAGGGGTCATTTGTTCGACAACGAGGACTACTGGGTTTGGTCACCACTTCTAACTTTAAGGGGGAGTGTTGAAATTATTGGTTTGAAAGTGGGAGGTTGATCGGGCAGACCACGCGACTGTAGACAGTCTGGCGGACTGGTGGTGTGGCCTGAGCGGTCTGTATTTGCAGTCTAGTTTGTTTGTCCTTAGAGGTAGTCGTGTGGATAGGTTGTTTATACGTGGCTTGGGCGGTACGGTTTGGAGTCCGCGGAGTTCGCTCTATGTGGACTGTTCTTGGAGCTCGCGAGATCAGCATTGTCCTATGCCCTTGATCTTAGGTGGTGTGGTTAGGAGGTAACCGCAGAGTTCATGGCTAGGCGAACTGGTTTGGATCTAGCGGTCTGCGCGTACTAATAGTTTTTGTACGCGGAGCTCGCGCCTGTGGTTTTCTTGCTTGACATAATCACGATCTATGACAAGTCAGAATTGATCGCAGTGTCTGCTTGTCCGCTGGTTGACCGGGCGGTCTTGGCCTTTAGTCATGGACTTATTGATGTGGGCTGGTGCGGTGTCCGCAGCTGTGCAGACTGGTTTCTTGTCTGGCCTCCTTTGATAGCAGGAGAATAGGATGGTGTTTGGCCTTGTCTGTGCGGATTGGGCGGACTGCTCTGTGCTAGCTACGAGCTGGGGTGGTGATTCTATCCTCTAGGGCAGTGACCACACTCCTCTTCATGCCTATAAATAGGATCCCCCTATCACATCATAATAAACTGAATGAACAGTAAGTTGAGTGTGGCTTAATTACTACGGCCTCAGATTTTTTGTCCGCGCGGTTTGAGAAGGTTAACGGTTTGTTGTTTGCAGGTTGTGCGGCTAACACTGAGAAGCCAGGACTTTGGTTCCGACTGTGGTTAGGGATCAGTGAAGCTTGTGGTTTACAATCAGCGATTAGCAGCATGTCGCAGTTATGGCTAGCCGGTCTTCTCTCTAGTAATTCCAGATAAATAACCTGTTCGCCGGTCTGGACGGTCTGTTCTTAAGTTCGGTAGCGGCTTGTTTGCGGTCTAACTGGCAGCTAGGCAACCTCAGTTGTCAGGCGGCTTGCAGTTTGTGGATAGCTCTTCTTCATCTTGAATAATTGGTAGCCCGCGCGATCTCGTGGTCTTTGCGTACTTTGCTGTTTAGTTTGGCAAGGGAGGCAGTCTCGGCGGTCTCGGCTTCTGTCCGCTCGGCTTCTATTTTTTATTATTCTCTGCTTCCTTGTTTATACTTGATGAAATCATGTCTCGCCATGTATACCTCTTGCTGTAAAGAAGATTGCTAATACAAGACCTGCTTGTTACTTTCCTTACATCTGATTTTTTGAGTTTGGTTATGGTTGGAGTGTTCCTGTGCCTGGTTTCCATTTCCCACTTCATCAAGGTGTCATCTTGATCATCCTGAATGAATTTTAACAGTTAATCAAGAAAATTGGAATGGAGAGTGCCTCCACCATGAAAAGTCATATGGGGTTAAGTATGTCACTAGACAAGGATGATAGTGGCAAGCCAGTTGATGACACCTTGTATAGAGGCATAATTAGCTCCCTCTTATATTTTACTGCTAGTAGACCACACATTATGTTTGCTACATGTATTTATTCTAGCTACTAAGCTTGCCCTAAAGAATCTCACTACTCAGCTGCAAAGAGGATTCTGAGATGTCTTAAGGGCACACCAGATCTTGGCCATTTGTACCCTGGGAGTAATGATTTTGAACTAACTGGCTATTCAGAAGTAGATTTTGCAGGTTACGAAGAGGATAAAAAGTGTACTTCTGGTACTTGCCAATTTTTATTGAGAAGGCTGTTATCTTGGAGCAGCAAAAAGCAAACTAGTATAGCAATATCCATTGCAAAATCTAAATACATCTGAGCAGAGAGTTGTTATGCACAACTCTTTTAGATCCAGCATAAACTTCAAGATTACAATATCAAGCTAAGTAAAACCCCTATGTTTTGTGACTCTTATAGTGTTATTTCAATAGATAAGAATCTTATATCACACAGTAGGACCAAGTATATTGAAATTAAATATCACTTCAAAAGAGAGTGTGTTGAGAAATAAATTATCAGCCTTGAGTTTGTCCCCGCAGACAGACAAGAGACTTACATCTTCACTAAGCCTCTTGATGAAGCCAAGTTTAATATCTTCAAGTTTGAATTGGGAATGTTTAACTTGAAGTAACTAGAAAATTGTAATGACCGTAAGCTATTATTGTCATTAAATATAGAAATTTTTATATGTGCTTTTGGAGGCTAATCATCATGTAGGAGAACTTAAAGAAGAAAAAGTTCAACTGACTTGTAGTTGAATAAAGTGTCAATCACTGAGTCAACACTAAGCATCAAGTGAGACGTTCAGACGTCAAGTGGACACCTAAGGCGTCGAATGGACTCGACGCAAATATTCGGACGGGTCAAAAAACATCAAATCTATCAGGTTAAATCACAACCATCTATCTAAATTATAAATCAAGACAAGGTATGCACCTCTCCACCTTCTCAAATAGAGTAGGGTATAAATAGAAATTACGCATAGAATAAACTCTTTCATTCCATTGCCCTTCTGAAATTTTGTCCCATACCCTAGATTTCTCATACTGTCTTCTCCTCCTCACTCAATCTCTCAGATTCAATGCCTCCCAAGGGTGTTGACTTCTTATTTGAGGGTTGTAAACTCCTGTGAAGTGTATTCAGAGATACTTCAAAAGAAATTCAAGCTTTCATTCATCTCATATCAGTCGCTAAACTTGAATTTCTGATGTCAGATCCCTATGATATTTGGAAAAGAGATGTACTAGAATGGTTTGCTAATATTAATGTGAACTCTTCCTCCATAAATATAGAGACATACATCAATGAAGAAAAGCTTAAAATCACATCTACAAAGATTTGCAAGGCACTAAAACTCCCCAAGCTCAACCCTAGTGAGGAAGAAGATGAGTTTTTTCAAGAAAAAGTAAAGTCTGTCTTCAAATGGTGTGGTCTTTACAAACATACCAGTGGATCTATCCGAAGGAAAGACATGAATTTGAAGAGTAAATTCTTGGCATACATCATTGGAAAAGCCTTAATATGCAAGACTGGATCTCATGAAAAAATTTCAAGAAAGATGTTTGATTTAATGGTTAGAGTGATTCTCTTCAAAAAATCCAATTGGGGAAAGGTAATCTTTGATAAGGTAATTGAGTGCATCCATGAGCCCAATATAGGATGGATTTTGTCTTTATACCTCCTCAACACTGATCCGGGAATGATAAATATAAGGCTAGGTGCAAAGATCCATCATATGAGAAAAATAGTCATCAAAATGTTTGAAAGATGGGATATGGTTCTGATCAAACACCCTCAGTAGTCTGAAAAGAAAAATAAAAAGGAAACTGAAGTAGTTGTAGTAGAAATCACCATCAGTAGATCTTCATATAGCAGGAGTACTTAACCCCATGACCTTACTTGTCCAGTTCAAGTGATTCTGAGAGAAGGGATGCAAGTGCTCAAGTTCCAATTTCATCTGAACTTGTAGCCAAGGTGAAAGTCCTTTCTAAGGGTAGTTAAATACCTAGAGGGGATGAATAGGTTTATTTTAAATCTTTTATCTTTTTTTATTTGAGCATGATGTGTGTTTAAGTTAGATATTAGCTTTTGAGATCTCATCAAACACATAAGATTTATAATGGTTCCCTTATATAGGGTACATCCACTTTCCGCCTTCACCTATTTAGTAGAGTGCTAAATTCGGTTAACTCCTCCTTTATACTCAGCTCCTTGAGCTTACACCTCATATCCCTCAGGATCTTACTACTCAGAGTGAAGACCACTCCTACAACTCAAAATGTTTCCAGTCCTACCTCTGATCCACTCAAAGACCCTATAGCTCAAAGTTAACCAATTCCTACTACTAAGAGATCCAGCTGGTCTCTTACCTTAGATCTACTCCAGATCCATCCTCAGACCCACCCCAAATACTATAAATCTGAGTAAACCCACTCCTATAACTCAGCCTTAATAACTTATGCTTACAACTCAGATTTCCAGAGAGATCCTACTAATTTGAAAAAGAGTTTTGATGAAATGACTATAGAGAAAAAGATCCCTGAGTCCTCTTCCTTGACTGTGTTGTAAACAGTCCTTATTCACAGTAATAAGAAAATAAATCTTTAGTATTGAATCAGCTTGTGTTGTGTAGAACTATTGTAGAGCTCTGCTTCTTCTTCAAGCTTGAGAAAGTTTGATGTTCTGTGCTGAAGGCTTGAAGATGAACAAAATATTGCTTGAGTTTGGCTAGCCAACCTTTACAAAAGTTAGGGTTTTGAAAGATGAGCAAAGTTCTTTTAGCTTGCAAAAGTTATTATAAAGGATGACCTCCTTCCATATATAAACTCCCTCAGTGCAATGGCTCCATCTCCCTTTCTAAAAAGTGGCATGGTAGGCTTTAATGGAGGATCCATTCCGAGATATTGCGGTCAGAATAGTACAGCGGTCTTTGTCTTTTAGCATGAGATTTTTGTTGATTTATATTTAAGGATGACATCAGTAGTCATGTCTCAACGCAGGTGGACTTAGAAAATTTCTTCCATATTATCTATACAGGTGTTGAGTTATGCCTTGTGACTCAATGACTTGAAGCGTTGAGTGTTGCCTTGTATCTCAACACATTTTTACTTTAACTGTTATTTTTAGAAGCATTGAGTGATAAGCCTTCACTAAACGCAAAAACACTTTGTTGAAATCTGACAAACTTCAAAGGCGTTGAGTGAACCTTCTTCACTCAACACTTTTCTCCTTTGACAGCTTACCTGAGAAGGCATTGAGTGAGTAATCATCACTCAACGCATTTGGACTTACAATATTTTCATGATAGACAACATTGAGTGAACATCCTTCACTCAGCACATTTGAACTTGGCAGTAATACTGATGAACTCGTTGAGTGAACGTTCATCACTCAATGCTTCTGGACTTAGACATATCTTCAGATGAAGGGGCGTTGAGTGAACATCCATCACTCAACACTTATGGACTTTGTAGTATTTCTGAAGGGGAGTTGAGTGAATGTCCATCACTCAACGCTTTTGTACTTAGATGGATTTCACTGCATCTTCATTGAGGCTTTGAGTGACTGATTATCTGTTAATGCTTTTTGTCCTTGGGCGTTGAGTGAAGTATACTCACTCAACGCTTTTGTACTTAGTCAAAATTCTGCCTCTCCTTAGTGTTCTGACTTTTGTCCAACCAATCCTCTGACATATTGAGCCTATCTAATCATTGAAAATAGATATCCTACATATATGAACTTAGGAAAATCTCAAATACTTGCATGTGTATATTATTGACTTGCGGGCCTTCTTCAAATCTGGGACATTGTGATCAATGGACCCAACAATCTCCCCTATTTGAAGAAGTCAGAACCCTAGTCAATGATATACACTAACTTACGGAGAATAATAAATAATAATAGATGCACAGATAAAGGGCAGAAATTTGAAAACATAGACAAATAAAATTATCACAAATAAGATAACTAAATGTAGTAGTGTGCCTACAATAATACTTCATTTTCCAAAAACCCTAAGGAACCTATTACATATATCATGATTAGATTTTAGGTTCCTTAATAACTATGCCCCTTTTAGATCTTCTTCCCAGTTTGTCTTTAGCCTCTTTCTTCTTTTGTCTCTGCCTTACAAAGTAACTATATGGCTTGGGAAAGTATCTTCTTGGCTCTGGAGCATACATCTATACAGTAGCAACTTTCTTATCTCTTCTATACTTTCTCCTCACTTCTTTTTGTCTTTCAAACTTGGCACATTCAATAGAACTTATGAGTTTGTTCCTGTCAGTCTTCTTCTCTTTAATTTGATCCCAATCAGATAAGATGATAGTCCTTGATTGAGGACTCAATAGTTCAAAATATGGTATGGTATCCATCTCTTTTCTGTGCCTTTTCTTGCTTTTCCTGGCTTGTTCTTCTTTATCTATAATGGACTTGCCTTTGGCCTTGGACAGATGTTGAGTTGTGGGACTGAATGCTGGCATAGTAGCAGATATATCACCAACTAATTCATCCCCCATCATCATGAATTATAGGCTCATTATATATGATATGATCAAGCCCCAAAGCTTCTCTGATAACATTTGAGGTCCAGATAACATGATCAACACTGGCCTTTTATCATTGAGCTCTCCCCCTTTATAAATTCTTTAAATACATATTTTTCTAGGGAAGTTGACTTGTGATCCAAATTATTAACACCTGCAGTGACAACATTTTTCACCTGTATCATTTGAACATCAAAGAATTGGTGCATCCATTCTTCTCTCTAGAATGACCTTATTGGTTTCCATGATGTCCTTTTGCACTTCATGCACAATCTTCATGTTCTCAGTAGTAATGCATTGATTCACAATGCCTTTGTTCAATGCCAGCAAGTTTTTCTTTTGTGTATGTAACATCTGGAGTTGCCCTCTTGAAGAATGCCACTGTGTTGGCCTTCAGCAAATTCACTTCAAATCTGATAGATTTGATCTCAGTAGATTGATTTTGTCTTAGTTCTTTCATTAAATTATCCGCATAATGCCCTATTTTCCTCCTCTGCTCATCTAACAATCCTTTTAATTGAGCCAGAAAGGAGGAGGAAATCTCCATAGATTGTTGAGCTATCTATGGAAGGTTGGCATCTTCAGCATCCTTGCGTATATCTTCCCTCATCTTTGAATTAGCAACTTCATACTCTAAGGAATGAGCAGGAATTTCTGCAGCAGGCTCATGAACATCAGATAAATCAATCACTTTATTAACTTCTTAAGCAGGGAGATCAAGATGAGTGTCCCCCTCAACTTGAGCAACATCCATATCAATATGATGCATGTTAGCATCAGTCCTTGGGATATCTTCTTAGACTTGCTCACCGTGAGAGTTAGAGGGGATCTGATCTAGCCTTTCATATAGATTGACCAGAAAAGAGTCAATCTTTTCATGTAGACAAGTAGGAGATTTTCTTTGCCCCCCCCCAGCAGGAGCATTACTAATTGGGGTCTCCCCCTGAATATCTGCACAGATTCTTTCCATAACATTTGTGACAATATCCTCAGCAGGCTCCATGATATTGTCATTTTCAATTTCAGTTTGGGACACACTGTTGGGTAGGGTCTTTGCAGTAAGCTCAAAGGATATTGAGACTTGAGAACTGATGTCCTTTCTTATTTCTGTAGTGGATTTTGATAACTCAGGATCATGAGGTTCTTCACCTCTACTATCTGAAGAGTTGTTGCTGGAGCTATCTTCTGTAATTATAATTGCTTTCTTCTTCTTCTTGTCAGCTGGTTGTGGGTGAGGAACAACTCCCTATCCCATCTATCAAGCATCTTTATATCCATCTTCCTCATTTGATGGATTTTTGCTCCTAGCCTTAGATTTAGCATTCCTAGATCAGAATTGAGTAAGAACAGAGATTGTATCCTACCCAGATTGTGTTCAGGAATACAATCAACAATTCTGTCAAAAATAATCTTCTCCCAATTAGTTTTCTTATTCATAATAACTCTGGAAATCAACTCAAACATTTTTCTTGAAACTTTATCATGAGACCCAGTGTTATAGATTAGGGCCTTGCAAAAAATATCTACTATGATTTTCCCTTTCAGGTTCTTTTCCTTCCTCAAGATAGATCTAGTGGTGTGCTTCGACAAGCCACACCATTTCAGAGCCAACTTGACATCCTCAAGAAATAGTTCATCTTCTTCATCGGACTGGCTGAACCTAGTCACTTTCAAGGCCTTGCTTAATTTTCTAGAGGTAAGTTTAATCTTGTTTCAACTTATTGAGGTTTTTATCTTAGAAGAGGTGGAATCAACTTTAGCATTAGAGTAAAGATCTAGCACTTCTCATTTCCAAATAGAACATGGATTTGACAGCAAATACTCTTGGTCTGCGACATTTAGAAAGTGATGAACAAACTAAACTTCCTCAGGTGCATCCTTGAATCAATTTCTGACCAGTTCTGATCCCTTGCACAGGAAATCAACTCCTTTGGGAGCCATTGAATCAATGAATTACCGAGGAGAAGGCGAATATTACTCGAGAACATGAGGGCAGAGACGCAGAGAGATTAAAAGGGCTATGAAAATATGTGAATTATCCTAGGCACCCATTTCTATTTATAGTTACCTCATTTGAGAATGTGGAAAGGCGCATACCTATCGTGATTAACATGATGAGATGAATGGTTGTAATTAATCCTATGAATTTTACTTAGACTGACCCGAAAGATTGTATGTGTTCAGTGCACTCGACGCACTCGATGCTCTCCATGCCTGGAATCTAAAAGACATTGTTTTAAGAGTAGTTATACACCTAGAGGGGGGGGGGGGTTGAATAGGTCTTTTAGTCTTTTTGAACTTTCTTTGACTTTGGTGAGTTGTGTGATTGATTTTTTGTTAGCTTTCAAGAACAAGAACATCACACTAGAATTTATAGTGGTTCCCCAAGTTATGGGAACATCCAATTTCCCTCCCATATTTCTAACAGTGTGTTAGATAAGGCAATCTTCTCCAAACTCGGCTTAAAGAGATTACAACACAGATCCCTCAGGATCTTTTAGGCTTCCTCCAAGCCTTACCTCAGGCTACAGCCCTACCCACTCAGAGTAAACGTTACTCTTACAGCTCAGCGATCCTCCAGATCACCTACCTCATGCTTGATAATAAGCCCTACAACTCAGGCTAGAGGGATAGCCCTACACTTAGAGATAATAAATCTTCTACCTCAGATCTGACTTAGATCCTAGCTCAGGCACATAGGCCCTATCTCAGATTCTCAATAGAATCTTACCACTTAGCCTTAATATTTTAGGCTTATAACTCAGATCAATAATGATCCTACAGAAAGAGTAGATGTTTTATGATGATTGACTCCAGAGAGAGTGTCCTCTGAGCCTTCTTTTGAAACTGAGTAAACTTAGTACAACCTCTTCACAACACCAAAATTGTAGATCTTTAGGAAGTTTCTGCTTGTGCTGAGAAGACAACTGTAGAGTACTGACTCTTCAAGCTTTTGATGTAGTAGTGTTGAGTGGAGTGGCCTTGAAGATGAACAGTAACTTGAGTTTGCTCTGCTTCTTCTTCTTACTCAGAAAATGAGATTTCTAATATTCAGTTGAGGACAATTGATTCTATAGTTCTTTATTTCTTCCACCAGCCAGCCTCTATCGGTATGTATTTCACAGACTTACTATTGGAATTAATTTTTGAAAATCTTCTACTTAGGGTTTAGTAGAACTCTACTTAGTGTTGAGTGAAGATGACCAAAAATCTCTGATTTTGATTTCTTTGAAAGTGCCTTTTATTACTCGTCGTCCAACGGCTCTATGTGTAGTATGGACCAGCCGGAATAGATAACTGCAATATATCCTTTGCATTAATTGCTATAATAAAGGCATACAACGCCTTTTACCATCTACAGTGCAATTCTCGCAATATTTGAATTATTGACGACGTCAGCATGATTCAGCACTTATGGACTTGGCAATTTCCAAACAATCTACATAGGCGTTGAGTGAAGCCTTGTCACTCAATACAGAAATACTTTGCAGAAATTCTGTATCTTGAGGCATTGAGTGAACCTTTAACACTCAACTCATTTGACATTTACTATCTAACTGTTAAGGTGTTGAGTGAGCCTTCATAACTCAATGCATTTGGACTTAGTAGAATTTTCTTGCATGAAGGCACTTTGCCTGAATTCTTGATGAGGCGTTGAGTGGCCCGTCTTCACTCATCGCTTCTATACTTAATCAAAAATCCTATTGAGTAGACGTCGAGTCAACAGTCTTCACTCAATGCTTCTGTCCTTAGACATATTTCTAGTCAGCAACACTGAGGCTTTGACTACTGGATCTTCTGTCAACGTTTTTAGGATCCTGGCATTGAGTGAAGTGAGTTTGCTAAACGCTTCTGGACTTAGCCTATTTTTTGCTTATCCAGCAACATGTCTTGAGTCCAACTGTCATTTTGACCCTAACAACTTGTCTAATCAATGTAATACTATACAACTTACATACAATGAACTTTTAATATATATTAGATACATTCATGTGTATATTATTGACCTATGGAACTTCTTCAAATCTAGGACATTGTGCTCAATGGACCCAACATAGTCAACTTAGTGCACTCAATGCCTAGTCAGTTAACTCAGCGCTCTCAACACCTGGTCAGTTAAACTTCTTCTTTCTTATTTTTCCTGTAAGAGGTTAACCTCTAAATGCACATATATGTAGAATAGAAATGCATTATCATAGAAATGCTACTTCAAGTTCAATATACCCAATTCAAATTTGAAGGTGTTGAACTTGGCTTAATCAAGAGGATTAGTAAAGATATCAACCACTTGTTTGTTAGTGGGGAAAAACTCAAGACTTATATCTTCATTCTCAATATGCTCTCATATGAAATGGTACCAAATTTCAATATGCTTGGTCCTACTATGTGAAATAAGATTCTTAGCTATAGAAATTGCAATAGATGAATCACAATACATAGGGGTTTTACTTATCGATAGATTATAGTCTTGGAGTTGATGTTGAATCCATAGTAGTTGTATACAACAACTTCCAGCTGAGATATACTCTGATTCCACTATGGAAATGGCTGCACTGGTCTGCTTCTATGTGCTCCAAGATGTTGGAGCCGACGGTTCTCATATCCTTAGTTTGATAATATCAACTCACATATTGTATTTGATTACATCTTGTGTTTGGTAGAGTGTGCAGGTTTACAGGTCCAAGAAATGCAAGGATCTCTCCTCAGGAACCTATCTCTGAGCGGTAGTTGCTAATGCCGAGTGGTAGCCTGAATTAAATGGCCAAGGCACTCGAGAATCTACCGCACCGCGCTAGATCAAGGAATTAATTCGTACAGGCTCTCGGGAACCTACCGTACAGGCACTAACTTAATACTGCGCCGCGGTAGACCACTCAACAATCATCGCAATAGATTGAATCGTCAAGACCAATTGATTCATCGAGACAACAATATTACTGCCTGGCACTGGCTTGGTACCACACCGCGATATCATAATCAATGATCATCGAGACTAGTTGATTCGTTGAGACTGGATGATTCACCGAGACAACTGGACTACCGTCGAGCGCAAGCTTGGTACTGAGCCGCGGTAATGCACTCAATGATCTTTGAGACAAAAGCATTGAGATGACTGGACTACCGCCGTGCGCTATCTACCCACCGCGCCACGCTAACATTAGAAAAAGGAAAATATTCATTTTGAATATTTTTCAAGAATTTGAGGACAGCTGTCAGGATCAAGCGTGTGAACCTACCACCGGGAGCTAGCCATAATGCCGGCGATAACCTATTTTTACAAAGACGTATAAGAAGGGGCCTCTTTTTATGTGTTCCTTACAAAGATGAAAAGAGACTCAGATCTATGACTCCTAGGGTTCGCCCGCCTCTCTGTGGTTCGCTCCTCCATCTCCGTCGAAGGAAAAGAAGATCGCCTCCCTCCCATTCGTGCACGAAGAACTCCGACGATCTAAGAACTACATCGACTACGAAGAGATGACTAGTTGTAAGCACACGAAGATCTCAAGCACCGACCCTTAATTGCTCGATGGAGGAATCTTCAAGAGGGAGATTTAAATCTTTTAAATCCTTTGAACTTTTGTTGTAATCTTTCTAGTTTCTCTATATTCTTGCGGTGAGGGAAATCAACTGGGGAAGGGACGTCTAGATCAGGTCATCTAGCGGGGTTCTAAGACCCTTACTTGCGTGGAGGTGAAGATTCAGCTCGAAGACCTTTCTTGGAAGGAAAGGGAGAGAGCCAACTGGTCCAGGGAGTAGGTCGGTATAAAAAATCAAAAATATTTTTCACTCACCGCCTTCGATCTTCGACGTCACGGGGATCAAGATTTTGTAATTGTTAAAATAGGTGTTTATTTAAATTTTGCAATGAAATTCATTTCCTGCTTCTTTACTTGTGTGTACTGCTATGAATGCTAGTTTTCATTATCCTGAAGAGTGCATAGATCTCCAAGGGAGAATCTGCCTAGAAAAATGAGTTCAGAGACATATCGCTAGGCGTTAGATACCTAACGCCTCGCAGTAGCTTCCTGAACTAGTTTTTCCATGAAACGGAATAATTAGAATTTTTGATAAATGATGCAAACCTTATTCACCCCCCCCAAGGTTGGCCACTAGATCCAGCAAGTGGTACCAGAGCGAGGTTATTCCAAGAATGATTTCTCCGCCGGGAATAATGACCAACCATGATCTCAAATCTACAAGTGGGGATGAAAAGTTATACACCGAAAAATCACTAGCACCACCATTATTTTTAGAAAAAAACAATGAAGGATGGAAAGTCTTGATGAGAAACTTTCTCATAAGTCTAGAAAAAGAAGTGTGGAATATAACGTGTATCAAGCCACTGAATAACTTAACTAAGCATGAATGCCATATAAACACTAATGCTATGAATAGTCTATTTTGTGGACTTGGTCAAGAAATCTTTAAACTCAACTACATCCTGCCCATTGCATATGATATATGGAAATTTCTTGAGTCTACTTATAGTCATATTTCTGCAGTTGATGATCCTGAGCAATTTCTTATGGTTTTATATGAAGAACTAGATGGAGATTTACTCCTGAAGAAAGACATGGCAATCATATCACTAGAGAGGGAAGTTGCAATCTTAACTATAGATGAGGCAACTCACAAAAAAAGCAAAGACACTCAATGCTCCAATCTTGCCCCATCCAAGAGCACTGTAAGAAAGTTAAACTCCCCTCTTGTATGCAATTCTACTTTTACACTGAATATGCTAGATGTTGTTAGACGTAGAATTATGAAACTGAAAAGTATTAACTCAAAACTCCGTCTAGAAAATAACCATTTAAGAGAGAATGTAAATATAGAGTCTATCGCTATCATGCCATATTCTCCTGAATGCTTCTTAGAAAACACACCTACACCCTGTATAGATCAAAATAGATTAAATAAAAAAACATTGGGTTGTCGAAAAAGAGCTACTCTCTGCAAAAGAACAAACAGAGAAACCCTGTCTAGAAGAATCACCTGTTAAAAGGGAGTGTGCTGGATGCTATGATTATAAAAACAAAATTAAGGGGATGAATGAGACTTTTGACAAATTTAGGAGTAAGTATAAAGCCCGTATTAAATCCGTCATCTCCACCCTTTAAAATAGCACAATCGCATACATTAGAGCTAGACAGAATCTCAAAATTAAAAACAAAGAATTAATTGCAAAAATCAATGCACTTGAGGAAATTATGTTGAAAAGCTCACGACACACAACTCCTAAGGTTCAAGTAAAACTCGAAAGCATGTTGAATATGAACGCTCATATAATAACTGAGTCAATCAATGGGAGTAGAAAACCCCTAGCTCAAGCAGGTGAAGCTCCTAAACGTACAAATCACCTCTACTTGCAAAAATAAATTACTCCCTTCTTAAAATAAAATGAACGTAAATTCCCTTCTAAAAACTACTACTCTATGAGTCCCTATTTTAAGCGTAATAATGTTAACTTGAAGAACAATTGCAATATATGTAAACCTCCAATGCAATATTATTCAATTGAAGATCATCAAAAAAAGACTCATAGAAATCTAAATGAAAATTTGAAATATAAGAATAATGTTAAACCAAAATATGAATGGAGACCCATCATTCAGAATAGAACACACATTCCACTCAAAAGGGTCCATTCACCATCACCTCCCCACAATATATCACGTTGTGTTTGGGTACCCAAAGGAACCATCACCTCTAGCTCCTTTTGGATACATAAATCTCTTATCTATTAGCATCCACAATCTGCGTGAAGTAAGTTCCAAAAGAATTACACGATATCTTATTTCACAATATGCCTATTAGGTTGTCTTGTTTTTCTTCTTCCTTTTCTTAATTTTGTAAATAGGTTTATCGTAGTGTGTTTTTTTGTCTTTATTCTATGTTTTGAACTAGCACGATAGATAGTCTCATGATAATAAGAAGAACAATAATAGTCATGATAAGCGTAGGTGTTGACACAAATCCAATCAACAGAAATAAAGCTAATTCCAAAACTGATATTAACCAATGGCAAGACAGTTCAACCTGCTTTATTATAGAATAATATATATATATATAAAGAAGAAAGCTACTCCTCTAAAGAAGTGGGAGATATGTTGAACTTGCTCATGATCTTCTTGATCATCTTCTTCAGCCCTTTCACCTCCCTCGCTTTTTGCCTGATCTCCTAGCCCTGTTCCTCCACCATGTTGTAGATATACTGGCTGGTTTCTGATGGGCTAAAACCCGAACAGGCAAGCGTACCTGTCGAATTGTAGTACCAAGGTCGTATTTAAACATGGGGTTGTCAATTACTGCTACTCACGCTTGAAATATTATCCTACCGAAAAATAGTTGGATTTTGAAAAAATTTTAAGTAAAATGAACGATAAATTGCGAGACGAAAACTTGTATAAAAAAGGCTAGCATTCGATCATTGATTCACCATGAAATGAAACGAGAAAATCAAAAGGCATAGTTTTAAATTTGCAAATCCAACTCGGTCGTGACAGATCCGAAAATGAGACAAAATCTCGCTAGAGCATTAGGCCTCCTAACTTATAGGCTCTTTGATCGAAATCTCTTTACAAACCAAAGAAGCCTAAAGTTGCATTATCGAAGTGATCCGCACTATTGGATTTGACTCCAATCCGGAAGATTTACGTCGTCCTATCTCTAGGGTTGCGTTCAACTCCTTCCTTCTTTGAGTGAACTTTCACATCATGAGTCTCTCGACTACTATGAAATGAGAACAAGGCCTACTACCATATACCGGAAATACGGAGTCGATGAAATAATATTCAAAGAAGGACCGAGTAGAATTAAGCAAAAATAAAACTATGGAATAAAAATAATTCTCATTTCAAATCATGGATCCTCATGATCAAATGCTAAGAGGAAATTAGCTACGCATAATGGAAAAGAAAGCGACGATAATAAAAGGAGAAGTTTGCATATTTCTTATAATAAAAGGAAAGGGAGTACACGATAATGAAAAACAAAACTATACTACCAAAACAAAAATGAGATTACAAGAATGAAAAAAAACTAGAAATGAAAAATTACAATGAACTCTCTTGAATTGAACTCTCCAAAGCTATCTCAAAAAGCCAACTCTCAATCCAACCTTTTAAAGCTTTAGACTTGGGTTCCTTTTATAGGAGAGAAGGGAAGCATCTAGAATAGGGGGAGCCCAAGGGGTGGCCGGCCATAGGGGGGAGAAATGTTCATGCATGTTATTAATGAAGGAGAGAGAAATGGTAGAGTGCATGCATGTAATTAATGAAAAATGTAAAATATAAAATGGGGGGAATGAATGGAAAATAAAGGAGAGGAGAGAGATGGTAGGGGCCGGCCATTGTGGGCTTGAATGGGATGTTTTTGTGGCTCGGGTAGGCCATGGGGCTCGGGTTAGAGGCTAGGTGGGCTGCTCTTGAGGGAGGGGCTGCATGGGGGCTGCTTTGGGCTTTTATATAGGCTCGAGTTGGGCTAGGGGCTGCTCCAAAATGTGAAGGCTGGCTGCTCCAATGCTTGGGCTGCAACAAGGGCTCGGGTAGGAGGCTTGGCTGCACCAAATGGAAGTGGGCTGCACTTGAGGGAGGGGGCTGGCCACTTACAAAAGAAATAAAACAAAATATTAGTTAATTCATGATATAAAATTAAATAAACTAAGCATAACATTAATCATTATATCATATTAGTTAAGTAAACCTAAACTAATACAAAGATAATAATAATAAAACATAACATAGACATAACATAAAATAAAACATAAGTTTATAATAAAAACATAACATAAAATAACAACATCTAAGCCTACAAAAGCATAAAATTATAATGATACTTAGGAAATAAGCTACTAAATTACCCCAAAAAAGGATGACTAAGACTAGTCATCAGTTTCCCTGAGAGACCTTGTATGGTGTATTGGAGTCTATAGTGTAGGTGGCCATGCTCATGAGGAAGTAGGAATCTCACCTACTTTATAGATCAGAGGGCAGCTATCGAAAGGGTATGCCAACCAGTCGATTGTAGGGTACTTCTCCATCAGGATGCTCTGGATCACACCAAATGTAGTGTGTTCATCCACTTACGGTCAGGGGATTTGAGGTGATATATATATCACATCATTGAGAGGATGAGATCCGAGACATAGAAGGCTTTCTCAGCCAGGATACAGTATGTCACCATTGAGAGCTGGGCCGTGATTTTCATGGTGTCCCCGGCCTTGAACATTAGAGAGTGACGTAGGATATCCTGGATGATGCGGGCTTCGGGAGTGAGTATATCTATCATAGTGATGACATTTGAATGCCCCTCTATATCATTAAGAACCTCGTTTATATCTCTCTAGTTCTAGCTGGTTCCGAATGACTCCACGATGTCGAGGCATGGAGAGTTGGGCATCCAAACATATTTCCTCTCGAGATCCAAGTAGAGTATCGTCACTATTTCATTCCCGAAACTGGACTGTACACCTCCACCCAGTTGCATGTGAGTAGGATCTCTGAGATTATTATATAACTCCCTATTGAGGACTGAGATAAATAAAGCACAAGAAGATATCATAGAGTGCTCGCTCGAATTCTCCAAATACTCATAAATATGAGCATACTGATCATCGATATCGATGATCATCGACACGCTCACTGATGCCTCATCTATTGTAAGAAAGGTCGAGGCAGGCACTCGAGAGAGTTTTGAGACACTACGGTGAGGGGGTTGGGAGCTCGATGAAGCCATAACCTGAAAAACCAACACGAAAAATTTCAGTCAAAAATTATTCAAAAAAAACAACAAAATGAATTTCTAGATTCTACAATGACGCGGTAATCTTTTACCGCCGCACAGTAGCTTGACGGACTGCAACCCGCCTTCTTCCACCGGATCTTCGCCAAAACTCATTTTTTTCACAATTTCCACAGAAAAATGGGCAGAGGAGAGAGATCCAAGCTCATGCAAAGTAAATTGGTGATATCAAATGAGATCTATGGAGAAAAATCACAAATCGAACATGAAAAATGGTTGAAATCTCCTTGGATTAGTCTTCAAGTCCGTGTCTCACAAAAACTCAAGTTTTAAGAAATTTTTTCCTTTAAAAACGTTCAATAAAGCAAGATCCAAGCTTAGACAAGAGAGGTCCGTGAAAATGATCATGATTCGTGGAGGAAATTTGAAAATCACACATGAAAATATTCATGAAACCGACACGGATTGCATAAAAAATGACGTGAAATCAACTAGAAAATACAAAGAAATGATTAGGAAGGAGACTACCTTCAGCTGTAGGTGGAAGCACTAGAAAGACTGTAGGCAGAACTAGATCTGAACCCTAGAGAGCAAGCGAGTGAAAGTGAGGAACTGGATCTGAACGGGTAGTACTTATATCCCGAAGCTATCGCGGCGTGGTAACTATACCATCGATGGTAGCACTTCTTTTCATACTATTTCCTAACAATCAGCCCTAGTATCTTCACTACTGTGCTAATATAAACATCAATACAAGACTCACTAAGGTGAGTCTCACAATAGCGGGGGCGTAGGTGTGTTGTCATTAGGATCGCTACCTGTAATGCACGTCATGTCCTTAACCGGGGAAGGGTTCCAGTGGGTCCTTGTGTGACATTGGGGGGAAAAAGTGTTAGGTTGAGCGAGATTTTTTGAGGGCATATGGGATTAACACCCCACCCTACGACACTTGTGCAGCTCCTCATACTCATCTATCATATAGTATGGGGGTAGAGTGATGATACATTGCTTGGGTGAATTGTGCTTTGAGCATTCTCAAGGGTGCTGACATATTTTAGGGTCATTTGTGTCTTGAGTATCTTCTTATTATTCCATATTCATAGCACAAATAGTATTTCATGTCTCATTCTCATGTTCATCAATACCATACATACTACCCTATCATGATGTCCTTTCTTTTTTCATTATACTACCTATTTAGTGTACTTGCTTTGAATGTATTTTTTGTTTGGGTATGTTTAAGTATTCCTTTTACAATATCTTTGTTTGTTTATTTTTTTCTTGCATGTGATGAATGTTCACAATATCTTTGTTTGTTTATTTTTGTTATATCAAAAAATCAAAAAAAAATTATATAAAACCCAAATATAACAAAAAAAACTCTGGAGTGATCACTCTTAGGACACACATGGCCAGAACTTAGAGCATAATGGTTACGCACAATGTTGTACATAGGCATGTTAATCCCTGTGAACATTGTCTACCTATATCATGATGTGTTGAATCTATAGGTACTTCGCTACTGAGTGCGAGGAAATATGTTATTGTTCGTTGAATATTCCTTTAGGTATGTGTGCGGATTTAGATAGCGGAATGACATTACACTATTCATACATCCTTAGGCGGAGCACTCATGTAGAAAGTATATGCTTACATGTTATAACTCGTGATATTATGTCTACCACGTTAGAAATAACTTGAAGATTCAATGTCACGATACATATGCGTTTTTATAAATGGTAGAATTTTGGGGAAAATCTCTAGTGGTCAAGTCCTGTGTATACAAGTTAAAGTGTATCTATCTATGTGGGTAGATTTCGATTGATTTGGGCTCCTTTAAATCCAAACAAAAAAAAAATTTAATTTGATAGCTCAACGCATATAAATAACAAACAATGATTGCTATCAAGCCTTGAGTCAAGGATACCCTCAAGCACTACTCACTCCTCCTAATAATTCTTTATGAGCATTGTGAGGATGAGCTACTTGGTCCAAAAATCATTTCGATCTTGTGTTTAGACTAGTACATTAAACTTATGTCCCCTAGTTCTAGTTTTGATATCTCATAGATAGCACCGTGATGTGAATTTTCACCATATTTCTCTCGCGATGGCATTTTTACTTACTGAGATAAACGATGTAATGAATGTTCACTCTACTTTGTGTTTGTCTTTTGATGCTACACATTCACATGTCATTGCTCTATCTAATACTTCCATGCAAAGAATTGGACTGACATGACACTATATCTATAGCACGCAAGTTCGAGCACACGATTTCTATTCATGACTTGTACAATGTTCATCTGCATTAATTCTATAAATCTTGTAGCATTGCACTCTACATCGTTATGTGCTTAGTCTACTTGTGATGTCCAATCTTATGTAACTCCGAATGGTTTTTCAAACTACTTCTACGTACTATACTCATCTGTGTGACCTCTATGCTTAATATTCTCTGATTTCATGCTTAGTCACCCCAATTGTTTTCGCCTCTCATTTCGCGTTGTATAACGTGCACTATTTACTTTCTTTCTCATGCTCATTATATACTGCATTATGTTTCTCTAGTGCATGTGTAGGTTCGTTTATGGTCTATCCCATGCCCTTTTGATAATATCAAAGGGAGAGAATAGATGGTTCATGAGTCATGGGTTAGTGTAGATCACATGTAGGGGGAGTTTAGTTCACTGTGTGCACATAGATGGCGGAGCATGTAGAACACATATATAGGGGGAGCACACGTGTAGGGGAGCTATATAGAACCTGAAACCTGAGCTTTTAAGATTATCTCTTATATATATACGTTGTATCATGCACTTCATTATTATATCTCATGAACGGGACTTGATATTATCAAAAGGGGGAGATTATTGGAGCTGATGGTTCACATATCCTTAGTTTGATAATATCAACTCCCATATTGTATTTGATTATATCTTGTGTTTGGTAGAGTGTGTAGGTTTATAGGTCCAAGAAATACAAGGAGCTCTCCTCAGGAACCTACCGTCGAGCAGTAGTAGCTAATGTCGGGAGGTAGCCTAAATTAAATGGCCAAGGCTCTCGGGAATCTACCGCATCGTGCTAGTCATACCACCCACACTAGCTCGAGGAATTAATTCGTCTAGGGTCTCGGGAACCTACCGTGCAGGAACTAACTTTATACCGTGCCGCGGTAGACCACTCAACGATCGTAGTGACTTATTGAATCGTTGAGACCAATTGATTTATCGAGACAACTGGATTACTCTCGGGTGCTATCTTGGTACCGTACCGCGTTAGCATAATCAACGATTATCGAGACTGGCTAATTCGTCGAGACTGGCTAATTCGTCGAGACTGGCTGATTCGTCAAGACTAGTTGATTCATCGAGACAACTGGACTACCGCCGAGCGCTAGCTTGGTACTACGCTGTGGTAATTCACTCAATGATCTTCGAGACGAAAGCATCGAGATGATTGGACTACCATCGGGCGCTATCTCCCTACCGCAACGCACTAGCATTAGAAAAAGGAAATTATTTGTTTTTAATATTTTTCCAGATTTTGGAGGACAGTTGTCAGGATCAAGAGCGTGAACCTACTGCTAGTCACTAGCCTTACTGCCGGCGGTAGCCTATTTTTACAAAGATGTATAAAAAGCACCTCATTTTCTGTGTTCCTTACTAAGACGAAAAGAGACTCAGATCTACGACTCCTAGGGTTTGGCCGCTTCTCCGTGGTTCATTCCGCCATCTCCATCAAAGAAAAAGAGGATCGCCTCCCTCCCATTCACGCACGAAGAACTCCCGTAAGCCAAGAAATACATTGAATATGAAGGGACGACCGGTTGCAAGCACATGAAAATCTCAAGCACCAGCCGTGAATTGCTCGATAGAGGAATCGCCAAGAGAGAGATTTTAATCTTCCAAATCCTTTAAACTTTTGTTATAATATTTCTCGTTTCTCTATATTCTTGTGGTGAGGGAAATTGACCCGGGAAGGTCATCGGAATCCGGGGAGGATTCCGTGAGAAATCAACTCGGGGAAGGGATGTCTAAATCGGGTGATCTAGTAGGGCTCTAAGACCTTTCCTTTCGTGGAGGTGAAGAGCGGGCTCGAAGACCTTTCTTGGAGGAAAAGGGAGAGGGCCAACCGATCCGGGGAGTGATTTGGTATAGAAAACCAAAAAGCTTTTTCACTCACCTCTTTCGATCTTCGGCATCACGGGGAACAAGATTTTGTAATTAGTAAAACAGGTGTTGATTTAGTTTTTACAATGAAATTCATTTTTTGCTTCTTTACATGTGTGTACTATTGTGAATGTTAGTTTGTGTTATCCTAAAGAGTGCGTAGATCTCCAAGGGAGAATTTGCCTAGAAAAATGAGTTCAGAGACATACCACCGTACATTAGATACCTAACGCCCCGCGGTAGCTTCCTGAACTAGTTTTTTCTTGGAATGAAATAATTCGAATTTTTGATAAACTACGCAAACTTATTCACCCCCCCCCCCCACTAAGGTTTGCCACTAGATACAATACAAGACACTAGCCTTATTCCTAGATATTGAAAGGTACCTAACGTGCTTTTCTTGTCTTCTTTACAACCTTAAAAATCTGCATCTAAATACCCTATTAGTTCAAAATCATTATTCCTAGGGTACCATCGGCCAAGATCAGGCATGCCTTGAGATATCTCAGAATTCTTTTAGCAGCAGAGTAGTGAGACTCTTTAGGGCATGCCTAGTACCTAGCGAACCACATGTAGCAAACATGATGTTTGGCCTACTAGTAGTCAAGTAAAGGAGTCAGCCAATTATGCCTCTATACAAGGTTTCATCAACTGATTTCCCACTCTCATCCTTATCTATAGACATACTTGAACCCATAAAAGTTTTTATTGTAGAGGCACTCTCTATACTAAACTTTTTGATTAATTCCTTGATCAACTTAGATTGATAGATGAATAACCCATCCCCTGACTATCTAACTTGGAGGACCAAGAATGACTTGATTTCACCCATACTGCTCATTTCAAATTACCCTTATACAAGTTTAGGAAACTTTCTGCATAGGCCTTCATCATTAGACCAAAAAATTATGTCATCTACATAAATTTGGGCTATGATTATCTTACCCTTGACTTCCCTTAAAAATAATGTCTTGTCTATCTTTCCCCTTGAGAATTTATTATCAATGAGAATGCTAAACAGGGTTTCATACCAAGCCCTAGGGGCCTATTTAAACACATAAATCTTTTTTAAATGAAATATATAATCAGGGAAAGTAGGATTGATAGAACCCGATGGTTGCTCAACATATACCTCCTCTTTTAGGTTATCTTTCAGGAAAGCTGACTTAACATCCATCTAGTAGACCTTAAATCCCTGATATGTAGCATATATAAGAAATAATCTTATAGCTTCAAGTCTAGCAACTGGTTGAAAGGTTTGATAAACCTTAATATCTTCCTCTTGCATATATCCTTTGGAAACTAGTGTAACTTTGTTTTTGATGACAGCACCATTTCCATCAAGCTTGTTTCTATATATCCATTTTGTTCCTATGATGTTATATCCATGAGGTCTGGGAACCAGCTTCCAAACTTTGCATCTTTTGAACTGGTTCAATTCCTCTTGCATAGCCACAATCCAGAATGAGTCTATGTTGGCTTCTTCAAACTTCTTGGATTCAATCTGAGAAAAAAAAGCTTGAATACATTACAATGTTGTGGCTTTTTCTTCTTGCTGTTATACCCTAGCTTGCATCCCCAATGATTAGATTTTTGCAGTGATATCTCAAGTGTCTGATAGCTACTATCATTCATTCTTCAACATCTTGAACTTCTAGTTTAGAGGCCTGAAGATCATCGTCTATTTCCAATCTACCTGAACCTTCTTCTAGAATGATCACACCCTCATCTTTTTCTTGTTCAGTAGGAGGTGTGTCATTAATGCTCAGCTTGTCTAATTTCAAGTCTGCACCTATAGTTCTAGAGGATCTTGGCAGCACACTGTGAATCATAAAAGTTTCATCAAACACTACATTAATAGACTCTTCTACAAACCTGAATTTTCAAGTTATAAACCCTATAGACTTTGATGTGGTTGTTATACCCAACAAAAATTCCATCATAGGATTTTGTAGCAAATTTTGTCAGATAGGACTTCTCATTATTTAACACAAAGCACTTCCTTCCAAAGATTCTAGAATAGGCTAGATTTTGTTTTTTGCCTTTCATAATCTCATAAGGAGTCTTCTTGTGATATTTGTTGATAGAGACCCTATTAAGTACATGACAAACGATGTTCACTACCTCTGCTTAGAAATATTCTGGGAGAGAAGTATGATTAAGCAATGTCCTCCTAGACTCTTTGAGAGTTCTATTTTTCCTCTTAGCAATGTCATTTTGCTGGGATGTTCTTGGAGAAGATAACTCTTGAAAGATCCCTTGCTCTTTACAGAACTTTATCATGTTTTTCAGATTGAAACACTGTGTCATGGTCACTTCAAATTTTGACTATAATACATCCCTTTTCATTCTGAATTTTCTTGACAAAAGTCATAAAGCTATCAAAGGACTCAGACTTTTTCTTAAGAAAGAATACCCAAGTAAATCTAGAAAAGTCATCAACTATCACAAGGGTATAAACTTTCCTACCTAGAAAATGATTGACATAAGACTAAATAAGTTCATATATTGGAGGTATAGACACCTCTCAGAATCTGTGAACTCAATTCTTTTAAAGGAGGCCTTTATTTGTTTGCCCTTTTGACATGTAGAGCAAATGCCCTCTTTAGTACATTTGAAATTGGGTCCATTCCTGACCAACTCTCCACTGGAGAGATTGTTGATGGCCTTATAGTTCAAGTGAGCAAGCCTCTTATATCATTGCACAAAATAAGAGTCTTTCTCAATTGCTATTAGGCACACAGGAGAATCTGAAACTATACATAATAAATTTAAATAATAAATGTTTCTACTCCTAGTGCTTGACATAATGATCTCTTGGTCACTTGACCTTTTGATTAGGCACTTATCCTTGTGGAAAATAATGGCATGGACAATATCACAAAGTTGGTCTATTCTAATCAGATTATGTTACAATCCTTCCATATAAGCCACTTTTGTGATGGAGAATATGTCATTGGTGATCATACATTAGCCTTTAGTTACTCCTCTGTCTAAACCGCAAAATATGCCTTTGAGTCCATTCCTCACCGGATTATAGTCTTTCAGATGGCTGCTTGTTCCAGTTGTGTGCCTGGAACATCCACTATCCAAGTACCATATAGGTATTTGATGGGTACTTGGACAAACCTGCCAACATAGATTTTGTTTACCTTAGGTACCTAAAAGGATTTGGGTCCTTAGTTCTTGTTAACATAAAATTAAATATTTCTCCCTACAGCAACCCTGACAGGAAGACTCACCTTTGCCCTTGGCACATTGGTTGTGCCAACAATCTATGACAAAGTGTCCCACCTTGCCATAGCACCAGCACTCATGAATATTATATCTATTCTTCTTAATAGCCTTCTATATGAAAGAGAATTCTATAGGTAGTTAATCACATAAACGAGGGTGAATATGTGTCTTTTAAATTTCTTTGTTACTTGTACCAAAGGTTCAATAGAATCTTAAAAACAAACATTCACAAGTACACAGCACAAGCAATCCACAGAGTACACATAAATTTTATAGTGGTTCGCCTATCTAGGATACATCCACACTCCCCCTTCTTCCTCACTAGTAATGTGTTAGATAAGGTTATATCTCCTCCTCTTTAACTCAAATCAAAAGATCTTACAGGCTCAATTTATTTTAAGAAATGTACAACTCAGACCAACTGGTCCTACCTCAAATCTCCACCCAATCTCCGACCTCAGGTCCCTCAAGAACCCTACCTCAGTCTTTATAACACAGGCTTGCACCTCGGTGATCCCACACAAATCACCTACAATAGGTCCATCAAGAACCCTACCTCCGCCTTTATAATACAGGCTTACAACTCAGAGAATTAATCTCCTACCCACTCAGATCTCAAAGAGAACTTATAAAATAAAGAGGTAAATGGGAATGAAAATAATCTCAAAAAACAGCAATCCTGTAATCTGACTTATCTGAAAATTAAGATTCTTCAATTCAGCAGCAAAGAATTAATTCTTGATAAATAGACTGGCTGAAAAGATACTTCTCTGGATCTGTAATCTTCTTGATGATGATCGGCTTGAAATCATTGAAAAAATTGTAGAACAGATCCACCTTAATCCTCTGATCAACTTGTTGAAAGGATCAGAAGAGTTTCTTGAAGACCTTCGTCTTCCTTTTTCTTGGGGTAGTCGCCCTCCTCTGACTTAGCAGAAATCAAATTGAGAAAAATTTATTGTGTAATTCTTCGGATTGTTCTTTTTTGTGTAGTCGACCCCTCTATTTATAGCCTTCACGGGTTGTTGGCTTCTGATTAATGATGTCATCATTATGCCATCATACTCTAAGTCTTCCTTCAAACAGTTTCTGATGAGATATCACATTACTGTAGCTAATGTGACATTTTTGACTTGAATTGACACTTCTGTGTTGACTCTGTACATCTTCAGAAATCTAAGTGTCAAGATGTCCCAAGTGTATCGACACAATATTACTTAGTGGAATTTCCAATCTTAACTTGAAGGTGTAGAG
Organism: Platanthera zijinensis; assembly: GCA_039513925.1. Classification (NCBI taxonomy): domain Eukaryota; kingdom Viridiplantae; phylum Streptophyta; class Magnoliopsida; order Asparagales; family Orchidaceae; genus Platanthera; species Platanthera zijinensis. The sequence continues at coordinate 36,742,233 of CM077090.1, forward strand.
ACAGTTGACTTATCTATACACAACTATCGACTATATCGACATCTTTATATCTGCACTAGTCGAGACAGTTGAATTGTCTCGACACTACTGTCTGTCGGGTGTCGAGACTTGTTTTAATTTTTCACTGTGTCGAGACAGTTGAATTATCTCGACACTACTATCTGTCGGGTGTCGACACTTTAAGTCTGCACTTCTGTTCTACATTGTGCCGAGACAGTTGTATTGTCTTGAAACTACTAACTTAAGGTATCGAGATATCTGACTTATTTTGACACATCTGTCTTGATCTTCAAAGTGTCGAGATAATGGAATTATCTCGACCCAGCTGTCTTGATCTTCAAAGTGTCGAGATAACTGACTTGTCTCGACACAACTGACTTGATCTTCAAAGTATCGAGATAACGGAATTTCCTCGACACTGCTCCTGCAAAGGTGTCGACATAGTTGAAGTGTGTCGACACTTTTGTACTTAGCCATTTCTCTGTACTGTAACTTGCTAGGTGTTGACTGCCCTGACTTCACTCAGCACTTTTAGCTGTATAGCATTGAGTGAACTTGCTTCACTCGACACTTTTAGACTTAGGCAATTTTTTGCCTTTCCAGCCAGCTTCTTTGAGTCCACCTGTCAATATAACTTGGACCACCTGTCCAATCATTATGATATAGGCAACCTGCATGCATGAATTGAAACATTCAACAAATACATACTTGTGTATATCATTGAGTTGAAAGGGCTTCTTCAAATCAAGTACATTGTTTCTAATGTGCCCAACAATTTCCCCATATTTGGAAAAGTCATATCCCCAATTCAATGATATACACCATAATATCAAAATATGATAATTAAGATGTACATGAAAAGTGCTGAACAACATTATAAAGTGAACAGCAATGATAACACAGATATAATAAAGTGCAACCAAACTTTTTCATTATAATATGTTAAAAGATTACACCTTTCAGTTTTTTCACAATGTTCTTAAAACAAAATTACATAATTCCTAGAAAAAGAAACAATATTCTAAGATTGTTCTGGCGCTTTGATGACAATGCATTTTCCTTATTGTATTTTAGCTTTGACTTCAGGCACCTTGTCATCAGCCACTTTCTTGCCCTTGAAATCTTTAGCCGTAGAGATTTCTTCTTCCTTTAGCCTTTGTCTTTTAGCATAATGATATGCCTTGGAGAAGTATTTGTTGGGCTCTATAGAATCAGCTGGGATCTTCCCTGCCTTCAGAGAATTTATGGATGATCTCGTACTTCTTTGTATACTTGACCCATTCCTATTTTGAATACCATTTTCCCTTGTCAACTGTATTATTGTTAACTGCTTTCCATGTAGTGAGTATAATAGATCTAGAAGTTGGACTCCACTACTCAAAATCTGGCTTTGCTTCAGCCTACTCCCTGAATCTTTTCTTAGATAATTGAGCTTCTTTTTCCTTGATCAATGCAGAAGCAGTCATCTCCACCACCTCACATACTATATTCTAAATTTGTGGTGGAGGACTATATATAGACTGTACTGTAGTTTGAATGGCCTCAAAATGAGCTAGTTGGCATCTATACTCAACAGTTTGATCTTCATCATACCTTAAGGGAAGAAATCCTAGAGTTTCTCGAATGCTATTGGAGGTCCAAATAGCATGCTTAGAGCTTGACATTATCATTACTCTCTCCCCCTTTATGACTTCTCTTTCCACATGATCCCTTAAGTCATTCTTATGAAATCTGACCTGACCCTTAAGATGAGTAATCCCTGAGGACAAATGATTCTTTGCTTTGAGCAAGTGGCCATCCAGTTCTTTGCAAGAAGCCTTGTTATCCTGATTCATATAGGCTGAGTGAGTAGATAGCTGAGTTTTAATATCCTTGGAGGTAGAGGCTATCTTGGTCTCTAGAGCTATAGTTTGCTCAGCTATCTTGACCAGTGTAGTATCATGCATTATTATTATGTTTTCATTTATTCTAGTCTGATTTTCAAGGATATAGACTTGTTTAACAGCTATTTCATCTTCAATTTTCTTTGACTCCTGCTTCTATTTTGCAATGTACACTACAACATTAGCTCCTCTTTGGAAGAAATCAATCATATCCTTCTTCAATAGATTTACCTCAAATCTAATTGATTTGATTTCTTATGCAAGCTGAAACTGCAACTCCTTATTGCTTTCATCTATATATTTTTCCAGTTGACTTCTTTGTTGATCTAGCATTATCTGCATTTGAACTAGAAGTGAGCTTAAATCCATAGTAGGAGTAGGTGTTATTCCAGACTGAATGGTCTTCTTATTGCTTCTACTCCTCTTTTTGAGTTCAGTTAATTTTATTTTCTTTATTTGAGAGGCTTCTTCCTCCTCAAATTTTGAAAACTAACTAGCTCAACTGATTTAGCCTCTTTAGCTCCTTCCATATTTGTGGCCAAATCTACTAACTCCCCCTCACACTTTGCACCTTATTCACCAAGATCTATGGCATCAGGAACGTGATCCTCTAGAAGAGCAGTCATCTCCCACTGTTTATTTATATCTTTATCTTGAAAGATTTCTTCTTCTGTCTCCTTAAAGACTACCTCCTCAATCTCCCTATCAGACATTTCCTGTTCAAGAACCTCTACTTGTTCCAGAACAGTGTCTAGCTCCTGCACTACTTCCATTACTATTGTATTTACAGTATCCAAATCTATATTTGGCAGAAAATTAAGGTTCTCCCCCACACTTGGATCCCTAGCTGGGATTTTCTCCCCTGCATCTGATCAGCTATACTAGAAGAGGTCCTTGGAGATTTTACAGGTGCTGTATCATCCTATTTCTCTGAGCTGGAACGTCCCTGATTTTCAGAATCACCAGAAGATTCTTCTTCTGCAACCACTGTTTTCTTCTTTTTCTCCTTCTCCTTCTCCATTATAGGTGTTTTCTTGGATAGTACTCTATCCCACCTTGCTAGTATTCTCATGTCCATTCTTCTCTTATGATTGATCTTATATCCAGATTTGAGATTGAGACTGTCAGGAATGGCTTATACCAGGTAGAGGCTTATAATTATACCCATATTGGGCTTCTTGATGATCTCTGCTATCTTGTGAAAGACAATTTTGCTCCAGTTTGTCTTCACTTTGAAGATTACTCTTGTTATTAGCTCAAATATTTGAGTAGAAATTCTGTCATGTGCTCCTGTTTTGCATAGAAACACTTTCCTGATTATCTCAAACAGGAATTTGCCCTGAGTATTCATACCCGTCCTGATCATGGTGCTTCTAATCTTTGTAGTTGGGGCCAATCTACACCACTCTAAAGATTTTTAGTCTTGGCAAAATCTAGTTAATCTTCTTGATCAATTCTTGGTAATTGAAATATCTTGGCCAGTCTACTGGTTGTGATTTTGACCTTTGCTCCATTCACTTTGGACTTAATCTTTTTTGAGTTTGATTCAAGATGAGCATTGGAAAAGAATTCATTAACCTCTCATTTCCAGATATTTGATGGTTCTGAAAGCAGATATTTCAATCCCGCTTCAGTGATTAGGGCTATGGTATTCTTATTTTATTTTGACGTCGAGTTGAATCCATTGAGAACAAGTTCATAACCTTCAAAGATGTTTTCGTCATTCTTGGGTGCCATGAGAGTGGAGAGAAATGGTTGGCGAGTGTCGACTGATCGGGGTTTTAGGGCTCGACACTCAGGAATCAATTGTTCACAATATCAAGAAAGTGCAGTCGACTTCTACTCTCACACCCTATTTATAGGCTAATCTTTCCTGAAGACAAAATGGCGCGCTGCATTTAGACTGTTCCAAATTTTTAGGTAAATGCCTAGTGTCTACACAAGGAAAAATTATTTATTGAGTTATGTAACACAAGTCGACACAAGGATAATGTCACTCGACATATACCTTAGGGTCTCTACACCCTTGATGTCTCGACACTTACTTTGGTGTCTCGATACATTACAGTATACAGTGTCGACACATTTTCTGGTGTCTCGACACTTTCTTAGATGTCTCGACACATTCTCTGGTGTCTCGACATAACTTTTGACTCAGTCAATATTTTGTTTTCTAAACAATAGATACTTGACATTTTTGAGGTATATTCTTGATATTTAGGTAATTAAACTTAATTACTGACTAATAAATTTTATTTAAATTTTTATCAGTTTTTTTATATATATGCATAAATTATTCAAGATTCAACATGCCAAGTTCAAACTTAAAGAAATATATCAGTAATTTGTTTATTTGTATGACCAAATTCTAGATTAATATCTTCATTTTCTACATGCTCTCTAATAAATTGATATCTAATTTAATATGTTTAGTTCTACTATGTGATACAAGATTGTTTGTAATTAAAATAGCACTAGTAGAATCACAATATAATGGAATTTTACTTAGCTGAATGTTGTAATCTTATAATTGATGCTGAGTCCAAAGCAATTGTGCACACCAACTTCCAGCTGAAATGTACTCAAATTTAGTAGTGGATATTTCTACACTTGTTTGTTTTTTATTGTTCCATGACACCGGCCTTCTTCTAAGGAATTGACATGAACCTGATGTGATTTTCTTGTCTTCTTTTCAACCCCCATAATCTTCATCTGAAAAGCGCGTTAGTTCAAAATCATCATTCTTGGGATACCATATGCCAAGATTAGGTGTGCCCTTTAGATATCTCAATATTCTTTTTACTGTTCTATAGTGAGACTACTTAGGGCAAGCTTGATACTTAGCACAGACACAAGTAACATACATTATGTCTAGTCTACTAGCTATTAGATAGAGTAGTGATCCAACTATGCCCCTATACAAGGTTATATCAACTGGCTTGCCAGCACCATCCTTGTCTAAAGATATACTGGACCCCATAGGAGTTCTCATGGAAGTGGTTGTTTCCATACAATACTTCTTGATTAACTCCTTGATCAACTTAGACTGATTAATGAAAAGTCCATCTATAGTTTGCTTAACTTGGAGACCCAAGAAAAACTTGAGTTCACCCATACTACTCATCTCATACTTACCTTGCATAAGTTTGGCAAACTTAGTGCAAAGTGATTCATCAGTAGAACCAAATATAATGTCATCTACATATATTTGTACTAAGATGGTCTTGCCTTTGACTTCCCTTAAGAATAGTGTTTTGTCTATTTTCCATCTTGAGATTTTATTGTCCAGAAGAAATTTAGACAGAGTCTCATACCAAGCCCTTGGGGCTTGTTATAATCTATAGAGAGCTCTTAATAAAAGATAAACATGATTAGGATGAGTAGAGTCAACAAAACCTGAGGGTTGCTCAACATAAACCCTTTCTTTGAGGTTACCATTAAGGAAGGTTGACTTCACATCCATTTTTATAAACCTTGAATCCTTTGTAGGCTGCATATACCAGGAAGAGTCTAATATCTTCCAATCAAGCCACTAGTACAAAGGTTTGATCAATGTTTATACCCTCTTCTTATTTATAGCCCTTTGCAACCAGTCTAACCTTATTTCTAACAGTAACACCATTCTCATCCAGTTTATTCTTGTAGATCCACTTAGTTCTTATTATGTTACAGTCATCTGTTATGGGAACCAGCTTCTAGACTTTACATCTCTTGAACTGGTTCAATTCTTCCTGCATAGCCCCTATCAAAAATGGGTCTATCTTCTTTGGTTCTATTTGAGACAAAAAAACATGAGTACATTATAGTATTGTGTTATCTAATTCTTGTGGTCACTCTATGAGCTGCTTCTCCAATGATCAGTTCCCTTGGATGATCCCTTAGATGTCTGATAGCAACTGGTAATGTGACCTCTTCTCTTTGAAAAACTTCATCTTACTGCTGAGTCTCTTCTTCTGGTTGTTCCTGTGCATGCTCTTCCTCAACAATATTGACTCCATCTTGTATACTTTGGCTTATTAGAACCGATTCTTCTATTGACATCTCCTTTAGCTTCAAGTTTTCTCCTGTTGTGCTTGATGTACCTGGCTTATCATCGTAATACATAGAACTTTCATCAAATACAACATGAACAGAATCCTTTAAAACTTGATCCCTCAAGTTGTATACCGTATAGGACTTACTGTGGTTACTATAACCATCAAATATGCCTTCATAGGAATTCTCAGCAAACTTAATTAAGTATGCTTTCCCATTATTAAGAACAAAACATCTACATTCAAAGATTCTAAAATAGGCCAAGTTTGGTTTTCTGCCCTTCATTAGTTCATAAGGAGTCTTATTCAGCATTTTGTTGATTGAAGCTCTTTTAAGAACATGTTATGATGTGTTAATAGCTTCAGCTCAGAAATATTTTGGGAGAGAAAAATCACTCAGCATGGTTCTTCCAGCTTCAATGATAGTTCTGTTCTTTCTCTCAGCAATCCCATTTTGTTGGGGTGTTCATGGAGAGGAAAACTATTGTTGAATCTCAAGTTCTTCACAAAACTTTTTCATGCATTCAGATTGAAACTCAGTTCCATGATCACTTCTGATTCTAACCACAAAACTGTTCAATTCATTCTGTATTTGTTTGACAATTGTCTTGAAAACATCAGGAGTTTCAGACTTTTTCCTTAAAAAGAATACATAAATAAATCTAGAATAGTCATCAACAATCACAAAGGTGTAAACTTTCCTTCCTAGACTATGAACTGCCATAGGACCAAACAAGTCCATATGCAAGAGGTATAAACACCTCATAGAGTCGTTGGTTTCAATGCTTTTAAAAGAATTTTTGGTCTGCTTGTCTTTTTGGTATGCAGAGAAAATGCTCTCCTCAGAGCATTTAATGTTAGGATCATTCCTAACTAGCTCTTTACTGAAAAGTTTGCCTATGGCCTTATTGTTCAAATGAGCTAGCCACTTGTGCCATTTGACACAATGTGAGGCTTTCTCATTTGCAACTACGCATATGGGTGAGTCTGACTTTAGACAAAAAAATTTAAACAATAAACATTCCCACATCTAGTGTCTGTCAAGATAACCTCTTGGTCACTTGACTTCTTTATTAGGCACTCATCCTTGTGGAATGAAATGTCATAGCCAAGATCACAAAGTTGTCTTATGCTTATAAGATTGTGTTGCAACCCTTCCATATAAGCTACTTTAGTCAAAGTGACTAAGCCATTTGAGATTTTACCATAACCTCTGGTAATCCCGTTGTCAGCTCCATCAAAGATCACCTTTGGTCCATTTTTCTCTGGAATAAATTCCCTCAAATTGCTCTTTTTTTAAGTCAATTTTCTGGAACATCCACTATCCAAGTACCAGATGGGCCTATTTTGGTGCTTAGACATACCTACAAAATGAGAATTTATTTATCCATAGGAAACCAAATTTTCTTGGGTCCTAGGTGCTTGTTAGTTATGTCTCCATTGAGATAACCAAATAATTTCTTAACTGTATACACTTTCCTCCCATAAGGCACAATGTGATTGAACCAACAGTCCAGGGCAAAGTGTCCAATCCTTCCACAACACCAGCTCTCATATCTATTGTACCTCCTCTTTAGAGGAACAGTAGGTACTTTATGATGACATTCCTTAGGATAAGAATCAGCAATCTTGATATTTGCATTTTGATTGGGAGCAAAATGGTTGTTTTTCCTCTCAGTCACAACAGTCCTCCTTGGAGAAAGCACATGAGGAATTACTTTCCTATTCATATATGAGTTTGATCCAATTGGTCCAGACTTTTGGATTTCTTTTCCCTTAGTCTGAAACACAGGTTGTAGCATGACTGGACCCTTTTTTCCTGTAAGCTTTTTGCCTCTTCTTCTCTTAGGTTTAAGATAACCAAGTCCACTTCCAGGAGTTCCTGAAAAGGTATCTATAATGGGGAGCACAGTTTTAGGTTCAGAAAACAGCTAAACAAGTCTTTTCTCATTCAGGAGTTTGAGTTCTAACTCCGGAATGGTTGCATCATTTTGTTTTAGCAACATGATTTTATCATCAATGACCTTTATTAGCTTAGCCAACTTTTAACTTTGAAGACCAATCTTCTGAGTAGCCATCTCATGATGGAACTTAAGACCTCTTAGTGATGCAATCTCAATTGCTTGTTCTTTGACAAGCTTTTTGCTCTATACAAGTGCCTCTAGCAGTTTTCCAAATTTAACTGTGAGCTGCTGTAGTTCAATCTCAGAGTTGGACTTATGTGACTCAAAATATGAGTTATATGAGTCTGACTCATCCCCAGTCTCATAAATAAAAGTTTTAGAATAAATATAATTATCATAGATTACAAGAGTATCCTGACTGTCAAGAATTTCTATTTTTGGATCATCAGACAGTGCCATCAAGTAAACCTCCATATCATCTTCAGAGTTATCATGGTGTGATGAAGTTGCGGAGTTATTGCCATTGTATATGGCCTCTCTGATGAATTCCTCTTCACAGGAGAACAGTCCAATGTGTGCATATTCTTCTTCTGATTCAATTGAATCAGTATCACTATCAAATAAAGTCATTGGCTTATTTGCTATCAGACCCTTTTCTGATTTCTTGTCTTTATAAAAGTTCTTTTCCTTGGACTTCTTATTCTCCTTTCTTTTTACTGGATAGTTAGCAATGATATGTCCAGGTCTGTTACAGCAATAACAAATAATGTCAGTCTTAATTTGTTTATTCTGGTTTGTATCATACCTGACCATAGTTTTTTTGTGTTTGTCTTTATTTTTACTGGAACTTGGACTAGATGATGTCTTCTTGTTCCATTGCTTCCTTCTTCTCATCATCTTATTGAATTGCCCGGTGAACATTGCCAATTCTCCATCTGACAATTCTTTTGATGAAATACTAGTCCCAGTGCTAACTGTATCTTCATCCCTTCTTGGTGATGATGTAATTTCTCTTCTAGTCTTCTTTGATGTGCCAGCTTGTAAAGCCACAGATCTGGTCTGATTTGAACTTCTGTCATATTCATCTTCAGCTTTTCTAGAATTTAAATGAAGCTCATGTGAAAATAGCTTCCCATACAAGTCCTTGGGTAACATGTTCCTCAGATTGCCCATTTCTCTTACAGCACAAATCTTTATGTCTCATTCTTTGTTTAGGGATCTCAGAAACTTGTCATTTAGCTCATAGTTATAAAATTCTCTGCCATAATTCTTTAAGTCATTGACTATTCTAAAGAACTTTTCATAACAAACTTCTATAAAATCAGTCTTCCCTTGCCTGAATGCTTCATACTGCTGGTTGAGTAGATACTTTTTGTCATCTCTAACTTCTTATATGCCTTCCATTTAGACTATTAGAGTGTCCCATATCTCCTTGGATGTTTTACAATATAACTAAGTTATGAAAGATTGAATTATCTATTGCACTAACAATTATATTTTGTGCTCTTTTATTCATGGTGGCAAGAACCACCTCATCCTTTGACATCTCAGACAGTTTCTTAGGGGTTTGCACATTTGCATCTAAGATAGATACTTTTATGGGAATATATGGTACTTCTTGTACTATTACAAAGATTCTTGGATCTGATGCCTCCATAAACAATCTCACCCTTTGCTTCCAAATATCAAAGTTATCCTTCGTATATATAAGAAGCTTCATATAGCTGAGTTCTTGGTGAGATTCAGAAGCCATTAGATCTGATATGTTTCAACACCCCCTAAGATCTTTTTTTGACTGTTAGGTCTTTCTTTGAATAACCTAGCTCTGATACCACTTGGAAGATAATTTTATGGGTATTTATTTACATAGAGGAGGAGTGAATAGGTGTATTTTAAATTTCTTTGTTACTTTTACTAAAGTTTCAGTAGAATCTTGAAAATAAACATTCATAAGTACACAGCACAAGCAATCCATAGAGTACACAAATTTTACACTAGTTCCCTTATCTAGGGTACATCCACTGAAAAAGTTTACTTGTCTACCTAAATCACCTAGAGGGGGTGAATAGGTGAGTTCTGTGTCTTTTTGCAGAATAAAAATTGTACAAGAGATGTGCAGAAAATAAATATGCAATCCACAGACGACACACAAGATTATAGTGGTTCCCCAATCTTGGGAACGTCAACTCTCCACCTCACTGATCTAGCACCTCGCTAGACTCGGCTACTTCACTATTATCTCGGATTGGAAAATAATCCTACAACTCAGAACAATGTTCTGACAACTCTGAGTAAAATTTCTCCTACAATAACTAGGATAACAACTCCTACAATCTTGGAGAATAACTCCTATAAGAGTACAATGAATTTACAATGAAAATACACAAACTGTCTTCACAGATCTGGATGAATCTCGACTGCTTTCTTCTTGAAAAATTGAAAAGCCCTATCAGAATAGTTGAGGAAGAAATCAGAGAATACTTCGATCTATGAACATTTGAACACCACGATCAAGGAGAAGTATTGTAGATGTCAAAAATTGTGATCAGTGAACTCCTTGTATGAATCTCTGGATCGAGAAGTTCGACGATGAAGAACAAATCTTGTCAGCAGCGGTGCTTCCCGATTTAGAAACTTTGAAAATGATTAAGAAATCTGTAAAACTACTTCTTATTTTTCTTAGGGTTTTTCGATTTTGACAAGACCTTTTATAGACCTTTCTTAACGGTCTAAATATCTTTAATTGCAAGCCACGTGGACCAATCAAAGGTTAATAATACTTGAAATTGAAACCGTCAGATATTTAAAAAAAATCTGTTTTTGCAGGTCTTTTTATCGAGAGGAAGATAGACTTCTCGAGAATGACTTCTGTTTCTCGAGAAAGGATATAGGCTTCTCGAGAAGAAGTACTTAAGGAAATTACAGAAAATGAGTTCTGGTTTCTCGAGAAGAATAAATCTTACTCGAGAAAAGAATTTTGCATCTCGAGAAATAAATAATGACTTCTCAAGAGCTAACTTGATTTCTCGAGAATAGTTTAGACTTCTCGAGTAATGACTTCTGTTTTCTGGATAAATAACTTGGCCTTCTCGAGAAAATTTCTTGGCTTTCTCGAGAAACAAAGACTTAGAAAATTCTAAGATATTTATAAGGCTTCTCGAGAAGAGCTTGGCTTTCTCGAGAAATGCTCTTGAGCTTCTCGAGAAATGCTTCTACTTTTCGAGAAATGCTTCAAGGCTTTTCGAGTAAGGAACTCTACTTCTCGAGTAATTAACTTAGCTTCTCGAGTAATATGCTTCAACTTCTCGAGAAATGTACTTAGAAAATTTTCTTAACAAAATTTTAATTCTTCTTCTTGGAGATCCGCAACACATACTTTCTTCCATATCTTTGGTACTTGAAAATATAGTGTGTCCCAATAGAGAGGTTACACATGAGTCAACACTATATGGACCACACAATGAGGGATTACATTGCATGGTCTTGTGTTTGGTGACTCACTGTAAACAGACATTGGTCTTCACTTAGCAATAGTAACCTGCAAACACTTAACAAGAAAGTAACATCAAATACAAACTTAATTCATCTTAGTTCAAGGGTGACTTCATAAACATCTGGGTTATTGTGGTACAATATCCAAAAATCTCCTCCTATTTGTAGAAGTCAGAACCCTCTACACTAAGGTGAATTACATCAAAATAATCAAGTAATTAACTAGTAAGTATAGTAAAGATGGCAATGATGAAGAAGAAATAATATATCCCAAAATTCAAAAACATATATATATACATATTGAAATTGTCCATAGAGGATCCACGTCCACAACATTCTATACTATGGCTAAATTCTACTCATTTGAATTGATGTTGTTGTTGCCTTTCTTTCTTTTCTTACTGCCTCTTAAAATAGTTGTAAGGTTTGGGGTAGTACTTCGGAGGCCGAGGAGCATCTGGATTGTTGCGTCCATGTACTATATCATGAACTCTTCTCTTGGTCATAGAAGTTTCATATTATTTCCATTCCTTGTGGCTGTAGTGCCCATCTCTTTTTTCGTTTAGTTCTGTAACCAACTTTAGAGTATCCAAAATAAGAGATTTGGAGGTTGGGCACCATACTTCAGCAAATTCTTGTTTTCTTCTTCTTTCACCTTCTGGATTGGGAATGGATCGACTTGCAGAGGCACCTTCATCATATTTCCTTCTTTTTGGCACTGGCATATCAGACAAAAGGTTCTGAGAAGATTCTGGTTGATCTTGATTCCACACCTGAGAATATTGAGCAGGAGGAGCTTCGTAATAAGAAGTTTCACAATGTTCAGGTCTAGGTGAGAATGAGGGCTTCTGAACTGTTGGATTGAGATAAGGAGGAGGAGCAATATTTGGATCAACTTGAAATTCAGGGAAGATCTGGTTGTGTATCAAAACTATTGTTTCATAGGTATGAAATTTAACATCAACAATCTGGGTTTGGACATCAGTACTTATCTCTTCTAGCTTTTCTTCCCATAGATTCTTCATGGTTCCATCAGATTTTTCTAGATATTCCTTGTCCAATTTCTTCCCCTTTCTGACTTCTACCGATAGGGTGGCTATGGCCTCTTCTTTGAACTTGCCAATTTCTTCACACGTCTTGAATTTGTGCTCTAAAGCATTCTTTTCCAACTGAATCTGGTTGTTTGCCAATGTGAATGATTGATCCATTACATTATCAATACTAGTAATGGTGTGATCTATGGATTTTCCACCAATTTGGAATAGGTGTTTGAGGTTATCAATATTATGATGAATTTCAGTGAAGCCTCTGCGCATCTCCTTTTCTAAAGCAATGACTTTGTTTGTGATAGCTTTGAGAGAGTCGTCAAAATATTTTCTTTACTAAGCTAATAGAGATTCAATCTTACCCAGAAGAGTATCTTCAGCAATTGCTATAGCGGGAGGAGGTGGAGGAGGTGGAGCTTGAGATGACCATGCAGGGATTTCTTCAATGACAACCGAGCTCTGGCATCTGATGGTATGGATCATGGCCTCCCCTTCCTCACCAATAATAGTAGGGATGGAGAAGTCTAGGATTCTGAGAGGGGGTTCAACTGGTTCTAGAGTGATCTCATCAGCATTAGAAAGAATTATCTCATTCTCCCCCTCAATATGTTCTGGGGAGAGGGGAACATTAGGAAACTATTCTGGAGTCTTTGCAGGAGAGGAGGATGGTTGAGCATTTGAAACCTTTTCAGGCGATATGAATAGAGGATCATATGAGTTGAGTTCCTCAATCATCTTACTTATGTCCTTTGAAGTAGCTAGTATAGTAGCTTGGTCAGGGGAGGAGTGAGCACTCATACCTGACCCATTATCCTGAGCAGGGGTGTTCTGCTCATCATCTAACTGAGCTTGACTTTCTTTTTCAATTCTTACCTGATCAATAGTAGCTTTCGCATAAACTTGGGCTGCAAGAACATCAGTTTGAACTTTTGATTCTAGAATTTTTGCCTGATGTGCATCTTCTTGAATTAAAGGAGCAGGCTCCCCCTCAGCAGCTGCACTCGATATCTTAGCTGTATCAATGTGAGGAGGAGATGGGATCCTGTCCTCATCATCGAAGATTATCATATGGGCTTGAAGAGCTCGTCCTGGCCTTGGGATCCTGATCTCCCATCTCTGGATGGAGCAAATAGAGACCTTCTTGAGGTGGTGAATTGCCATACCTTTGGTTATGTCGAAGATCTCTGGGTGAGCTTGATTCAAGTACAGAGAGATAATTCTACCAAAATTTGGCGCCTTCAGACTCTCTTTTATCTTGTCAAACAACATATATACCCATTAGAACTTCTTACGACAAACCACAATAGTCATCATATCATAGAAATCTGCAGAAAAATAACCAATTGATCATGTTTTGTATAGAAGTACCTTCCCTAAAATATCAGCCAAATGTTTACTTTCATCAGACAAGTTCTGTCTTTTTACTGAAGTGGCAGAATCTAGAAGACTACAAAATAAGGAGTAGGCTCTGGAATAGTCATCTGCTTCCAGATAATCCTCCTCTTCGATGGATGGTAATCACAGAAACTCTGGGATACAGGATGGCTTGATTTTGAATTTCATACCTCTGACTTTAGTTTTCAACAATGTCCTGCCTCGTTTGATCTTGGCATGATGTAAAAACTCTTCAACTTCAGGTAACAATACTTTACACGGATGTTCCAAGATAAATGTGAGGCCAGCGGCATCCAGGAGGTGCAGAACATTCTTGAAGTCATCGGAGACGTCCTCTATGCCAGCACGAATGAATTCACTGCCCACACCGATCTTGAAAGGAGCAGCCATTGAATACAGAGAAAGTTAAATGTCGGATTTGCTGGAGACGATGCGGCAGATTGCGCGAGAGAGGTGGCGGAAAGCTTCTGAGAACTAGATGGTTTTTATCGGGAGAGTCAGTTTGAAAGTGTGGTATTGGATTTCTATGGACTTCTCTATTTATATAATTTGAGAATTAATAATAGTAATTAAAAAATCAAACCAGGAATCGGCGGTTCAAATTCTTCAGAAAAGCTTTATGGCGCAAGGCCGTTTCCCGAGAAAGAAGATGCCTTTCGAGAAATTTAAGATTCTTTCTCATGAAATCCACTTGGCTTTTCTCGAGAAATGGAGTTAATTTTTCGAGGGAAGTCCAGAGAGCCTGCTTTCGAGAAATAGAGTTATCTTTCTTCAAGAAATGGAGTTTGTCTTTTCTCGTGAAATGACTTTTCTTGTGAAATCAACTTGTTCTCGAGAAAGCCATTTGAGTTCCCGTGAAATCCGCTTGTTCTGGGATTAATTCCTTGCCTCCAGATATGATCAATTCAGGATCTCATGTTGAGCATGCCAAGTTCTGTCTTGAAAAAGGAGAATTTGGCCTCATCCAGCGGCTTGGTGAAAATATATGCCACCTACTTGTCCGTTAGGACATAGCTGAGGGCTATGTCCTTATTTTCCACATGTTCTCGGATGAATTGGTAGCATATTTTGATGTGTCCAGCTGTGGGAGACTGGATTATAGGCGATAGCTATTGCGCTGGAAGTGTCACAGAACATAGGAATTTCTTGAAACTTTATATTGTAATCTTCGAGTTGATTCCTGATCCAAAGAAGCTGTGCGCAATAACTGCCCGTAGAGATATATTCTAACTCAGCAGTAGAAGTTGCGACACAATTTTGCTACTTGCTGCTCTAAGAAATAAGCCATCTTCCGAGGAATTGGCACGTCCCAGAAGTGCTCTTTCTTTCATCTTTGCTACCTGCAAAGTCAGTATCTGAAAATCCAATTAGTTCTCTATCATTATTTCTTGGGTACCATAAGCCAAGATTTGGTGTACCTTTAAGATATCTCAAAATTCGCTTTGTAGCGGCATAGTGAGATTCCTTTGAGTTCACTTGATATCTGGCGCATATACGTGTTGAGAACATTATGTCAGGCCTACTAGCAGTAAGATAGAGCAAAGATCCAATTATGCACCTATACTTGGTTTCATCGAAGGGTTTCCCATTCTCATCCTTGTCCAGAGACATAGCTGAACCCATTGGAGTCCTCATAGAGGTTGTGTTCTCCATTCTGAATTTCTTAATCAACTCCTTAGTGAACTTCGTCTGAGAGATGAAAATTCCATCTTCAGATTATTTCACCTGAAGTCCTAAGAAATACTTCTGCTTACCCATACTGCTCATTTCAAACTTCCCTTATATAAGTTTGGAAAACTTTTTGCAGAGGTTGTCATCAGTAGAGCAAAAAATAATATCATCAACATAGATTTGCACTAGCAAAATCTTTCCTTTTACTTCCCTAAGAAATAATGTTGTATCTATCTTTCCTCTTGTGAACTTGTTCCCGAGAAGAAAGTTAGATAGCGTATCATACTAAGCTCGTGGAGCTTGTTTTAAACCGTATAAAGCTTTAAATAATAAGCACACGTGATCAGGATAGTTAGGATCAACAAAACCTGGGGGTTGTTCCACGTATACTTCTTTATTTATATCACTGTTGAGAAAGGCTGACTTCGCGTCCATTTGATAGACAGTGAAGCCCATAAAGGCAGTATATGTGAGGAACAACCTAATTGCTTCAAGTATTGCCACTAGAGCATAGGTCTGATCAAAATCAATCCCTTCTTCCTATTTGTATCTAGGAGTTTGGCTTTGTTCTTAATTATCATTCCATCTTCGTCCATCTTGTTCCGGTAGACCCACTTTGTTCCAGTCACATTCTTTTCTTTGAGTCTTAGCACAATCTTTCAGACTTGGCAACATTTTAACTAATTTAGTTCTTCTTCCATTGCCATTACCCAAGATGCATCCTTTTTTGCTTCCTCAAACTTCTTTGGTTCAACTTGTGAGAGAAAACTCAAATACAAATTTTCATTAGTTGTACCTCTACAAGTTCTGACACCATCACGAGGGTCTCCTATGATTTAATCAATTGGGTGATCCTTCAAGTGTCTAATCTCTAAAATCCTTACATCTGGAGCTTCCTCAATCACTGGAGTGACTTCATAAGCTTGAATGACATCTTCATCATGGTGATCAACCTCTCTAAATGGGGTTGGAGTGGTGATCGTGACGAACTCTTGATCTTTTCTTTGACTGGCTCATCAAGGCTTAATTCCTTTAGTTTTGAACATGCATCTTCAACAAACACACTAGAAGAGTTTCTTTGCAGCAAGCCCATCTCATCAAATACAACATTAATAGATTCTTCTACGACAAGGGTTTTCTTGTTGAAAATATTATGTCTTACTATGGCTACTATATCCTACGAAAATACCTTAAAAACTCTTTTCACTGAATTTAGTTATGTGATACTTCCCATTTTTAAGTACGAAGCATTTACTGCCAAAGATTTTAAAATATAAGATAGTCACTTTTCTGTCCTTTAGTAGTTCGTAAGGGGTTTTATCATGGTTCTTATTTATGAGTGCTTTGTTTTGCACGTGACAAGCAGTATTGACTGCTTCAGCCCAGAAGTATTCTGGTAGTGAGGCATCACTCAACATGGTTCTGCAGGCCTCTATGAGTGTTCTATTCCTTCTCTCAGCGACTTCATTCTGTTGAGGAGTTTGAGGAGAGGAAAACTCATGAGTGATACCTAGGCTTTCACAGAATTCTATCATGACCCCAGATTTGAACTCTGTTCCATTATCACTTCTGATTTTGGCAACTGAATAGTTGTATTCATTCTGGATCTGCCTGATAAAGTTAGTAAAAATATCAAAAGTATTTGACTTGTGTTTTAGAAAGAACACCCAAGAAAAACAAGAGTAGTCCTCTACAATAACCAGTGTATAATCCTTACCTCCCAAACTTCTAATTTGCAGGGGACTGAACAAGTCCATATGAATTAGGTGTAAACATCTATTAGAATCTTTGCCAATAATGCTTTTAAAGGTAGCCCTTATTTGCTTGCCTTTTACGCATGCGTGACAAGGTCTATCTTTAATGCACTTAACGTTGGATGCATCACGTACTAAATTAAGAGAAAATAATTTATTAATAGTTTTGTAATTTATATGTGCTAATCTCTTGTGTCATTGGTCAACAAGAGACGCACTATCTTTGTCCAAAAAGCACACTGGTGTAAAAGAGTCTATGCAAATAAAATTTTAACAAAATATATTTCTACTATGAGTGCCTGATAGAATCATTTCTAAGTTATCTTCCGATTTTATAAAGCACTTGTCTAAAAGAAATTCTACTATGTATCCTTTATCATAGAGCTGGCTTATGTTTATAAGATTATGTTCTAATCCTTCAACATAAGCCCCATTTGAGAAGGATACACTACCATTAGTGATCATACCGTAGCCTCTTGTGCTTCCATTGTCAAAACCTCCAAAGATAACCTTTGGCCCATTCATAACTGGAGAGTACTTCTGAAGAAAGCTTCTAGTCTCGGTCATATGTCAAGAGCATCCACTGTCTAAATACCATATAGGTGATTTGTTGGCCTTTGGACATACCTGCAAAAGAATAATCAGTTTACCTTGGGAACCCAAACGCGTTTGGGTCCTTAGTTATTTGTCAGCAAGATCCCCTAGGAGTGTAAACACTACGAGTGGTCTGCCTTGTATAATTAACTTGAGGGGTTTCATAGTTCCTTGGATTAAACAAACAATCCACAACAAAGAGACCAACTTTGCCGCAACACCAATAGTCAAACCTGTTATATCATTTCCAAGTCTCCTGCTTGATATTTTGAACGTGTGGTCTTGCAGGGGCGGCAGATCTGAAGGTGGAGAACTCATGATGATTGCACTCACATGGATTTTGCACCTCCTTTTTCTTAGGTACAACTGGTTTGGCTTTAGATTCCTTCTTAATATTATGGCCATGAACGTGTGGACCATAGTATTGCATTTGTATTTCCTCATAAGGTGCCTTGAGTACACTTTCACCAAAGTTTCGGGGAAGGATCCATCCTTAGTACCGTGACTTAGGCTCTACATAAGTAGGCCTGGCAAAATGACCGTAGGATGAATCAAAATCAAACTTGTTTGTCGGGAAGATGACTTTCTTAAATGAAGTTTTATCTAGAGGAACTTTCCCCTTCTCCTTGGTTAGAGCTTTCTTAGCAATCTTATTTATTCTTTGAGTTTTATTCCTCCTCGAAGATTTACTAGGAGCAGCCACATGGCCCAAGGCAGCTCCTTTAGTATGAGTAGAGAATTCAGCAACAAATGGAAGGACTTTCTTGGGCTTGGAGAAACTTTCAACAAGTTTCTTTTCAGTAGAAAGTTGTTCTTCCAACTTCTTGATGATTTTCTCATTCAGGTTTAGGTGCTCGAGAGCTTTATTATATTCTTCGATCGCAGTTTGGAATTCCTCTCTGAGTGACTCCACCCTTGTGAATTCCTCCCTCAGAGTGCTTTCCTTAGCCTTAAGAGATTTGATCTCCTTGGCATGAGTTCTCTCGACTCTTCGACATTTGTCGTAAGCCTTGATTAACTCCTTGTATTGAGTCATGTGTTTAGACTCATTATCAGAAGAGCAGTCCTCATGATCATGGTCTGAAGCATCAGATTCTGAGAGAGGGGTGTGATAATTTACCTTCCTAGTGTAATGGGGTTCTTCTTCCTCCTCTGTCTATGCCATCAACCCAAAGTAGGCTTCCTCTTCCTCACTTGACTCAGATGAGTAAATGTCACTGAGATTCTTGGCATTATTGGCTACTAGGCTTCTTTCAGATTTCTTCTTACTATAGGAAGACTTCTTTTCTTCTCTTCTTCCACCCTCTTTCTTCTTGTGCGGGCAATCAACAATTGCGTGTCTTGGATTATTACAATAGTAACAAACAATGTCAGATGAAATATATTTGTTCGGTTTAGAGTTATACCTGTCGTGGCTACTTGAGCCTTTCTTATGACAATCACCCTCGTGACGTTATCTTCTACAAGAAAAGTCTTTGCCTTTTCATTGCTTCTTCTTACTCAGGAACTTTTTAAATTGTCTAGAGAGTAGGGAGAACTCTCCATCTGATAGTTCTGAGCACGAGGTGTTCGGCTCCGAGTTTTCTTCTTCACTTTCTTCCTGTGCAGGAGTAGGAGATCCAGCTTTAACCTTCCTTAAGTTGCCTGCCTTTAGTGCGACAAACTTCTCCTTTGATGAGGATCTGCTTCCCTCTTCATCAGCTTTTCTTGTATTTATTTGAAGCTCATATGACATCAGCTTCCCGAATAGGTTCTGAGGATCAGTCTTAGCTAGCTTTCCAATCTCCCTTATGGCACATATTTTGTTGTCCCATTCCTTTGTTAAGGATCTTAGGAGCTTATCGTTTAATTCTCTATTAGTGAAGACTCGGCCATAGTTCCTCAGGCCGTTGACGATCTTGAAGAAAGTTTCAAAAGTGTTTGTTATAGTTTCTTTGGGGCCTTTCCTGAAGGCCTCATACTTCTGGTTCAAAAGAGATATTTTATCATCCCATACTTCTTCGGTACCCTCCATCAGCATGAGCAGTGACTGCCACATCTCTTTGGTAGATTGGCAGTGGATGAGATTTTATTGCATCGAGCCATCGACTGCACTTGCAATGATATTTTTAGCCTTCTTGTCTAGAGAGACAAGTGCAATCTCATCTTTATCTTGATCCATCAGCTTCTTTGGTACTTGCTTTGAAGAATCAATAGTGGAGGCCATTATAGGAATGTAGGGGTCTTCTTCACTATCATGAAAATCCTTGGATCCATTACTTCCATGAAGAACTTCACCCTTTCTTTCCACATGGGGAAATTTGTCTTAGTGCATATGGGGAGCTGAGCAAAATACTTGACTCTGTCCATGCTTAGCAAACTGACTTCCTCTTTCTTTTTCACTTTTTCTGCTTTAAGAAGAAATTCATGAAGTGTATCGCGCATCGAACTGAGAGCACTATGCTAAGTAGGGAAAATTTCTCAATCGTGACTCTTTTTGATTCCAGCCCGCTTTCGAGACGCCCCGTTCAGATCTGTTATGGATTTCTAACGATAGTCGTCCTCCTCATTCATCGTACACTCTTAAGACAACAAGGAGCAGTTCAGTTCATGGTGTTAACCTTTTGATGAACAAGCTGACTTTGATACCAATTGAAAAAGTCTAGTTATCTACCTAAATCACTTAGAGGGGGTGAATAGGTGAGTTTTGCGTCTTTTTGCAATATAAAAATTGTACAAGAGATGCGCAGAAAATAAATAAGCAATCCACAGACGACACCAAATATTATGGTGGTTCCCCAATCTTGGGTACGTCCAGTCTCCACCTCACCAATCTAGCACCACGCTAGACTCGGCTACTTCACTATTATCTCGGATTGTAAAATAGTCCTACAACTCGAAATAACGTTCTTACAACCCGGAGTAAAACTACTCTATAATAACTCGGAGAACAACTCCTACAATCTTGGAGAATAATACCTACAAGAGTAAAATGAATTTATAATGAAAATACACAAATTGTCTTCACAGATCTGGCTGAATCTCGGCTTCTTCCTTCTTGAAAAATTGAAAAGCCCTATTTGAATATTTAAGGAAGAAATCTGAGAATAATTTGATCTGCGAACATTGGAACACCACGATCAAGGAGAAGAA
The DNA here is from genome assembly GCA_039513925.1 of Platanthera zijinensis. Classification (NCBI taxonomy): domain Eukaryota; kingdom Viridiplantae; phylum Streptophyta; class Magnoliopsida; order Asparagales; family Orchidaceae; genus Platanthera; species Platanthera zijinensis. The sequence continues at coordinate 36,763,138 of CM077090.1, forward strand.
TTGCAGATGTTGAAAATCTTGATCGGTGAACTCCTTATCTGAATCTCTGGATCGAGAAGTTTGGCGATGAAGAACAAATCTTGTCAGTGGCGGTGCTTCCCAATTTAGAAACTTTGATAATGATTCAGAAATCTGTAAAAATACATCGTATTCTTTTTAGGGTTTGTCGATTCTGATATGACCTTTTATAGACCTTTCTTAACGGTCTAAATATCATTAATTGCAAGCCACGTGGACCAATCAAAGGTTAATGATATTTGAAATTGAAACCATCAGATACTTATAGAAAATCTATTTCTACGCGTCTGTTTCTCAAGAGAAAGATAGACTTTTCGAGAATGTCTTCTGTTTCTTGAGAATGGATAGAGGCTTCTCGAGAAGAAGTACTTAAGTAAATTACAGAAAATGAGTTTTGGTTTCTCGAGAAGAATAAATCTTACTCGAGAAAAGAATTCTGCCTCTCGAGAAATAAAAAATGACTTCTCGAGAGCTGACTTGATTTTTCGAGAACAGTTTAGACTTCTCGAGTAATGACTTCTATTTTCTCGAGAAATAACTTGGCCTTCTCGAGAAAATTTCTTGGCTTTCGCGAGAAACAAAGACTTAGAAAATTCTAAGATATTTATAAGGCTTCTCAAGAAGATCTTGTATTTCTTAAGAAATGCTCTTGAGCTTCTTGTGAAATGCTTCTACTTTTCGAGAAATGCTTCAAGGCTTTTTGAGTAAGGAACTCTGCTTCTCGAGTAATTAACTTAGCATCTCGAGTAATATGCTTCAACTTCTCAAGAAATGTGCTTAGAAAATTTTCTTAACAAAATTTTAATTCTTCTTCTTGGAGATCAGCAACACATACTTTCTTCCATATCTTTGGTACTTGAAAATGAAGTGTGTCCCAATAGAGAGGTTACGCATGAGTCAACACTATGGATCACACAATGAGGTATTACATTTCATTGTCTTGTGTTTGTTGACTCATTGTGAACTGACATTGGTTTACACTTGAAAATAGTAACCTACAAACACTTAACTAGAAAGTAACATCAAATACAAACTTAATTCATCTTACTTCAAGGGTGACTTTATAAAAATATGGGTTATTGTGGATACAATACCCAACATCCACTTTCCCCCTTCTTCCTCACTAACAATGTGGTAGATAAGGTTGTATCTCATCCTCTTCAACTCAGATTAAAAGATCTTACAGGATCAGTTTCTGTTAAGAAACCTACAACTAAAACCAACTGGTCCTACCTTAGAGATCAACCCAATCTCCTATCTTAAGTCCCTCAATAACCCTACCTCAGCATTTATAACACAGGCTTACACCTCAGTGATCCCACACAAATCACCTACCTTAGGTCCCTCAAGAACCCTACCTCAGCCTTTATAACACAGGCTTACAACTCAGAGAATTAATCTCCTACCCACTCAGATCTCAAAGAGATCTTACAAAATAAAGATGGAAATGAGAATGAAAATAATCTCAGAAAACAACAATCTTGTAATCTGACTTATCTGCGAATTCAGATTCTTCAATTCATCAGCAAAGAATTAATTCTTGATGAACAGACTGGCTGAAAAGATACTTCTCTGGATCTGCACTCTTCTTGATGATGATGGGCTTGAAATCCTGGAAGAGCTTGTAGAACAGATCCACCTTAATCATCTGATCAACTTATTGAAAGGATCAGAAGACTTTCTTAAAGACCTTCATCTTCCTTCTTCTTTTAATTGTTCTTTTCTGTGTAGTCGACCCCTATATTTATAGCCTTCACGGGTTATTGGCTTCTGATTGATGATGTCATCATTACGCCATCATACTTTTAGTTTTCCTTCAAACAATTTCTTATGAGATATCATATTACTGTAGCTGAGGTGACATTTCTAACTTGACACTTTTATGTTGACTCTGTACATCTTTAGAATCCTAAGTGTCGAGATGTCCCAAGTGTATCGACACAATATTACTTAGTGGAATTTTCAGTCTGAACTTGAAGGTATCGAGATAGTTGACTTGTCTCAACACAACTATCGACTATGTCGACATCTTTAAATCTGTACTAGTTGAGACAGTTGAATTGTCTCGATACTACTGTCTGCCGGGTGTTGCCACTTTAAGTCTGCACTTCAGTTCTACGTTATGTCGAGACAGTTGTATTGTCTCTACATTACTGTCTTAAGGTGTCGAGATATCTGACTTGTCTCGACACATCTGTCTTGATCTTCAAAGTGTCGAGATAACGGAATTATCTTGACACAGCTGTCTTGATCTTCAAAGTGTCGAGATAACTGACTTGTCTCGACACAGCTGACTTGATCTTCAAAGTGTCGAGATAACAGAATTGTTTCAACACTGCTCCTGCAAAGGTGTCGACATATTTGAAGTGTGTCGACAATTTTGTACTTAGCCATTTCTCTACACTGCAACTTGCTAGGCGCTGACTGTCCTGACTTCATTAAGCATTTTTAGCTATATGGCGTTGAGTGAACTTGCTTCTCTCGACGCTTTTGGACTTAGGCAATTTTCTAGCTTTCCAGTCAACTTCTTTGAGTCCACCTGTCAATATAACTTGGACTACCTATCCAATCAATATGGCATAGGCAACCTGCATGCATGAACTGAAACATACATCAAATACATACTTATGTTTATCATTGAGTTGAAAGGGCTTCTTCAAATCAAGTACATTGTTTCCAATGTACCCAATACTATGTGTGTGATCCATCAGACTTTTTTTATTCAGAAGGGAGTGCATCAGCCCTTTTCTACTTCTTTCAGCTAGAATCTGGCTTAAAGTTAGTTAACAAGCAGGTTTACTTGACAAGTTCTGTTTGACAGCAACAGATGTCTGTTGTCCAGCTGACAAGTTGTTGATGGCATAGGAAATAGCCAAGTGAGGCTTACTTATAAACTTTATCATAGCCTTATTCTTTGATGAAACCTTGGGTGGAAGCCACTGTCTTACTCTTGAGAGTGGGTACCAGAGAACCAAAAATAAATTATCTATGGTGGGCCATTTGGATTTATTCATGGGGAGCCTTCAGTGCACTCAACCCCATGCCATTTCTTATTCAATCATAAGGAGTATTATTGCACTTATAAGAAAATTTTCCATTCTTCTAGAGACCATACATGGTATCATGGTCATATTTGTTAGAGGAGAAAACAACCTTCTAGAAGGTGATTTGAGGCACAACTGGAGTCTTATCTTTCCCTTTATATTGAGCAGCTCTAGCATTCTTTCTAAACCCTAATCCCCTCTTATTATTTTGAGAGGTGAATGAATCAACTAGTGGCAACACAGTCTTTGGCTTAGAAAACTCAGCCTCTAGCATCCTCTCTTTGAGAAGCATCTCTTCAAGTTCCTTAATTATCTTGTACTTCTGACTAATAATGCATATTTGGATGATAGATATTGTCTTCAACTGACTAACTTCCCTCCTTATACGGGCTAGCAGAGAAGCTAACTCAGACAACATGGAATTTGCTTGTTGTAGAGAAGCAATCTCTTCAGCTTGTCTCGTGATAAACTTCTTGCTCTTCTTTAGAGCTTCCAGGATAGCACTATATTTGTCAATAAATTGATTGGCATTCTCATAAAATTCTAATCCATCCTCCTTACAAGATGAAGTGGATGGTTCAGAGTATGTGCCAGTCTCATAAATAGAAGGAGAGTTGGGAAGAGTGTGTACCTTATTAGAATCATATTTGTCTTGAGTTTCTTCAATCATGGTAATGAGGCTGATCTCTTCCTCATCTTCAAAGTCACCATCAACTGACGACAATGGTGCGCTTATGCCCAGTATGGCAGCAGGAAGATCAATCGCTTCTTCTATAGATATAAGACAATTATAGTCCTCTTCATCATTTGATTCTAAAGAATCAAAATCACTTTCTAATAAGCAAGACTTCTTCTTGTCCAAGAAGCTCTTGTCTACCTTCTTGTCCTTATGATGCTTTTTATCATCAAATTTTTTGATTTCTTTCCTCTTGATAGGATAGTCAGCAATGACATATCCTGACTTGTTATAGCAATTGCATCATAAAGTATTTGTTCTGTTTGGAATCATAACTGTCCATAGAGGGGTCATTTCTGGACTTCTCCTTGTTGACTTGTGGATTTATAGAGCTAGAGCTAGATAAGTTTTTGTTCTTCCACTACCTCCTCTTGTTCAATATCTTCTTGAACTGTTTGGAGAACAAGGTAAGTTCTCCATCTGACAGCTCATCACCTGAAGTGCTGGGACCTGAGCTTTCTGACTCAGCATCCCTTTTAGAGGAGGAGGAAACTTCTCCCTACATCTTCTTGATGATTCGGCTATGAAGGCCATTGCCTTCTCATTGTTATGGGACATGGCAGCTTCTTCCTCAGATTTTATAGAATTCAGCTGAAGCTTATGTGACATCATCTTGCTAAACAAATTCTGCGACAATGTGTTGGCCAAGTTGGCCACTTCCCTGATGGCACAGATCTTGATATCTCATTATTTATTGAGAGATCTCATGAACTTGTCATTCAACTCATAGTTGGTAAACTGTTTGCCATAAGTGATCATTCTATTCACAATCATGAAGAATTTCTCATAGCAATCAACTATAGAGTCCTTCTTGCCTTGCTTGAAGGCCCCATACTGCTAATTGAGGAGAGATTTTTTTGTCATCTATTACTTCCTCTATTCCTTCCATGTAAACTATCAGTGAGTCCCACATTTCCTTGGTTTTTTTTCAGTGGACCAGATTGTAAAATGTTGCGTCATCTATGGCACTGATTATTATATTTTGTGCCCTCTTATTTTTGGTGGCCAGATTCACCTCATCCTTAGTCATATATAAATATTTATTAGGTGTCTGGAGGTTCGCATCAATAGCAAAGACCTTAATGGGACTGAATGGAACCTATTGTACTGTAATGTATATCCTAGGGTCTAAGGCTTTTATGAATAGCCCTGCCATTTCTTTTTAAATCCCAAAATTCTCCTTCCTACAAAAAGGAAGTTTCATAGAACCTAACTCTTTATGGTTCTCACCAAAAGCCATGAAGATATGCTTCTACTACCCTTAGAGGTCTTGTTAAGACTATTAAGTCTGTTTTGAACAACCTCCCTCTGATACCACTTGAAATTATTTTTTAAGGGTAGTTAAATACCTAGAGGGGGTGAATATGTTTGTTTTAAATCTTTTGTATCTTTTCTTATTAGAGCATAATGTATGTTTAAGTTAGATATTAGCTTTTAAGATCACAACAAACACATAAGATTTATAGTGGTTCCCTTATCTAGGGTTTATCCACTTTCCCCCTTCACTTATCTAGTAGTGTGCTAGATTCGGTTAACTCCTCTTTTATACTCAGCTCCTTGAGCTTACATCCCATATCCCTTAGGATCTTACTACTCAAAGTGAAGACCACTCCTATAGCTCAGACGGTTTCCAATCCAACCTCAGATCCACTCCAGGATCCTATAGCTCAAAGTTAATCAACTCATAACACTAAGAGATCCAACTGATCTCCTACCTAAGAGCTACTCAAGATCCTACCTCAGTGAAAGTCTTTAATTTCAAGGATAGCTAAATCACCTAGAGGGGGTGAATAGGTTATTGTTCTCTTTATTAGTTCTTTTCTTTTAGTTTACTGCTTGAGTGGTTGGTTAATTTCTGCTTTCAAGATGATTTACCCTGCACAAAGAAAACAACACAGCAAAATACACAGATATTTATAGTGGTTCCCCAACTGGGTACATCCACTTTCCCTCCCACCTATCCAACTGTCTTGTTGGACTAGGCTCTTCTCTAAAATGCTCCAAATAGCTTACACCTCAGACCCTCACCCTTACACTCAGGTTCTCCTCAGAACCCTTCCTCAGAACCACAAAGATTCCTACCTCAGAGCCCTGCAATGCTACTACAGCTCAGTGTTCCTCAAACCACCTACCTCAGTCTTATCTCAAAGGCCTACATCTCAGGCTTTTCAGCCCAACAATTTCAGGCACGAGGCCCTACTCTCAGAGTACTGCAGCACTCCTACAGCTCAGATCCAGAAGGATCCTACTAGATGGAAGTGGGTTGATGTGGTTTTTGATTGAACACAAGAGGAATTCCTCTGTGACAATCAGCCTTGGGTGAGTTAGACTCAGCCCCCCACTATGACACTAGGAAGGTTTTCCTGTGTCAACTTTTACAAGACTAAGTGCACCTTTGTCCCAACTACTTCACAGCAACAAGTTTATGTACTTGAGCTGGAAGAAACATGCAGAATACTATTCTACCTCTTTCTGAACTGAACCAAAAGTTCAGCTCTATCTTCTTCAAAGCAACAATAATGTAGAGGCTTTGGCTTATGCTGGAAGCAATTAGCAGATCTGTTTCTCTGCTCGTTTCTGAACTAAGCAACTGCTCATCTCCAACTTTTTCTTCATAGCTCCTCAAGTGTATGTTATTTAGAAAGTATTTGTTGTATCTTTGAAGATCATGTAGTAAAGGTTTGGCTCTTGCTGATATCTCTTTCTCAGCAAATCACCCTGAGCTTGCTAGCTGGTGTAGATGATGGCACCAACAATCTTGTCATTGAAGATGTTGATCTCAATCAGCTAACTTGCTCCATTTCTTTCTGACTTGAGTTTTTTGTTCTTTAGCTCCATAACAATGGTGGAGGAGAAGAACAGCCTTCTTGCTTTTTTCTGAAAAGCTCGCTATCTTTCTCTGCAAAAGCCTTTTCCTTTTATTGATCTTGTCCCAACGGCTCATGAGCAGTGGTCTCCACATCATTAAAGGCCAGCAACAACTTTGCTTTAACGCCAACTGTCGTATATTAGGTCTACGACAACATTTGTCGCGTGTTGTAGCCATCTCGCCACTAATTTGAAATATGTTAACCTTTTGACTTACTGACATCATCAGCTGTGGCTTAGCCATAAATCAAACAACATTAGCATAGGCATTGAGTGAGTAAGCATCACTCAACACCAAAACACTTAGATAGATTTAATGTCTCTTGGCGTTGAGTAAGTAACCTTCCCTCAATGCCAAACTACTTAGAGACTAAATCTGTTTCTAGGCGCTGAAAGCATTGAGTGTGTTGGTACCCTAGTTTGATTTGATTTCAGTCCTCTCCTTTGTGCTCCTTGACCCAAGAAATATCCTTGGTCAATGGTTAGGAGTCTAGCTGTAGAGTCCTCGCTTTTCCAAATTGAGAATTTGGTTAAGTAGTTTTTTCGTTCGACCATAGTCGAACGTCGTTCGACTATCGTCTATCGACTGATCGACGATCGTCTATCAGTTGGTCGACGCCTTGGTCTGCACTGATAGTTCGACTATCTGCTTGATAGGTCGACTATCTGTTCTGCGCTGGTAGTTCGACTATCTGCTTGATAGGTCGACTATCTGTTCTGCGCTGATAGTTCGACTATCTGTTGATAGGTCGACTATCTGTTCTGCGCTGGTAGTTCGACTATCTGCTTGATAGGTCGACTATCTGTTCTGCGCTGATAGTTCGACTATCTGCTTGATAGGTCGACTATCTGTTCTGCGCTGGTAGTTCGACTATCTGCTTGATAGGCCGACTATCTGTTCTGCGCTGATAGTTCGACTATCTGCTTGATAGGTCGACTATCTGTTCTGCGCTGGTAGGTCGACTATCTGCTTGATCGGTCGACTATCTCTGTGCGCTTGATAGTTCGACTATCTGTCCTGATAGATCGACTATCTGGTAGTTCGACTATCTGCTCTGATAGATCGACTATCTCCCGGGGTAGTTCGACTATCTTCTTCGATAGGTCGACTATCTGGATCGTTCGACTATCTGCCCGATAGATCGACGATCTCCGTGCGTCGGTCGACGATCTCCGAAGGTCGTTCGACGCTTTCTGCCTGCTTGTGTATTTTGTATTTATTTATTATATTTAATTATTTAATACATTTTCTGGCACATTATTTCAAGCTGTATGATAAAGTTTCCAGGCATTATTTACTTCATTCTATTTGCCTGAGTTCAAATCTTTTAAGATAAAGTTGTTTGTCTTATTAGCTGTCTATTTAAATTACTTTATCTGCTGTCAACCCCTTTATAGCCGTTGGACTGAAAAGTCTTCTTCTTTGCTATAAAGAGTTTATTTCTGATGTGACTTTATTTAGTCCTCTGTTTATTTGATTTAAACCTGCAGCTTCTTAGAAAGAGATTTATTCCTTTTTATGGAATGTATTGCTGCAGAGATATTTCTGTCTTCTTGATATTTACAGCCCAGGTCTCAAGGCTCACAAGAAGACAAAGAATTCAAATGGAAGAGAGACGTTGCTTGCTGCTAATATTTAAAGAACCCTTTGCAGAAGGATTCAAGCTAGTTAACAGGAGTGTTACACACATATTCAAAAGCACTCAAGCCTTCATCAAGCTCAAGCTTCCTGCTCTCAGCAAACTCCATCTATCTGAGAAGTGTTAAGATCTTCATCTCTTCTTCACCTGAGTTCTCCTGCTTTCAGGAAGTTCAACTCAGAGTTTCTCTGAAGAAGAAGAAGAAGAAGAATAGCTGCTTGAAGACTGTTTCTTTTTGTTATTTATTTTCTTCTTGTAGCTCATTCCTTCAGTATTTTCTGAAGAGTTTCTGCACTGAAGCAAGACTTCACCTGGACATCTTTGAGCCAGGGGGAGCCTTGATTCTTTAGAGCATTCTAGCTCAGTGCAAGCTTTTTGTGCTTCTCTAATCTATTGAAAAATAGAGAAGACATCTTAACCTTCTTCCCCCTCCTGTACAGGGTTATTACTCCCTTCAAAAGTATCCCTTGGTGGCAGGGCACCTGATCAAAAACCTGTGCTTGGTTTTTAGACACCTGATCAAAAGTCTAAAGGGTTTCTGAATCTACCTGAATCAGATTCTGTTGGTGGCAGGGCACCTGATCAAAAACCTGAGTGGATTCCTACCGTGTGGGTAGAAGAGTGGACGTACCCAAGTTGTTTGGGGAACCACTATAAATCTCCTTGTGTCGTCTGGATTCAACTGTTTAATTCCTGTACTGTGGCTGTGAATAGATATAACTAGGTTGCTAGTTGCTGTTTAGGTTTTCCAAGCTTTAACTGTAATTACAGTTAGCTTGTGTTTGCACATCACTTGTGTTAGGCTTTAAGGTTAAATCAAAATCTATAATCTCTTCATTCCGCACTTCACTCCAAGGGAGTTGGGTAGACAGTTAAGTTTTGTATTGTGCAAAATTTGATTACTCTGTTCACCCCCCCCCCCCCTCTAGAGTAGTATCTATCCCTTCACTTTCAATTGGTATCAGAGGGAGGTTGACTGACTGTATAGGCTAACACCTAAGTCACAAGATCCTGATAGATACCAAGAGTTTATAGATATTCACTATCATGGCCCAGTCTAAGGATTATTCAAGCACCAGACCTCCAGCATGCAACTTAGCAAAGTTTGGCATCTGGAAGGCAAGGATTAAACTTTATATGAACTCTATTGATGAGAGTATTTTTGCTTCTATTTTGTCAGGTCCCCCAAGAGCACCTGCTGCAGCCACTGCCTCATCATCTGATATGAGTGCAGTGCCTCCTCCAGACTATAATGATGAGTACAAGAAGGCCAAAATTGCTGATGCCAAAGCAATGAACATACTAGCTCAGACTATGTCTGATGAAGTGTTCCAGAAGGTGGCTGACTGCTCCTCAGCAAAAGCCATGTGGGACACACTGAACCAGATTGTAGCTGGTTCAGCTGATGAAAGGAAGGACAGGAGGTCCAACCTTATCTCACAGTATGAGAACTTCAAAAAGACTGATGCTGAATCAGTTGAAGCAATGTACACCAGGCTCAGCTCAATCATCAATGAGCTGAGGACCCTTGACAAGGATATCTCATTGACAGAGGTCAATGACAAGATCCTTATGTGCTTCCCTAGCACATGGGATTTGAGGATCTGGCCAATCAAGGAAGCCAGAAGCACCAATGAGATATCAACTGAAGCCCTTCTCGGCAAGCTCAAATCTTTTGAGCAAGTGCTGAAGACAAGGGAAGCTGAAGCAGAAGCCAAGACCCCCACTCCAACAAGAAAAGAGCAATCTCTAGCTCTTAAAGCTGCTGAAGCCTCAGAAGGCAGCCAATCAAATGAGGAGCTCATGGCATTGTTTGCCAAGAGATTTCTCAAAATGGGGAGAAAAGAGTTCAGAAGAAAATCTTCAAAGTATGAAGAAAAGCCAAGGTATGATCGTACTCCAACTAAAGAAATTATTTGTTATGGGTGCAGGAAGCCTGGACACATCTTGCCAGAGTGTCCAGAGGAGAAAAACAAAGACAAGAGGAAAGAAAAGGAGCAGCACAGGAAGCACTCCAAGCCATCCTCCTACAAGAACAAGAAAAAGGAGAGAGGTTTCATTGCTGAAACCTGGAGTGATTCTGATGAAGAATCCTCATCCTCAAGCTCTAGTGAGGATGAAGAAGAAAAGAAGGCAAAAGAAGTTTGCCTCATGGCAATAGATGCCTGCAGCAACCACTCTGCTGCAGAGAGTTCTGACTCAGATGAAGAAATGCCTACTGAAGATGAGGTACTTTCATCTTATGATTTTACTTCTGAAGAGTTTAAGTTAGATTTTAAATCTCTATGTTTAGATTTAATTAGTTCAGAAAAAGAGATAAAAGAACTTAGAAATAGGCTAGCTGACTCTGAATTAATAGCCTCTGAAAACATTAGGTTAAAGGAAGATCTCACTACTTGTAGTGAAGAAATTAAATTTCTTAAAATAGAATTAGCTAAGTCTAAGAGACTAGAAGAATCCCTTAATGGTAGAAGCCTTAAGCTGTTAGAAATTACCAGCATGGCTAACACTAGGTCAGGAAATGATAAACTAGGCTTAGGAGCTTCTCCCAGTGAGCCCCCAGTCTTGCTTAAAAATAACCTTTCAACTCCAGTGAACTTCATTTCAGCTAGTGGAAAGAAGAACACTGAGCAAGTAAACCTTGTAAATAAAACATTAAATAAGGCTAAGAGAGAAAAGAGAAAGAAATTTTTCAAAGAAATGCAAAGAGCGTCGAACGAAGCTCGACGATCGGAAGCTCCATGGTCGAACAAAGGTCGACGATCGGAGCGCCCATCGTCGAACGTCGATCGACGATTTCAACATGATTTTCAAAATCATAATCCCTATCATAGAAACCTAAATGAAAATAGAAACCCTAGGTTTGTTGACCCATCATCTGCATGGAGAATCCCACCTAGGAGATCTCACCCACTAGGCTATCACCCTCAGCCTGCATTTTCTTATATTTCCAGTTTTTCTTATGTGAAAAACAAGGGACCCAAGGTTACCTGGGTCCACTCTGTCTAAATAATTGTTATGCAGGTAAAGGCCTATCCAATCACTCAAAACAAGTGGTATTTGGATAGTGGATGCTCTAAGCATATGACAGGAAACAAAGAGCTTCTGTCAAAGTACAAAGCTAAGCTCGGCCCAAAGGTTATCTTTGGAGACTCCAGCTGTGGTCAAACAGAAGGATATGGCAAGATCACGATTGGAGCTGTTACATTCAAGAGAGTTGCTTATGTCAATGGACTAAAGCATAATCTGATTTCAGTTAGCCAGCTATGTGATGCTGGCTACCAGGTTTCATTCTCTAACTCCTCTTGCAGTATTACTTTAAATAATGATGTTGTTTTAATAGGTAATAGAATAGGCAATATATATTTAGTAGATTTTAATTCATCTCTCTCTGAAATCTGCCTGTTTAATGAATTAACCCTTAATAATAATTCTTTATGGCATAAAAGGCTTAGTCATGTAAACCTGAAAAATATATCTAGGTTATCTAAGCACAACCTTGTTAGAGGCTTACCTTCTTGCCCCTACAAGAAGGAGAGCCTATGCAAGGCTTGTCAGCTAGGCAAGCAAACCAAGAACTCATTTAAATCTGTAAATAAAAGTGATTCTCCTAGAATCCTGTATTTATTACATTTGGACCTTTTTGGCCCAATAAATGTACAGAGTTTAGGAGGGAAGTATTACACATTAGTTATTGTAGATGACTTCTCTAGGTTCAGTTGGGTTTTCTTTTTGAGAACTAAGTCTGATAACTTCAAAGCCCTTACAGACTTTCTACTTTGTGTGCAGACTGAGTACTCTACTCATGTGGCCTTGATCAGAAGTGATCATGGTACTGAGTTTGACTCTCTTCTCATGCAAGAATTCTGTGAGAGAGAAGGTATCAAACATAGCTTCTCAGCTCCTAGAACTCCCCAACAAAATGGGGTAGTTGAGAGGAAGAATAGAACACTAATTGAAGCTGCTAGCACATTGTTGGCAGATGCTAACATGCCTCTATCCTATTGGGCAGAAGCTGTTAGTACAGCCAACTATGTCTTGAATAGAAGTTTGATACACAAACTTAAGTGTAAAACTCCTTATGAGTTACTTAAAGGAAAGAAACCAAAAATTAATTACTTTAGAATTTTTGGCTGTATTGTGTATATTCATAATAATAATAAAGAATATATTAGAAAGTTTGAAGCAAAAGCTTCAGTGGGAATCATGCTTGGATATTCCCAAGTAAGCAAAGCTTATAGGGTTTATAACAAATCAACCTGTAAGATAGAAGAATCTGTGCATGTATCATTTGATGAGCATCAGATGTTTTACAAGGAGAAAGAAAATTCTCCTTCCTCCAGTTCTTTGCAGGTACATGATGCCCCTCAAGAAATCCTTCAACTTTCAACTCTTCAGATCACTGAATCAGACAGTGATGAAGACATTGCTGAAGCTGTTGAAGCTGTTGCTGTTCCACCAACAGTAGATCAAATTCCTCCTGAGGAATTAATCCCAACTGTTGCTGAAGATCACATCCCACCTGCTGATATTGTCACACTTAGAGATCATCCCACATCTCAAGTGATTGGAGACTTATCAGCTGGTGTGCAAACAAGACATCAATTAAGACAGGATGTGATGCATGCTTGTTTCCTCTCACAGGTTGAACCCCTCACCTTTAAAGATGCAGAGCTAGATCCCCACTGGATCATTGCAATGCAAGAGGAGCTCAATCAGTTTGAGAGATGTAAAGTTTGGACTTTGGTTCCAAGACCTAAAGGCCAACTGATCATAGGCACCAAGTGGGTGTATAGAAACAAGTTAGATGCAAATGGAATAATAGTAAGGAATAAAGCTAGGCTTGTAGCTCAGGGCTACAGACAGGAGGAAGGTATAGACTATGACCAAACCTTTGCTCCTGTTGCAAGGCTAGAAGCAATAAGGATCTTCTTGGCCTATGCAGCCTTCATGAAGTTTAAGGTGTTCCAAATGGATGTCAAAAGTGCATTCCTGAATGGTGAGCTTAAGGAAGAAGTGTTTGTTGAACAACCACCAGGGTTTGTTTCATCAACACAGCCCTCTCATGTTTTCAAGTTGCAAAAAGCTCTTTATGGACTAAAGCAAGCTCCTAGGGCCTGGTATGAGACCTTAGCTAGTTTCCTGTTAGAGCACAACTTCACTAGGGGAGTAGTTGATAGAACCCTTTTCGTTAAGCATCACAAGGACACAATCCTGTTAGTTTAGGTGTATGTAGATGATATTATCTTTGGCTCCACTGATCCCAAACATTGCAAAAAGTTTTCCAACTTGATGCACTCTAAGTTTGAGATGAGTAGCATGGGTGTGCTGTCTTACTTTCTTGGTCTCCAAGTTAAGCAAGATGCTGATGGTATCTTCATCTCCCAATCCAAATATGCCAAGGAATTGGTAAAGAAATTTGGGATGGCTGATGCTTCAGCAATGCCTACACCCATGGCTACTAATGTAGTTATTGATTCTGATGATCACGGCAAGCCAGTTGATCAAAAGAATTATAGGGCCATTGTTGGTTCCCTATTATATCTAACTGCAAGTAGGCCAGATATAATGTTTGCTACATGCCTTTGTGCTAGATTCCAGGTCAACCCCAAGGAATCTCATCTGATTCTTCTAAAGAGAATCCTGAGATACCTGAAAGGATGTCCAGATCTAGGACTTTGGTACCCAGCTGAGTCAGAGTTTGAATTAATTGGATATTCTGATTCTGATTATGCTGGTTGCAGAGTTGACAGGAAGAGCACCTCAGGAACTTGCCAGTTCCTGGGAGAGAGATTGGTCTCTTGGTTCTGTAAGAAGCAGGCTTCTGTCTCAACTTCAACTGCAGAGGCTGAATATATAGCAGCTGCCAGTTGTTGTTCACAGATCCTGTGGATTCAAAACCAGCTTGTGGATTATGGTTACTCACACAAGAACACCAAGATCATGTGTGATAGTACCAGTGCTATCTCAATTGCACAAAATCCAGTGCACCACTCTAGAACGAAGCACATTGAGATTAGGCACCATTTCCTGAGAGATTGTGTGGAAAAGAACAAGATCTGCCTTGAGTTCATATCCACTGAGTTTCAGAGAGGTGATATATTCACCAAGCCTTTAGATGAACAGAAGCATCTGTTCTTTTTAGTCCAACTAGGCATGATCAATGGACGAGACTAAGTGTGACGATATCTGCCTATGTTGAGGTTTGTTTGAAGATAGTCGAACGACGTTCGAAGATAGTCGAACGGTTTAAGCCTATCGTCGACCTCTGGTTAATGATGGCTTATCTGTTTGAAGATCGTCGATCGACGTTCGACCATCGTCGAACGGCTTGGGCTCATCGTCGATCTCTGGACGACGACAGCCTGTTGTTTGAGAAGCCAGAAATAGTCGAACGATTGTCCGACTACTCTGCTTCTGAGCCGATCGTCGAACGACCGTTCGACCATCGGGTCAAGATCTTTTTAATAGACCGACTATATCCGGTTCAATATAAAGCCGATAGTCGACCTAGGTTAAAAGATCTGTTGCTTTATCGTCGACGGAGCGTGCCCTTTCGCATTCTGCTTTCCCGCTTGCGATTTTCTGCTGCTCCGTCCCCTTCGTCTTCCTCCTCCTTCTCGCGTTTCTCCAGCAGATCAATGGCGATTTCTCCAGCTGTTTTAGCCGTAGTAAAGTTCGATGCCGGGTTCAGTGTAGATTTCGAAGCGTTCAGCTGTTGCGATGAAGGTATAGTAGAGGTTCTGCAGCTCTGCAAAGATCAAGGTTTAGAGAAGCTGATGTCTGAGAGGATCAAGATCAACATTCCTGAAATAAAAGAATGGGCGTTCACGTCGTCTTCCACAGACGAAGCGATGATCGGCACCATCGGCGGAGTAGAAGTTACCCTGACTCCGGCCGTTCTTTCTGATGTTTTCGATTTAGTTATTGGTGATGAAGACTATGAGCAAGATGCTCAGGAGTTCGGAAGGATGCTTGTCGAGCTGGGACATGCTGAAGGCATTCCCACCAAGCTGCTCAAGGTAAATTTTCCCTTCAAGATAAAGTTTCTCGCTGAAGTAGTCGGAAAAGTGCTCCTTGGAAAGCACTCTGCCCATGACAACATAACAAGGCAACAATTTGCACTTATGTGTGCAATTGTCAATCGAAAGAGGATCGATTGGGCAGCCGTTCTGTTTGATCTTATCAGGAAGAAGACAGGAAAGAAGGAAGTCACCCTGGGAAGGGTTATTGGTATTTTCCTGAAGGAGAAATTCCCCCAGCTGCTGAGTTCTGCCGCAACTACTATCAATGCCAGCAAGAAGATGGATCCCCACTTATTCTCTAAGTGGAAGAGGACTTTTGTGAAATCTGCTCCAGCCGCATCAGAGGACACAAGGACTGCCTCAGTCGCTCCTCAACCTAGTGAAGCTGGCTCAGCTATCCCTTCCTCCTCCTCTGTTTTGCCGTCTGCCTCAGTTGAAGTACCATCAACTTCAGCTGAGGTACGACCCTCTTCTTCTGCTGCACCTGAAACAGCTATGGTTGTTTCTCCTTCCTCTCCAGTCTCTCCCATTCCTTCTAATCAAACTGGGTTATCTATTCCTAGTTTTGATTTGTTAGGTTCTGAGAGACTTCCCTCTCCTCCTCCGTCCCCCAGTCATGTTAATTCCCCAATTAACTCACCTCCTCAGAGATCTCCTGCTCGATCCCCTGCTCTCACCACTCCTCATCCCAGCACATCTACCATATTTACTGCAGCTCCATCCACCTCAAATTCATCATCTTTTGAAATTACCCCTGAATTCCTCTCGCGCATTGTGGAACTGATTACCCCATCAATCAAAATCATGATTGACGAGGCAATCGCTCCCCTTGCTGCCTCCATTGATCGTCTAACTGCCTCCATCCAATCCATTTCCAAATCAGCTGAGCCATCTTCCTCTTTGGGCCTGGTTTCAGTACCCACTGAAATCAGGCAGGGGGAGATGTCCAATGAAGATGTCTCAGGCCTCCCTACCTCTCCTCAAGTTGTAAAAGATTCAATTTTGTCTGCTCTTCCAGAATCTGCTCAAGTTGAGCCAGAAGAAGTTTCAGATGTGGTTATGTCTGCTGAGGAAGAGAATGCCCCTGCTGAGCAAGAGGTTGCTCCAGTTTTGACTGAGAAGGATATAGCAGATGCAATCTTGCAATCAGAATTTGCTGTAAAGGTATGCCTAGAAGATATTTCAACTCCTGAGATTGCAAAATTTATAGACGAAATTATAACAAAGTTTCTATCTGAGATTGAAGTCCAAATATGCCTAGATGATCTCACCACCCTAGTGATTGCAAGATATCTAGAAGGAATCGTAACCTCATATCTGGACAAGTCATGGGAAATGGTTAAATATGAAGGTAACGCTTTCATTCGCTTTGTTGATGAATCTATTAATTTGATAGTCTGTGAATACCTTGAAGGTATGATTCAAGTTTATTTAGCAGATCTGTATTCGTAATTTTACAGATATTATTAAAGAAAATGTAACTGCCCAGAAAATAGCAGTTGTTTCTGTGGCTGCTCCAAGTGATTCTGATACTCAATTAGATCCAGAATTGGATGTGTTTTTAGATGATAAAGAGGATGAAAATCAAGAGGAAATCAAAGTTGATTCTCCTGTTTTAAGTTTGGAAGAAATTCAAGCAAGGGCTGCTTGGGACTTAAGAGTAAAATCTTTACAAGAAAAAGAGAAAGATTTGCAGTTTGAGAAGTCATCCATCTGGGATGATTCTCCTGGTTTAGAGTTAGACTCTCTTATGGCTATGGATGTCATTGAAGAAGAAAAAGAGAAGTCGGCATTAAAGCTTAAAGAAAAGGCTGTCTCAGAAGCCTATGATCCCTATGAGAATCCTCCATCATCCAATTCTGATGATGATGTTGATTCAGATGTGTCTGAAAATTCAAAGAAAAAGAAATCTGCTGTTAAGAAGAGAAAAGCTCCTCCTCCACCTCCAAATAAGGACAATGACACTCCCTACTACATCCTGAAGGGCATTGACCCCAAATCTAAAGATTTTAAGCATTGGATGTGGTTCTCGAAAAACCAGCAAAAAGAAAGGAAGAGAACTAAAAGGTATGATAGTCCAGTCTCCAGATGGACTCCCAAAGGTCCCCCTCCACCTCCCGGTGCAGGAGCCTCTGGGAATCTACCTGCAAATCAGTCTGCTGCCTATGGAAAATCTGCATCTGCTCAGCCCCAACCAAGGCAAGGGCATCAAAGTTTTCAAGGAAAATCTTTCTCTGGATCTCAAAGACAGTTGAAGGAGGTTGTGGCCCAAAGACCAACTTTTTCCCCACCTCCTTCTCCAGTTCAATCTGAGAAGAGTGTTTCAAAAGGTAAATAGTTTACAGCGTTTTAAAACCTTCTAGCAAGCCCCTTTTGCTAAGTTTATTCTAATGTTTTATCTAGATATAATAGCTGATGCTGCTTCTCCAGAGCCCGTATATGAAAATCCCGAGCTCGATCCTAATTTTAGGATGGCTCGCTTTCAAGAGCTTGTAGGGGCAGCCCAAATAAGAAAAGCAAGAGCTGAAGGTAAAGATACAACTGGATTTACTACAATGTCAGCATATAGAAAGAAAGAATTTGAGAAATTCCAAGTCAATCCTGAGATATTTGATCCAGCAAAGTACATGGAAAAACATCCTGAAGCTGTTGTTCCCAGAGCTACAGAGCTAAAGATTCTTGGAGCTCAGGATCTGAAGATGTCAAAGAAGGAATCAGATGACCCTCTTCGAAAAATTTCTTTTGTCTCTAGTTCTTCTGATCCATTACCTGACCCTAAAGATTCTTGATAGTTTGATTTAAACTGCTGTGTTATATTTATTTATCTGATTGATAATCTGCTAGATTTATTGTTATTTCTGTTGAAATTATTTTTAGTATTCTATTGCTAGTTGTTTTTAGTTTGTGAGAGACTTAACTCAAATAGGGGGAGATTGTTGGTACCCTAGTTTGATTTGAGTTCAGTCCTCTCCTTTGTGCTCCTTGACCCAAGAAATATCCTTGGTCAATGGTTAGGAGTCTAGCTGTAGAGTCCTCGCTTTTCCAAATTGAGAATTTGGTTAAGTAGTTTTTTCGTTCGACCATAGTCGAACGTCGTTCGACTATCGTCTATCGACTGATCGACGATCGTCTATCAGTTGGTCGACGCCTTGGTCTGCGCTGATAGTTCGACTATCTGCTTGATAGGTCGACTATCTGTTCTGCGCTGGTAGTTCGACTATCTGCTTGATAGGTCGACTATCTGTTCTGCGCTGATAGTTCGACTATCTGTTGATAGGTCGACTATCTGTTCTGCGCTGGTAGTTCGACTATCTGCTTGATAGGTCGACTATCTGTTCTGCGCTGATAGTTCGACTATCTGCTTGATAGGTCGACTATCTGTTCTGCGCTGGTAGTTCGACTATCTGCTTGATAGGCCGACTATCTGTTCTGCGCTGATAGTTCGACTATCTGCTTGATAGGTCGACTATCTGTTCTGCGCTGGTAGGTCGACTATCTGCTTGATCGGTCGACTATCTCTGTGCGCTTGATAGTTCGACTATCTGTCCTGATAGATCGACTATCTGGTAGTTCGACTATCTGCTCTGATAGATCGACTATCTCCCGGGGTAGTTCGACTATCTTCTTCGATAGGTCGACTATCTGGATCGTTCGACTATCTGCCCGATAGATCGACGATCTCCGTGCGTCGGTCGACGATCTCCGAAGGTCGTTCGACGCTTTCTGCCTGCTTGTGTATTTTGTATTTATTTATTATATTTAATTATTTAATACATTTTCTGGCACATTATTTCAAGCTGTATGATAAAGTTTCCAGGCATTATTTACTTCATTCTATTTGCCTGAGTTCAAATCTTTTAAGATAAAGTTGTTTGTCTTATTAGCTGTCTATTTAAATTACTTTATCTGCTGTCAACCCCTTTATAGCCGTTGGACTGAAAAGTCTTCTTCTTTGCTATAAAGAGTTTATTTCTGATGTGACTTTATTTAGTCCTCTGTTTATTTGATTTAAACCTGCAGCTTCTTAGAAAGAGATTTATTCCTTTTTATGGAATGTATTGCTGCAGAGATATTTCTGTCTTCTTGATATTTACAGCCCAGGTCTCAAGGCTCACAAGAAGACAAAGAATTCAAATGGAAGAGAGCCGTTGCTTGCTGCTAATATTTAAAGAACCCTTTGCAGAAGGATTCAAGCTAGTTAACAGGAGTGTTACACACATATTCAAAAGCACTCAAGCCTTCATCAAGCTCAAGCTTCCTGCTCTCAGCAAACTCCATCTATCTGAGAAGTGTTAAGATCTTCATCTCTTCTTCACCTGAGTTCTCCTGCTTTCAGGAAGTTCAACTCAGAGTTTCTCTGGAGAAGAAGAAGAAGAAGAATAGCTGCTTGAAGACTGTTTCTTTTTGTTATTTATTTTCTTCTTGTAGCTCATTCCTTCAGTATTTTCTGAAGAGTTTCTGCACTGAAGCAAGACTTCACCTGGACATCTTTGAGCCAGGGGGAGCCTTGATTCTTTAGAGCATTCTAGCTCAGTGCAAGCTTTTTGTGCTTCTCTAATCTATTGAAAAATAGAGAAGACATCTTAACCTTCTTCCCCCTCCTGTACAGGGTTATTACTCCCTTCAAAAGTATCCCTTGGTGGCAGGGCACCTGATCAAAAACCTGTGCTTGGTTTTTAGACACCTGATCAAAAGTCTAAAGGGTTTCTGAATCTACCTGAATCAGATTCTGTTGGTGGCAGGGCACCTGATCAAAAACCTGAGTGGATTCCTACCGTGTGGGTAGAAGAGTGGACGTACCCAAGTTGTTTGGGGAACCACTATAAATCTCCTTGTGTCGTCTGGATTCAACTGTTTAATTCCTGTACTGTGGCTGTGAATAGATATAACTAGGTTGCTAGTTGCTGTTTAGGTTTTCCAAGCTTTAACTGTAATTACAGTTAGCTTGTGTTTGCACATCACTTGTGTTAGGCTTTAAGGTTAAATCAAAATCTATAATCTCTTCATTCCGCACTTCACTCCAAGGGAGTTGGGTAGACAGTTAAGTTTTGTATTGTGCAAAATTTGATTACTCTATTCACCCCCCCCCCCCCTCTAGAGTAGTATCTATCCCTTCACTTTCAGAGTGAGCAACCCTCACTCAACGCCATCTATCTTAGCCATATTTCTGCTTCTTCAGCAACAGACGCGTTGAGAGCATTGAGTGAGCATGCCTCAGTCAATGCTATTTGTATTTATCTCATTTTTGCATAAAGGCGTTGAGAGCGTTGAGTGAGAAAGCCTCACTCAACGCTTTTTGCCTTAGCCAGAATCCCGAACTTAGTTCGACGAAATGAACTGAGTTCGATGAATGGCTAGATTTGCTCGATGAATGGCCAAAATATTTCTGCAACTAAGGCATTGAGATTATTGAGTGAGCAAGCCTCACTCAATGCTTTTTGCCTTAGCCAATTTTTTGTGTTTAAAACCACTGGGCTTAGACTGACTTACTGAGTTCGACGAATGGTGAACTGAGCTCGGTGAATTTTGAACTAAATTTGATGAATTCTCAACCGAGCTCGACGAACTCAGAATCTCAAGCTCTGAACTCAACTCGACGAAAGGTGAGTTGAGCTCGACGAACTCTTAACTTAGTTCGATGAAATCTGAACTAGTTCAACTTACACCCTTTTTGCTAAATGGCATTGATTGTGTCTTCATCACTCAATACCAAAACACTTAGCCATATTTCTGCCTATTTCAATTTAGGCTTTTTCTGCTTTAGCCCATCTCACAGCATTTTGTTGTATGGCGTTGAGTGAGTTGACTTCACTCAATACCTGTAGACTTAGCCATTATCTCAGCTTGACATTGCCTTAGCTTTGACAGTATGGGCTTCACTCAGCGTCATAAGTCATCTGGCGTTGAGTGATTTACCTTCACTCAATGCTTGTAGACTTAGACAGATTTCTGTCAGCCCACACCTTAGGTAAGTGTTTACCTGACTTGGCCATGTAAGCAACTTGTCCAATCAATACACATTATTCATTCCGCAATCACTCAACTTAAACATAAGTTAGATTAACACATGTGTATACATTATTTGCTAGGCCTTCTTCAAATCTAGGACATTAGGATCAATGGACCCAACAATCTCCCCCTATTTTAAGAAGTCAAAATCCTAAGACAATGTACACACCAATACACTTATGTTAGACATACAGAACATATCATCATAACATAACTCATATAAATTATAGTCATAGCAAATGATGTAATAGATAAGTCAAAATCATAGTAACTGAAGAATCAGACAAATCATAATTGTGGCAAACGATATTCTATTTAACATATAGGGAATTAATGTTTAAACAATATAAGTATAGTGTTTCATCCCTAGCCCTGTAAGCAGAACCTGAAACATTTTAATTTTCAGGTTCCCTTATCATAATTCCACTTTCTCTGGATTTCTTTGCTGGATTGTCTTCATCTCCAGCTATTTTCTTTCCTTTCTTATCAGCTTCATCAGCCGTCTTTACCTTAGTAGCTCTAGCTTCATCTTTATCCTTTTGTCTCTCAAAATAGCTGAAAGTCTTGGGAAAGTATTTAGATGGTTCCACGGCATCAGGAGCGAGAAGATTTGCCTTTTTGTTCCTCCAGAAAATCCTTCTTTTTGTGTCTCTTTTTTCCATTTTATCCCATTCAGACTTACTATACCATTTACCTCTATCTGATTTCTTATTTTTGACATGATCCCAAGTAAGCAAGATGATGGATCTATACTCTGGGATCCATTGCTCGACATCAGGTCATTTTTCCATCTCTTCTTTGTATTGTCTCTTTCTCATCCTGACATCTTCTTCTGTTTCATCAGTTTCATCAGTCATTTCTCTTGTCTGTAGTGCATGGTCAATAGTGGGCCTTAAAGAGGGAATTTCAGCATCAGTGGGCTGCACTCCCTACTGATTACCAGCACTATCATGATCTTCCATGTACATCACATGCTCTTAATAATCTTGGGCAGGCTCTCTGGCTAAGATTTATAGTACTTGAGTAGGCATCATTGGGATATTGTCATATTGCACTGGCTCTAATCCCAATGACCCTCTCACAACATTTTTTGCCCAAACCATGTTTTCAGTATTGGACCTTATGGCTTTTCTCTCCCCCTTTTTGGCTTCTTCAATTAACTAGGTGGTCTGGGAGCTGCTTGCCTTGCTTCTTTCCCCTTTCAGGTAGTTTACTCCAGCAGTTACTTGATTTTTAACTTCTAACATGTAGTCATCAAACATCTTGGTGCATGTATCCATCTTTGTGAAGATTTTAGTATTTTGTTCTTTTCTCAAAATTTTATCATTCTCATGAATGGTCACAGAGTTCTTAGCCTGAATCTTTTTATTTTCAATGATAACTTCAATATTCTAGCTTGACACATCCAGTTTCTCCATGGTGTAATCTATAACAGGAGCAGCTCTTATAAAGAATTTTATTATTTCTCCTTTCAGTAGATTCAGGTCAAACCTTATAGATTTGATCTCAGTTGCATGATCATTTCTAACATCTTTGAGGGCTTCATCCACACAGCTCTCTAACGCCCTTCTCTTCTCATCTAGCAAACCCTTTAGCTGGGCCATGAAGGTAAGTGGCAGCTGATCAACTCTGACAGATGTGCCCTCATCCAGGGCTTCAGTTTCTGGATGAGGTGAGGAGTGTGCTTTCTCATGACTGTCTGCCTCTTTCTCAGATTCTGATGACACTAGATCATGTACCTCATGACCAGGGTGATCAGAAGGTTACTCCCCCTCAATCACTACCATTCTTTTATTTGCATGCAGGTCAGCAGCAGCAGCATCTTCTATTAGAGGAACCTTCAGTTGCTCCCTTACAAATAATGCAACATGCATTATCTCTTGCATCAGTTGCTCCCCCTCAATTTGAGCAATCCTTCCCTCAACACTAGGAGTTTCCAAGACTTTATCCTGTAGTTCCTCATCTTCACACAAAGATATATGCCTATCTGCTTCTTCCAATCTGGAGGCATCATCCTCTATTTCTATAGATATCTTGTTAACAATTTCCTCTGCTATTTGCCTAGCATCCTTTGTTGGAGGAAAATCATCTCCTTCCTCTCCAGCAGATCCAGTTAACTCAGTAGCAGTTTCATCTACCTCTAGAACAGTATCTGACTCGAGTCTGCTCACATGACTAAGAGGGGTATGATCAGAGGAGGCTGATACCTGGATATTCATGTCCCTCCTGGACACTTCATCAGATGAAGATAGATCAGGATCAAGAGGCTATTCGTCCTCAGATGAGTTGCTAGAGGAGCTGGGCTCAGTAGCAGCAATTTTCTTCCCTTTTCTCTCCACAACTACTGGACCACGGGGTTAAAGGACCCTATCCCATTTCTCAAGCATCCTTATGTCCATCCTTCTCATGTGGTTTATTCTTACACTAAGTTTTAGATTCAGAATTTCTAGAGCAGTTTATCACAAAAATAGTGAAAGGATTCTCCCCAAATTGGGTTCAGCCATGCAGTCCACTACTCTTCCAAACACAACCCTTCCCCAATCAGTTCTCTTGGACAGTATGACCCTATCCATTAGTTCAAACATCCTTTTTGAGATTTTGTCATGGGAGCATGTTTTGCACATCATAGATTTGCCAATGACATCGGCTAGAAACTTACCCCTCAGGTTA
The DNA here is from genome assembly GCA_039513925.1 of Platanthera zijinensis. NCBI lineage: Eukaryota > Viridiplantae > Streptophyta > Magnoliopsida > Asparagales > Orchidaceae > Platanthera > Platanthera zijinensis. Next base: position 36,787,148 of record CM077090.1, read on the forward strand.
AGTTCTTTCCTTTGAATTGATAAGGGTTGTGTGCTAAGAAAGTCCACACCATTTCATTGCCGATTTTGCATCATCCAATAATAGCTCTTCTTCGTTCTTAATTGCGGAGAGCTTTGTCAACTATAGAGACCTTCATAGCCTTCTGGGGGTTATCTTGATCTTCTTTCCGCTTACTTTGGTCTTAATTTTACCAGTCGAGGCATCTGCTTTAACAGTGGCAAACAACTCCAGTACTTCCCTCTTCCATAGAAGACAGGGTTCTGTCAGGATGAAAGCTAGGTCAGATTTATGTAGAAGGTTAAGCGCTTGCTAAACTTCTTCTGGAGAATCAACGAATCCATTTTGAACCACCTCTGCTCCTTAGAAGAGGAAATCTGGTCCCTTGGGTGCCATTTCTCTAGAGAATTTGAGAGTGCTAGCGAAAGTGGCTTCCCGTCAATTTAGTGAATGCGAGCGGGAGAGGGCAAGGAATAGTGACTTGGCTTATTGCACAAGCACTTATATTTATAGGTATTCCTAAAAAAAGGCAGAAAGTCACTAATCCATATTTGTTGTTTAATCTTGATCAATGACCAGGATTGAAACCCGACACATATCCGCAGTCTGTTTTTTATCCAATATTTGTTGAGTAAGCTTATTTAGCTTAACATCAGTCTTCTTTAGTAATTAAAATTTCAACCAGCCCCTAACTGTGTTGACCTAACTTTGTAGGGGTAATATAGGCCTGTAGTGCACATTCTAAAATGTGTTCTATTGGGGTGCAATTTAGACATAATTTCCATAACTTTACATTAATTTCAACTGAGAGTGTATTAGTCCCCAACCTCAATTGGCCTAACCAAACTTTGATATTTATCTAGCTTAGTATTCCATATGCAATATGTATTTGGTTATGTTAAGACAAGTTACATTTTGTGACATGGTAAACATGTAAGACACTAACACATGTATTAAGAAGAGTTGTTGTTTTTACATCTTCTTAGTCATTTGTTTTAATTACCCTATTTCATACATGAGTAATCAAATTTGATTTAAGTAGTAGAATTAAAGAAAGGTGAATTCTACTGATCTCTGCTCTATAAATTTGAAGTCCATGCTGGATTCATAGTTTCTGAGCATACCAGCAACCTAGCTTCTGAGCTTTAGCCTTTGATGTTCATCTGGATTTCCTTTGTAAGCTCCCCCTTAATAATTACACTTGTCATTGACATTTAGTGCATTATGATAAGATGAATCATTTCTTGTATCCAGACTTGGGTCTGAAAAAAATTTGTCCAAGGACCATAAGTGGTTATGGTCACTTGGACTATCCTTCAAGATAGAATTACCTTGCCTTAGGAACCCAAGCTGACTTGGGTCCTAGGTTCTTGTTAGCATGAAAAAGTAAATGTCTACCTACATGAGCCCTGTCAGGAAGACTTTCTCTTGCCCTTGGCACACTAGGGTTGTGCCAACAATCTATGGTAAAGCAATCCACTTTGCCACAGCACCAGCACTCACGAATATTGTATCTTTTTTTCTGTGCAGGTCTGGCAGTATGTTTGACTACAGACTAAACAGAAGGAAGAGCAGCTTCCTTGTTCCAAATTCTCTTAGCCACATTCTGACTGAGAGTGGGACTGTCATGATAAGAACTTGGTTTTTCACAAGGTCCATCAACAGCAGTTCTCTTTGTAGAAGACATGCTATTGGTGCCTTGGGAAGATTCTAAGTCTTACATCCTGACAGATTTACACTTGTTCAGAGTGTGAGTAGGGAGATTTTTAGAAAAGGCCACTTCCTTGCTCAAGAGAGATGGAGCTGGTGCATTAAATACAAAGGTCCAAGATGGGCATTTTGCACTTCTTCATGGGGAGCCTTCTGACCACTCAGACCCATGTCCTTTATTCTTCCATTGTAAGAGACATTTTAGTCTTACAAGGAAGATTCCCATTCCTCCATTGACCATCCCTAGGGTCTTGTCCATACCTGTTGGAAAGGAGAATTATCTTGTGAAAGGTAGGCTGAGGCCTTACAAGAACGTGTCCTCTTTTCTAAGATTGGATCACTTTATAAATCCACTCAAATTCAGATCTTCTCTTGATAAAATCTATCTTAGAGAAGTTAGCAACAATTCTCTTCTCCCTATCAAGATTCTCTTTAATATTCTTGATAATAGAGTCCTTGTATTTTAAGGACTCAACATGGATATCCACCATGATCTTTAGATGAGCTGTTTCCCTCTCTTTTTCACATAGCAAGGATGAAGCTTCATCCAGCTGGGAAGCAGTCTTTTGTAGGGAGGCTATTTCCTCTACTTGTTTCTTAATAAGGAGCTTGCTTTCCTTGAAATCTTTCAGAAGGTAAGCATGATTGTCAATCAATTGATTGATATCATCATCTGTCAAAGGACCCTACTCATCACTAGATGAGAATACATCAGAGTCTGTAAAGGAATCATATCCAGACTCTGAGGATGTGCTAGATGGGGAATGTACCTTATTTTGACCAGGCTGATCCTGACAAGATTCTACTTCTGGTATAGCTATTTGTCCATGGCATTTGCATTCCCCTTCTTTAGCTTCATCCACCTCTGTGTCATTCTCAGAATGTGATAGAGGGGCCCTGATTCTTGCCCTTGTATCTGGGAGGACTTTGTCTTCACAAAGAGCAGCCAACAACCCAATGTTGTTCTTATCCTCTCTATAGATTTGCTGCTCCATAGAGTTCCACATCTTATGGTTCATCCTTGAACACATAAGATTAACCTTTTAGCTATCCTTGGAGGTCAACTCAGACTGTTAGGTCCTTTTTGAGTAACCTCTCTCTGATACCACTTGAAAGTCTTTAATTTTAAGGATAACTAAATCACCTTGAGGGGGGTGAATAGGTTATTGGTCTCTTTATTAGTTCTTTTCGTTTCTTTTAGTTTGCTGCTTGAGTGGTTGGTTAATTCTTGCTTTCGAGATGATTTACCCTGCACAAAGAAAACAACATAGCAAAGCACGCAGATATTTATAGTGGTTTACCAATTGGGTACATCCACTTTCCCTCCCACCTATCTAACTGTCTTGTTGGCCTAGGCTCTTCTCCAAAATGCTCCAAAGAGCTTACACCTCAGGCCCTCGGCCTTACACTCAGATTCTCCTCAGAAACCTTCCTCAAAACCACAAAGGTTCCTACCTTAGAGCCCTGTAGTGCTCTTACAGCTCAGTGGTCCTCAAACCACCTACCTCAGTCTTATCTCAAAGGCCTACAACTTAGGATTTTTAGCTCTACAATTTCAGGCATAAGGCCCTACTCTCAAAGTGTTGCAGCACTCCTATAACTCAGATCTAGAAGGATCCTACTAGATGGAAGTGGGTTGATGTGGTTCTTGATTGAACACGAGAGGAATTCCTCTATGATAATCATCCTTGGGTGAGTTAGACTGAGCCCCACACTATGACACCAGGAAGGTTTTCCTGCATCAACTTTTATTGGACTAAGTGCACCTTAGTCCCAACTACTTCACAGCAACAAGTTTATGTACTTGAGCTGGAATAAACATACAGAATACTATTCTGCCTCCTTCTGAACTGAACCAAAGTTCAGCTCTCTTCTTAACAGCAATAATAATGTAGAGTCTTTTGCTTATGCTGGAAGCAAGTAGCTGATATATTTCTGTACTCCTTTCTGAACTGAGCAACTGCTCAGCTCTAACTTCTTCTTCACAGCTCCTCAAGTGTATGTTCTTTAGAAAGTATTTGCTGGATCTGTGAAGCTACTGTAGTAAAGGTTTGGCTCTTGCTGTTATCACTTTCTCAGTGAATCACCTTGAGCTTGTTAGATGGTGTAGATGATGGCACCAACAATATTTTCATTGAAGATGTTGATCTTAATCAGCTAACTTGCCCATTTTCTTTCTGACTTGAACTTTTTGTTCTTTAGCTCCACAATAATGGCAAAGGAGAAGAACAGTCTTCTTGCTTTTTCTGAAAAGCTCGCTACCTTTCTCTACAAAAGCTTTTTTTCTTTTATTTATCTTGTCCCAAAGGCTCATAGGCAATGGGACCCACATCATTAATGGCCAGTAATAACTTTGTTTTAACGTCAACTGTCGTACAGTAGGTCTGCGACAACATTTTTCGCGTACTTTAGCCATCCCACCGCTAATTTGAAATATGTTGACTTGTTGACTTGCTGACGTCATCAGTTATGGACTTAGACAAAAATCAAACAACATTAGCATGAGCATTGAGTGAGTAAGCATCACTCAATGCCAAAACACTTAGACAGATTTATTGTCCCTTGGCGTTGAGTGAGTAATCTTCACTCAACGCCAAACTACTTAGAGACTAAATCTATTTCTAGGCGCTAAGAGCGATGAGTGAGCAACCCTCACTCAACGACATCTGCCTTAGCCATATTTTTGCTTCTTCAGCAACAGAAGTGTTGAGAGCATTGAGTGAGCATGCCTCACTCAATGCTATTTGCATTTAACTCATTTATGTATAAAGGCATTGAGAGCATTAAGTTAGCAAGCCTCACTAAACGCTTTTTGCCTTAGCCGGAATACCGAACTTAGTTCGATGAACTGAACTGAGTTCGACGAATGGCTAGCTTTGCTCGACAAATGGCCAAATTATTTATGCAACTAAGGCGTTGAGAGTGTTGAGTGAGCAAGCCTCACTCAACGCTTTTTGCCTTAGCCAATGTTCTGTGTTTAAAACCACTGGGCTTAGACTGTATTACTGAGTTTGATGAATGGTGAACTGAGCTCGATGAACTTTGAACTCAGTTGATGAATTCTCAACCGAGCTCGACGAACTTAGAATCTCAAGCTCTGAACTCAGCTCGACGAAAGGTGAGCTGAGCTCGATGAACTCTAAACTCAGTTTGACTTAATCTGAACCTGTTCAACTTATAGCCTTTTTGCTTAATGGCATTGAGTGTGTCTTCATCACTCAATGCCAAAACACTTATCCATATTTCTGCCTATTTCAATTTAGGCTTTTACTGCTTTAGCCTATCTCGTAGCATTTTGTTGTATTGCATTGTGCTAGTTGACTTCACTCAATGCCTGTGGACTTAGCCATTTTCTAGGCTTGCCACTGCCTTGGCTTTGACTCTATGGGCTTCACTCAGTGCCATAAGTCATATAGCATTGAGTGATTTACCTTCACTCAATGCCTGTAGACTTAGAAAGATTTCTGTCAGCCCATACCTTAGGTAAGTGTTTACCTAACTTGGCTATGTAAGCAACTTGTCCAAGCAATGCATATTATTCATTCTGCAATCACTCAACTTAAACACAAGTTAGATTACCACATGTGAATACATTGTTTGCCAGACCTTCTTCAAATCTAGGACATTGGGATCAATGGACCCAACACTCAGATCCACCCAAGATCCTACAACTCAAAGTAAACCCACTCCTACAACTCAGTCTTTATAACTTAGGCTTACAACTCAGATCTCCAAAGAGATCCTACTGATTTGAAAAAGAGTTTTGATGAAATGACCTCAGAGAAAAAGATCCCTGAGTCCTCTTTCTTGACTGTTCTATAAGTAGTCCTTCTTCACAGTAACAGTAAAATAAATCTTTAGTATTGAATAAGCTTGTGTTATGTAGAACTACTACAGAGCTCTGCTTCTTCAAGCTTGAGAAAGTTTGATGTTTTGTGTTGTAGGCTTGAAGATGAACAGAATATCTCTTGAGCTCAGCTAGCCAACCTTTTGCAAAACTTTGGGTTTTGAGAGATGAGCAAAAGTTCTTTTAGCTTAGAAAAGTTGTTGTAAAGGATGATCTCCATCCATATATAAACTCCCTCAGTGCAACAGCTCTATCTCCCTTTCTGGAAAGCAGTATGGTCAGCTTTAATGGTGGATCCATTCTGGAATATTATTGTCAGAACAGTATGACTGTCTTTGTCTTTTAGTGCGAGATTTGCATCGATTTGAATTTAAGGATGATGCAACAATCATGTCTCAACGCTGGTGGACTTGGAAAATTTCTTCCAAATTGTCTACACAGGCATTGAGTGATGTCTTATGACTCAATGACTTGAAGAATTGAGTGTTGCCTTGTATCTTAATGCATTTGTACTTTAACTATTATCTTTAGAAGCGTTAAGTTATAATCCTTCACTCAACACAAAAACACTTAGCTGAAATCAAACAAACTTTGTAAGCGTTGAGTGAGCCTTCTTCACTAAACGCTTTTGTCCTTTGATAGCTTATCTGAGAAGGCATTGAGTGAGCATCCATCACTCAACACATTTGTACTAAGTAGTACTTTTTGGATAGACAGCATTGAGTGAACATCCTTCACACAATGCATTTGAACTTGATAGCAATATTGATGAAGGCGTTCAGTGAATGTTCATCACTCAATGCTTCTAGATTTAAACAGATCTTCAGATGAAGGGGTGATGTGTCCGATTTATATAGGGTTTTTCGAACTCATTTGGGCTTATTATCTTACATGTGCACAACTATTTCAGTAGGAAAAGTCATATATTTGATTAGGGCTTCACTTAGCCATTGTTGCACTGTTTCGGCCCATTTTGGTTTGCAAATTGCACCGGGATGTAGGGAGTAAGTACCGGGGTACTCTCTGTCCGGATTTGTAATTTTATGTTGTATATTGGTGCTGGGAGCTTGTGCTCCAGCTTTGGTTTTTCCTGTGCAGGTGGTCAGCTTTCCCCTAATTTTGGAATTTTGACTTGTGGAAAACGCACGGTCGTGCGATTCCTTAGCGCACGCTTTCTACCAAATCGTGTGTTTCTTGCAAGTTTCTCTGGAGAATTAACCGACCCGTGTGATTTCTTCATGCACGGTTTCTTCTGAACCGTGCGCGAAGGAGACGCACGGTTTTCCTATAGCTGTCTGGTTTTATAGCGCTCTGTGGTTAATCGTGCGATTTGTTCACGCACGGGTAGAAGTGCCTGTGCACGAGTAAAACACACGGTTCCACCTACTTATCGAGAATTTCAGCACTCTGTGGTTACCCGTACATTTTAGTGCACACACGGGCGGCAACGTCCGTGCTCGAGTAAAACACACGGGTCAACTCATCTTCATCTGCAAGCTTTGTCCTAGAGGTTAATATCGCACGGTTAACGCACGGTCGTGCAGTAAACCGTGCATGACCATTTTTCTGACCTTCTCATATTTAAGTTCAAGAGTTGACTGGAGCAGCGAGACATACGCCATTTTCGCCAATCTGAGTGGGAAAATCGCCCTCTGGCCGCTTTTTCCTCTCTCCTCCTTGGAGAGCTCGTCCGGCCACCGTTCTTCTTCCGAACTTCACCGCAAGCGAAGATCTTCCACCGTTTTCTTAATATCCATCTCAAGAGGACCATTTGGAGCTCCTTCTCGCTGCCATTGGAGAGTTTTCCAGCGACTACAAGCCTTCACGGTTCGTGAAGAAGACGGGGAAAGCACCTTTGAAGTAGGTGACAACACTTCATGCTTCCTCGGACGTCAACCACCGACCGAGCCCGGACAAAGACCGACAACCTTTGACTCTGGCCAAGAATCGTGGCTAGCCTTCACGCGTTGGGTTGTAAATCTCCACTTCACTCTCATTTGGATGTTGTTTCTTTGCTTTGGATGTTTGGTAAACTTGCTAGGAACTCTTAACAATGTTCATGATGGTTTATTACTATAAATGTTGGTGTAGTTCTTAGTTTGGCTTTACTTCCTTGGCTTGCTTTGGGTTGTTTCTTGGTGATATGTCGCACTAACGTGTGTTAGGGGCTGGCTTGGCAAAGAGGTGATTTCGACCCTCAACCGTTACAACCACACGCCCTAATACTCCTTAGAGTATTCCAGCATTGCGAAGCGGTGAAGGCGACCCGCGTAATTTGTTTTAGTTTTTCTAAAATAAAAAACTCCACCTCCAAACCTTTATTGCATTGGCAATCACTTTCCAACAAGGACGTTCACACTCCCAATCTTCACTCCTCGAGAGATTTGATACTCAGAGGATAACTCCCCAAATTTATTACTTGACAACGATCGGTGCACTTGTCGAGATTGCATCAAGTTTTTGGCGCCATTGTCGGGGAGTGCAATAGTTGTGTGTATTTTTCTATTGGAAAATTTGTTGTAAGTGCTTTTGGAATTTTGATCGGTTTTTGTGTATTATATGATAGATCCAAACCCCATGGATAGAGGTAAAGATCTTGGAGTTGATCTTGAAACCGCACGAGCGAAGCGAGCCCGCCAGTGTGCTGCTGCTGCTAAAGAAAGAGAAAGATTAGAAGATTTAGGTCAAGGAGGAAATGGACTTGGTGAATAGGTCGTTGAGGACCAGGAGGAGGTCCGACCCCACATTAGGACAATGTTCGACTTCACGACCCCTGCCGCGGGAAGTTTTTACCCTGGTTTCGGCTTGTCCATCGTGAACCACCATTTTGAGATAAAGCTCGCCATCCTCAACATGATCCGCAATAACACACAGTTTTTGAGCCTGCCAAGTGTGGATCCACAGCTCCATCTGGCGGAATTCACAGAGATCTGTGGCACCTTGCGCTATGCCGGCATTACAGATGGTGTGGTGAAGCTAAGGCTGTTCCCATTTTCGCTAAGGGACAAGGAGAAAACCTGGTTAAACACTTTTGCTCCAGGGAATGCGACTATGTGGCAGGCTCTTTCCTCAAAGTTCTTAGCCAAATTCCACCCGGTGGACAAAATAGTGAACGGCTGAAGGGAGATTGCTACCTTCAGGCAGCTAGAACAGGAAATATTATCCGAGGCCTAGGAGAGATTTTCTGATCTGTAGCATCCATGCCCCCAGCACGGCTGTGAGTCGTGCAATTTGGTTGAAATATTTTATTTTGTTGTTGTGCCTAATTACAGGGCCATGATCGGCGCGCCGGTTGGAGGCACTATCATGAACCTGACTTCTGACGAGGCTTTACGGCTCCTTTGTGACACTGATTCTCATAGCACGTATTGGACTGTTGGAAGAAACGCACCTAGGGGTGCGAAAAATTTGTTCAAGGTGAATGCGGTGCATCCGTGAGCTGAGGCGAGCCATCCTTCTATGGATGAAATGATGTTGCTGACCAGATCTTCCCCTCCTCTAGCTCAAGTGATGGCTATTCCTCCAGCTTCTAATAGCCAGCAGCGACCGCCTTAAACGGGTTATAATCAGACCGCTCAGGGGACGCGAAAGTGTGGGTTCGAAGAGATGATGGAGAAATTCGTGGAGATGGCTCAATCCAACATGGCCACTAAGGCCGCCTCCATGAGAAACTTGGAGATGCAGTTAGGGAAATTGGCCCATGTGTTCTCTGAGCGTAATTGTGGTGCCCTCCCGAGCGACACGGGAAAAAATCCCCATGAGCAAGGGAAGTGTGTTGGGGAGACGAATGAGTGTATTAAAAATTAAGTGGCTGTGAAGTGTGAAATAAATAAGGTAGAAACAGTGGCCCTATGTGATTCTGGATCTTCTTGCAACATTCTTGCTTTGCAAGATGTTGAAAAATTTAATTGAAATATCAAGTCGAATGTTCGAAAATCACTCGTGCTAGCCGACAAGTCGGTAGTGAAGACCGACGGTGAGATAAAGGAGGTGGAAGTGATATTGAACGGGGCTGTGTTGGTCACTAATTACCAGGTGCTGGGACCAATGGGGAATGCTTGAAAACCCATCTTATGGGTCCCCTTCCTGAAAGCTAGTGGGGCGACATTGTAGTTTAATGCGAGTGGCGTCACCTTGGCATCCAAGGTTGATGCTCCTTCACCGCCATCGCTTACCTCTATGATTCCGAATGAAACCGGAAATCTACGGGATTTAAATGTTGTGTTATCTAACGGTTTACCCAGAGCTATTGAGATAGGTGTGCTGCAGAATGGGGAAACAAAAGTGGAGTTGTTTGGAGTACAGTGAATTGCGGATGAGAAGGGTAGTAGTGAGTGGAGTGAAGGGCAGCAACAGACTAAGGAGCGGAGCACGGTTGTTGAAAGCGAGCATAAATTAGAATCAAAAAATTATATTAAGCCAAATGATTTGTGTAAAACTTTAAAACAGGTTACTTGGGCTGATCTATCACCTGTTGCGGGCGAGGAAAGGATGCCTCCGGATGAAAAAGCTAAAGCTACTTTTGAATTGGATGGAGTGGTTGTACCACCATGGCGATCTCCATTCGTGGAATTGCAAAAAAAAGAACTGTGAATGCGCAAGGAGCTGGATTTTGCCCGTCGATGCGAGAAGGAAGAGGCGATGGGCAGGGGAGATTCGTCTTCCCTGGGCCCTAAATCTTACGCTTCTACCTCATCTCGCGTATCAGGGCGAGATCTATCACAAGTCAGCGGTTAGCTGAGATGTGAAGGATCTCCGGGCCCCCACCTCTTTTTTTCTAGTATAATTTTTTCCACAATGTTGTGAGTGAAGTTTTGGACTTAATCGTTGCATACTGCACTTATGTTTATTCTACTCGCCTACTTCGAATCCGGTGTGAATCATACGGTAGCGCAGGGATGTGTGTCAATATCGCTAGCCTTGTATTGCTCATGTCGTGAGGAAGGATTGTCTTTCTCGGTGGCTAAGAACTTACCTCTAGCTACTCTCGAAGCATCGGTGCATGGTTAGTCAAGTGCGTGTGTGATGTAGGTTGTCGTTTTGTTCTAGTTTGAGCCTTGTACCATTCCCGACGTCTATTCATTGCCATCCCTGTTGAGCATGTCCCTTCCTTTGGCATCCCTACGCCTCACTACCAAAGCCATATAGCCTTTCCTACTCACACACCCAAATGTGGTCGCTCGGTTGGTTTGTTTTATTATAGTTTTGTATCCGTTATGTGTGACTGTTATGCGGGAGCTTTGTGTCGCTTATGGTGTGTCGTGTTTTCGGTTCGTTTAGGTTATTTGGTTAAATATATAAAAAAAGAGAAGAAAAAAAAAGAGATGAAATAAAATGGAAATGAAAATTCCCAATGTGGAATAAAAGAAAAAAGAGAAAAAAAAATTTTATAGAGTTATTTTTTTTGTTGTGAAATTTTGTTGTATTGTTTTTGTTATGGGCGTGCACGCACCGCAAAAAGTCCAAGTCTGGTGGTGTGGTGCACGCATTTTTTATTGCATGTAGCTGTGAGTTTTTCGGGCGGTTTCATTTTGAGTGTGCGTATCCGTCTTGTTTATCTTTGTGCACCCCACCTTCGCCTAAGCCTCCATTATACTCCAAGTCCTACGGATTCGCACTTGAGTCAAACTAGTGTCGTGGAGAGAGTGTGAATAAGAGAGCTTATGTTCATCGACATTGGTGGATTCCTTTGGAGGTTATCCTGATCCCTTGCTTTGGCAATGCTCAACTCAGTGTTTGTCTGCTTTCTCCTTGCGCGTGATCGAATGATTTCCCTCGATTCTATGGTAGAGTAGTAATAATATTTTGATACGCCTTTAGAAATATATAGGCTATTAGTGCATAATTAAAAATTCCTTCTACGCTATTCCTATGAGCGTGAGCATGCGATTTCGCATGGTACTCCGATGTGCAGTTTTAGGCCAGCTATGCTATTTTTCTCGTCCGCGTTATGGTTGATTTGCTCGGGATGAGCAAATGTTTAATTCTGGTGGTGTGATTAGTCCGATTTATATAGGGTTTTCAGACTCATTTGAGCTTATTATCTTGCATGTGCAAAATTATTTGAGTAGGAAAAGTAGTATATTTGATTAGGGCTTCACTTAGCCACTATTGCACTGTTTCAGCCCAATTTGGTTTGCAAATTGCATCGGGATGTCGGGGTTAAGTACTGGGGTACTATCCGTCCGATTTGGTTATTTTATGCTATATATTGGTAGTTGGAGCTTGTGCTCTAATTTTGGGTTTTGCTGCGCAGGTGGTTAGCTTTCCCCCAATTCTTTAATTCTGACTTGTGGAAAACACACTGTAGTGTGATTCCTTAGCGCACGCTTTCTACCAAATCGAGCATTTTCTGTAGGTTTCTCTAGAGGATTGACCGACCCGTGCGATTTATTCGCGCACAGTTTCTTCTGAATCGTGCGCGAAGGAGGTGCATGGTTTTCCTATAGCCGTCTAGTTTTATAGTGCTTTGTGGTTCATCATGTGATTTGTTCATGCACGGGAAGAAGTGCCCGTGCTCAAGTAAAACGCATGGTTCCACCTGCTTGTCGAGACTTTTAGCATTCTATGGTTACCCATGCATTTTCCTTCATGCACGGGCGGCAGCGTCCATGTGCAAGTAAAACGCACGGGTTAACTCATCTTCATCCGCAAGCTTTGTCCTAGAGGTTAATATCGCACGACTAACGCACGGTCGTGCGCTAAACCGTGTGTGACCATTTTTCAAACCTTCTCGTATTTAAGTTAAGGAGTTGACTGGATCATGGAGACTTCCGCCATTTACTCCCATCTGAGTGGGAAAATCGCCCTCTGGCCGCTTTTTCCTCTCTCCTCCTTAGAGAGCTCGTCCGGCCACCGTTCTTCCTCCGAACTTCACTGCAAGAGATGATCTTCCGCCGTTTTATTCATCTCCATCTCAAGAGGACCATTTGGAGCTCCGTATCGCTGTCATTAGAGAGTTTTCTAGTAACTACCAGCCTTCACGGTTCGTGAAGAAGACGGGGAAAGCACCTTTGAAGTAGGTGACAGCACTTCATGCTTCCTCGGACGTCAACCGCCGACCGAGCCCGGACGAAGACCGTCACCCTTCGACTCCGGCCAAGAATCATGGCTAGCCTTTATGCGTGGGGTTGTAAATCTCCACTTTACTCTCATTTGGATGTTGTTTCTTTTCTTTGGATGTTTGGTAAACTTGGTAGGAACTCTTAACAATGTTCATGATGGTTTATTATTGTAAATGTTTGTGTAGTTCTTAGTTTGGCTTTACTTCCTTGGCTTGCTTTGGGTTGTTTCTTGGTGATACGCTGCACTAACGTGTGTTAGGGGCTGGCTTGGCGTAGAGGTGATTTCGACCCTCAACGGTTACAACCACATGCCCTAATACTCCTTAGAGTACTCAAGCATTGCAAAGCGGTGAAAGTGACCCACGTAATTAGTTTTAGTTATTCTAAAATAAAAAACTCCACCCCCAAACCTTTATTGCGTTTGCAATCACTTTCCAATGAGAACGATCACACTCCCAATCTGCACTCCTCGAGAGATTCGATACTCGGAGGATAACTCCCCCAGTTTATTACTTGACGACGATCGGTGCACTTGCCGAGATTGCATCAAGTTTTTTGCGCCATTGCCGGGGAGTGCAACAATTGTGTGTATTTTTCTATTGGAAAAATTGTTGCAAGTGCTTTTGGAATTTTGATCGATTTTTGTGTATTGTATGATAGATCCAAACCCTAGGATAGAGGTGAAGATCTTGGAGTTGATCTTGAAACCGCACGAGCGAGGCGAGCCTGCCGGCGTGCTGCTGCTGCTGAAGAAAGAGAAATATTGGAAGATTTAGGTCAAGGAGGAAATGGACTTGGTGAATGGGTCGTTGAGGACCAGGAGGAGGTCCGACCCCACATTAGGAAAATGTGCGAATTCACGACCCCTACCGCGGGAAGTGTTTACCCTGGTTTCGGCCTGTCCATCGTGAACCACCATTTTGAGATAAAGCTCGCCATCCTCAACATGATCCGCAATAACACACAATTTTTTAGCCTGCCAAGTGAGGATCCGCAGCTCCATATGGCGGAATTCACGGAGATTAGTGGCACCTTCCGCTATGCCGGCATTATAGATGGCGTGGTGAAGCTAAGGCTGTTCCCATTTTCGCTAAGGGACAAGGCGAAAACCTTGCTCAACACTATTGCTCCCGGGAATGCGACAACGTGGGAGGCTCTTTCCTCAAAGTTCTTAGCCAAATTCCACCCGATGGACAAAATAGTGAACGCCCGAAGGGAGATAGCTATCTTCAGGCATCTGGACAAGGAAACATTATCTGAGGCTTGGGAGAGATTTGCTGATCTATAGCGTCAATGCCCCTAGCACGACTGTGAGTCATGGAATTTGGTTGAAATATTTTATTTCTTTTTTGAGCCTAATTACTGGGCCATGAACGACACGGCGGCTAGAGGCAGTATCATGAACCTGACTTTTGATGAGGCTTTTCAGCTCCTTCGTGACACCGCTTCACATAGCACATATTGGACTATTGGAAGAAACACACCAAGGGGTGCAAGAAATTTGTTCGAGGTGAACGTGGTGCATCCGCGAGCTGAGGAGAGCCATCCTACTATGGATGGAATGATGTTGCTGACCAGATCGACCACACCTCCAGCTCAGGTGATGGTTATTTCGTGCCAAGGTTGTGGAAAACTCGGCCATTATATATATGAGTGCCCAAATGGAGAAGCTTTTGCTGATCCGTCAGGTATATCTGCTGACGAGAGTGTGAACTTTAAAAATAATCAGAACCGCGCTGCTCCTTATAACAATGCTTATAACCCGAATGCGAGAAATCATCTGAATTTCTCCTAGAAACACAATGCTCTCGGTCAAAGGTGGTAGGGAGGCCAACATCAGTTTGATGCTCAAGCTTCTAATAGCCAGCAGCGACCGCCGCAAATGTGTTATAATCAAAATGCTCAGGGGACGCGAAAGAGTGTGTTAGAAGAGATGATGGAGAAATTCGTGGAGATGGCTCAATCCAACATGGCCACTCAGACCGCCTCCATGAGAAACTTGGAGATGTAGCTGGGGAAACTGGCCCATGTGTTCTCTGAGCATACTCGCGGTGCCCTCTCGAGTGACACGGTAAAAAATCCCCTTGAGCAAGGGAAGTGTGTTGGGGAGACAGATGAGTGGATTAAAAATGAAGTGGATGTGAAGTGTGAAATAAATAAGGTAGAAACAGTGGCCCTATGTGATTCCGGATCTTCTTGCAATACTCTTGCTTTGCAAGATGTTGAAAAATTTAATTGAAATATCGAGACGAATGTCCGAAAATCACTCGTGCTAGCCAATGAGTCGGTAGTGAAGACAGACGGTGAGATAAAGGAGGTGGAAGTGATATTGAATAGGGTTATGGTGGTCACTGATTTCCAGGTGCTGGGACCAATGGGGAATGCTTCAAAACCCATCTTATGGGTCCCCTTCCTGAGAGCTAGTGAGGCGACGTTGTAGTTTAATGCGAGCGGGGTCACATTGACATCCAAGGTTGATGCGCCTTCACCGTCGTCGCTTATCTCTATGATTCCGAATGAACCCGGAAATCTGCAAGATTTAAATGTTGTGTTATTTGACGGTTTACCCAGAGTTGTTGAGACAGGTGTGCTACAGAATGGGGAAACAAAAGCGTAGTTGTTTGGAGTACAGTGAATTACGGATGAGAAGGGTAGTAGTGAGCGGAGTGAAGGGCACGTTGCAAGGACTAAGGAACGGAACACGGCTGTTGAAAGCGAGCAGAAATTAGAATCAAAAAATTATATTGAGCCAAATGATTTGTGTAAAACTGTAAAACAGGTTATTTGGGTTGATCTATCACCCGCTGCGGGTGAGGAAAGGATGCCTCCGAACGAAAAAGCTAAAGCTACTTTTGAATTGGAAAGAATGGTTGTACCACCATGGCGATTTCCATCCGTGGAATTATGAATAAAAGAACTGTGAATGTGCAAGGCGCTGGATTTTTCCCGCCGATGCGAGAAGGAAGAGGCAATGGGCAAGGGATATTCGTCTTCCCTGGGCCCTAAAGCTTACGCTTCTACCTCGTCTTGCATGTCAGGGGGGGATCTATCACAAGTCAGCGGTTAGATGAGATGTGAAGGATCTTCGGGCCGCACCTCTTTTCTTCTAGTATAAGTTTTTGCTGAATGTTGTGTGTGAAGTTTTGGACTTAATCGTTGTGTACTGCACTTATGCTTTTGAACTATATATAAAATTATTAATACAGGTATTTGGTACACCTTAAGGATGGTAAAGAAAAGTGGCTCTTGGGAGACAACTCATATTTTGTTTTTGTGCATATTCTTTAGTATGGATTGTTGTGCTTAGAGGTATCTTGTTTTGCAGGTGGAGTTCATTCGGGCTGTGTATTTTCAATAGAAATTAACGGCAATCTTCTGGTGTGCTCATTTCTGAGCATTGGGTAACCAATTCACCTTACTTGCTTTTTAATTTCACGATCACATTGTGGTGTTAGGATGTTTAGTCTAAGTCTGGTGGGGAGAGTTATGCGGGGTACTCATGCATGTGCATTAAACCTTTGTCATACTAGAAGAATATATTCATTTGCTATCTATGATGATTGGTATTGCATACCACTGCACCACACTTGAGCGCGCGCTTGAATAGGGACACGTTGTGAGTTTTATCGTCACTAGTGTGTGATTTGGAAAATTTCGGTGCTGGCCTAGGAATGCGAGGCGAAGTAAAATGTTGCCTCCATGAGTGCTCCTAATCGAGTGCTGACGACTCAATTAGGATTACGTGTAGAATTAGATTCTTTTTATGCTTATAGCGTATTTTATTTCTATTGGCATAAATCTTGTTTATTCTACTTAGGGCTGATATCGAGTCGAGTTCGATCGATTTTTGGCTCGGCTCGAAATCGAAATTTTCGACTTGAACTCGGCTCGAAATCGAAATTGATTTCGAGTCGACTCGACTCGACTCGAAATGTCTCGATTCCGAGTCGGCTTGAAATCGAATCGATTCGGCTCGAAATTGAATCGGGTTGGCTCGAAATCAATTCAAGTCGGCTCGAAATTGAATAATTTTTGGTTTTATTTCTAGTTTGCTCAAAATTAAATTAGGCGCCCTATAAATTAGCAAATGAAACACTTGAAACCTTCATTTTTTTATTTAGGTTTAAATTTTGTTATTTTTAATCTTAAAATAAGAATATATTAATAAATACATAATTTTTTAAATTAATTTGAGTTGATTCAAATCATATTTCGAGCGATTCAGGGCTGACTCGAAATCGACTCAAAATCAGATTCGAGTCAAATTGAATCGACTCAAATTGGGTCGAATCAATTTTAATCGATTCCGATTCGACTCAATTTTCGAACGATTTTCGAGTGACTTTCGAGTTTCGAATAACATGCTCAGCCCTAATTCTACTCTCCTACTTCCAATCCGGTGTGAATAAAACGGTAGTACAGGAATGTGTGTCGACATCGCTAGCCTCGTATTGCTCGAGTCGGGAGGAAGGATTGTCTTTCTCGGTTGCTAAGAACTTATCCCTAGCTACACTCGAAGCATGGGTGCATGGTTAGTTAAGTGCACGTGTGATGTAGGCTGTCGCTTTGTTCTAGTTTGAGCCTTGTACCATTCCTGACATCTATTTGTTGTTATCCCCGTTGAGCATGTCCCTTCCTTTGGTATCCCTACGCCTCACTACCAAATCCATATAGACTTTCCTACTCACACACCCAAATGTGGTCGCTCGGTTGGTTTGTTTCATTGTAGTTTTCTATCCGTTATGTGTGACTGTTATGCGGGAGCTTTGTGCCGCTTATGGTGTTTCGTGTTTTTGGCTCGTTTTGGTTATTTGGTTAAATATATAAAAAAAGAAAAGAAAAAAAGAGATGAAATAAAATGGAAATGAAAATTCCCAATGTGGAATAAAAGAAAAAAGAGAAAAAAAATTGTTATAGAGTTGCTTTTTTGTTGTGAACTTTTGTTGTATTACGTTCGTTATGGGCGTGCACGCACCGCGAAAAGTCGAAGTCTGGTGGTGCGGTGCACGCGTTTATCGTTGCATGTAATTGTGAGTGTTTTCGGGCGGTCTCATTTTGAGTGTGCGTATCCGTCTTGTTTATCTTTGTACACCCCATCTTCGCCTAAGCCTCCATTATACTCCAAGTCCTACGGATTCGTGCTTGAGTCAAACTAGTGTCATGGAGAGAGTGTGAACGGGAGAGCTTATGGTCATCGACATTGGTGGATTCCCTTGGAGGTTATCCCGATCCCTTGCTTTGGCAATGCTCAACTCAGTGTTTGTCTGCTTTCTCCTTGCGGTGATCAAATGATTTCCCTCGATTCTATGGTAGAGTGGTAATAATATTTTGATACGCCTTTAGAAATATATAGGCTATTAGTATGTAATTAAAAATTCCTTCTACGGTATTCCTATAAGCGTGAGCATGCGATTTCGCATGGTACTCCACTGCGCAGTTTTAGGCCAGCTATATTTTTTTTCTTGTCCGCATTAGGGATGATTTGCTCGGGACGAGCAAATGTTTAAGTCTGGTGATGTGATGAGTCCGATTTATATAGGGTTTTCAGACTCATCTGGGCTTATTATCTTGCATGTGCACAATTATTTCAGTAGGAAACGTCATATATTTGATTAAGGCTTCACTTAGCCATTGTTGCACTATTCCGGCCCAATTTGGTTTGCAAATAGCATCGGGATGTCGGGGGTAAGTACTGGTGTACTCTCCGTTCGGATTTGGTTATTTTATGCTATATAATGGTGGTGGGAGCTTGTGCTCCAATTTTGGTTTTTGCTGTGCAGGTGGTCAGCTTTCCCCCAATTCTGGAATTCTGACTTGTGGAAAACACACAATCGTGCGATTCCTTAGCGCACGCTTTCTATCAAATCGTGCATTTTTTGCAGGTTTCTCTAGAGGATTGACCGACCCGTGCGATTTATTCGCGCACGGTTTCTTCTGAATCATGCGCGAAGGAGACGCATGGTTTTCCTATAGCTGTCTGGTTTTATATCGCTTTGTGGTTAATCATGTGATTTGTTCACGCACGGGCAGAAGTGCCCGTGCGCGAGTAAAATGCACGGTTCCACCTGCTTATCGAGAATTTCAGCGCTCTATAGTTACCAATGCATTTTCCTTCACGCACGGGTGGCAGCGTCCGTGCGCAAGAAAAACGCATGGGTCAATTCATCTTCATCCGCAAGCTTTGTCCTAGAGGTTAATATCGCACGGTTAACGCACGGTTTTGCGCTAAACCGTGCGTGACCATTTTTCTGACCTTCACGTATTTAAGTTCAGGAGTTGACTGGAGTAGGGAGACTTCCGCCATTTCCTCCCATCTGAGTGGGAAAATCTCCCTCTGGCCGCTTCTTCCTCTCTCCTCCTTGGAGAGCTCGTCCGGCCACCGTTCTTCCTCCGAACTTCATCGCAAACGAAGATCTTCTGCCTTTTTCTTTATCTCCATCTCAAGAGGGCCATTTGGAGCTCCTTCTCACAGCCATTGGAGATTTTTCGGCGACTACCAGCCTTCACGGTTCGTGAAGAAGACGGGGAAAGCACCATTGAAGTAGGTGACAGCACTTCAAGCTTCCTCGGACATCAACCACCGACCGAGCCCGGACGAAGACCGACAACCTTCGACTCCGGCCAAGAATCGTGGCTAGCCTTCACGCATTGGGTTGTAAATCTCCTCTTTACCCTCATTTGGATGGTGTTTCTTTGCTTTGGATGTTTGGTAAACTTGCTAGGAACTCTTAACAATGTTCATGATGGTTTATTATTGTAAATGTTGATGTAGTTCTTAGTTTGGCTTTACTTCCTTAGCTTGCTTTGGGTTATTTTTAGTGATATGCCGTACTAACGTGTGTTAGGGTTTGTCTTGGCGAAGAGGTGCTTTCGACCCTCAACAGTTACAACCACATGCTCTAATACTCCTTGGAGTATTCCACCATTGCGAAGCAGTGAAGGCGACCCGCATAATTAGTTTTAGTTATTCTAAAATAAAAACTCCACCCCCAAACCTTTATTGCATTTGCAATCACTTTCCAATGAGGACGATCACACTCCCAATCTGCACTCCTCGAGAGATTCGATACTTGGAGGGTAACTCCCAAGTTTATTACTTGGCGACGATCGGTGCACTTGCCAAGATTGCATCAAGTGGCGTTGAGTGAATGTCCATCACTCAATGCTTCTGGACTTTGCAGCATTTCTGAAGGGGCGTTGAGTGAATATCCATCACTAAATGCTTCTGTACTTAGACAGATTTCACTATATTTTCACTGAGTCTTTGAGTGACTAATTATCTATCGATGCTTTTTGGCCTCAGGCATTGATTGAAGTATACTCACTCAATGCTTTTGTACTTTGTCAAAATTCTGCATCTCCTTAGTGTTCTGTCTTTTGTACAGTTAATCCTCTAACACATTCAGCCTATCTAATCATTGAAAACAGATATCCTATATATATGAACTTAGGCAAATATCAAATACATACATGTGTATATTATTGACTTGTGTTCTTCTTCAAATCCTAGACATTATGATCAATGGAACCAACACAAGGATGTTACTAAGGGAGTATATCCTACTGATTTTGAAGGAGACACAGTTTTAGAACATGTGAAAGATCTAGTAACAACTATGGTGGACAGGATTTGTGATGATACTGATGGGAGATCCTAGAAAAGGATGATCATGTTGAGGAGGAGAACATTATTGTTAGTATTACTATTGAGGGGGAATTCAACACAGTTAGTACTACTATTGAGGGAGGATACTCACCCCGAGCTCCCTGCTCAAGAAGCTGAAGCTGAGGTGGAAGTGTCTGCAAAGGAAAATAAAGGAGATGATGTTAGAACACTTGCTGAGGAGCATGAGAAATATGACTCTATCCCTGCTGCCGATATTCCAAACCACTCCTCTGAATATGAAATTATTGATTCTAAAATGGAAAGAGGTGTAAAGGAGAGATATGAAGAAGTTAACTATTCAGCATCTACTCAGCTGAATGATGAATGTCCTACTTCTTTTATGTCACAGCTAAGAGGGCTCCTTGATGAGCAAAGAAGAAAGATTGAGATGTATGTGGATGATTCAGTCAAAGAACTGACGAAGGATCTTTCTACTGAAATCACTTTCATTAGATTTGAAGTCAACCAATTGAGAGAAAACACAATACAATTCTTCATGAGAGTTGCTCCAGCTGTAGATCATACTACACTTCAACTTCAACAAATTCAGCAAAGGAAAAATGATATCATACAAAACCAGAATAATACATTTGAAAACATGTAAATGGTTCATAATGTGATAAAATCAAACATGGAAGAGCACAGAAAGATTATTGAAAGGAGAATGAATGCTTGCACCCTAATCCTGGATGATCATATGTTGGAAGTTAAGAATCATGTCACAGCAGGTGTTAATAACATGGCCAAAAAGATAACCTCCTCCAAGGACTCCCTAACCAATCTAGTTGTAGAAGAAGTCATAAAGGGAGATAGGTCAATGATAAGATCAAGTGTAGACCAAGCTATCTTGACCTCCAATGTAATCAGGGAAGCTACGAGCCTAGATGCCATCCAATATGATGAGCCTGCAGTTCTTGAAGATAGAATTGGAGCGGATGGTGAAGCTAATGTTGTAACTGCAGTTCCTGATATTGAAGTTGCATTCATCCCCACCTCTCAACATCTATCAAAGGGAAAGAGCAAAAAAGTTGCTGATGAGGAAGAGGATGTGTGGTTAAGGAAAAAATGATACAGGGAAGAATTGGAAATAAGGCCAGATTATGTATAGTGTAGCTCAACATCCAGGACCATCATACTAGCTGCCTGGAATTAGATAAAAGAGAACAAGTCAGATAGAGCCAAGCTATATAGTTTTATAGAATGGGCTAAGTATGTAAAGCAAGAAGAGGTAAGAAAAAAGTTCAGAAAGGATAAGTTGGCTAGAACTCTACCAGTGGATGCCCCAGAACCCTATAGATATCACCCTAAGTCCTATAGCTACTTTGAGAGGCAATGACAAAAAAAGAAAGAGGCTGAGGAAAAGACTGCAAGGAAATTTGGGGGGGGGGCAATGTAATTAGAGAACATGATTCTTAGCAATATTATAGAATTTTAGGTTCATAAGGGTTGTAGAATGTGAAATGTTTGTTGTAGGCTTACTTATCTTTTATTATTAATGTTATCTGAGATATTTTATATTACTTATCTGAGTGTTTGCTCATTTTGAGTTGATCTTTATTATTTATTTTGAAATTGTGTATATCATTAACTAGAATTCTAACTTCTTCAAATAAGGTGAGATTGTTGGGAACATTGATCACAATGTTATAGATTTGAAGAAGTCTCATAAGTCAATAATATACACAAATATGTATTTGATATTCCCCTAAGTTATCTTGTGCGGGTAATCAATATTTGATTGAATAACAACTTGGAAGGAAGTCTGCACACTCTAGAAATGAAGAATATTTGCTAAGTACAAGTGCATCGAGTCATCCTAAATCACTCAATTCTCATGGTTTGTATCTATTGACTCAATGCTATTCACTCAGTGCCTTAGAAGAGAAGCAGAGAATCCCAAGAAAATACCTTCCAAATTTATTCCAAAACCTTTTCTGTACTTCAAAAGACAGGAGAACAAAGCTGAAAACTTTAAGAAGACAGCTGCTACCAAGGATGTTGCTTCAAGTTCATCAAAGAAAAGTTAAGATGAGACTACAAGACTTAGGGTGCTTCAAATATGTAATCATTATCTTGTAATGAATATCAAAAGTGTAATAATGACAAATCTTTATCAATGAAATTACCTTGAGTTGCCCTTGACTTTTTTGTAACAATGTCAAATCTTTATAAATGTGTAATGCAATTCTCATTTATGTATCTGTGATAAATGAATATGCTATTCTTCCACAAATATCTTGTAATCACAAATTTACTTTTATTGCTTGGCTAAATTAATGATTTGGTAGATCTTAATCAAAATGTTTACCATGTAAATGACTAATAAAGCTGTTGCTACTAATCATATTGTCATACTGATAGTGATTGATAATTCACTAGTGCTTTTGGTTAGTCAAACATAGTGTTATTCCATCCCACCTAGGGGGAGTTATCCTATTCTCGGATGGCTAGTTGTCATGGAAATGTCTCTTTAGACTCATCATGATAAATTTTTGTATAGATAAACCTTAGCATGGATAAGTGCTCTGCCTTCTTCAAGTAGGGGGAGATTATTGGGAATTGTGCCCTTCAATGTTCCTTAGGATTTGAAGAGGCATCACCAATCTTGCTAAGGGGTATAATGTATTTGATGTGTGCTGGAGTTATTGTATGCTGGTTGTCCTTGATTGGACTGGTGAACAGGAAGAGAAAGTTGGAATTCAGACAATCTGACTAAGGCAAAACTGATGAGACAGTTCAACAGAACAACTGAGACAGTTGAGCAGAACCGCTGAGATAGCTGAGAAGACAGCCTCAGCAGAACCTCTGAGACAGCTGAGAAGATTAACACAAATCCTTGAGATAAATGTTGGTCTCAGCTAAACTGCTAAGACAGAAGATAGTCTCAGCTGAGAAGAAGAAACTACTGAGAACAGAAGACAGCTGTGTAGAAGAAATCGCATAGACAGTTGAGAAGGAACCGCTGAGGCCAAGCCAATAGAATTTCTTTAAGTCTAGAAACGTCGAACTGGATTCATCTTTCGTCAAGCTCAAGTTAAAGCTTAAAGATTATGAATTCGTCGAGCCTAGTTCAGAATTCATAGAACGCAACTCATCTTTCGTCGAGCTCAAGTTAAAGCTTAAAGATTCTGAATTCATCGAGCCCAGTTTAGAATTCATCGAACATAGATCATCTTTCATCGAGCTCAAGTTAAAGCTTAAAGATTCTAAATTTGTCGAGCTCAGGTTGGATTTCGTCGAACTGATTTCTAAATTCATCAAACCCAGTTCGTCTTTCGTCGAACGTAGTCAGGGCACTTCTTGCCATTGTGGGAAAGCTAGGGAAGCGCCGAAAAGTACTATTTGTCTTCTTCTGAGGGAGGTGGCGCTCACCATCTGTGATGAAGCTCACATTCAAATTGTCTCATTGAAGTCAATTCAACAGATATAAAAGGAAGACAAGAAAAAGAGATTAGGGTTAATGAGAACGGAAGCAGAACACAAAAAAGAGGTGGATGGACTTCATCTTCTCCGACAAGCTTGAAATCAAAGTCCAGCAGGCAAGCCAGAAGGCTAAGAGATAAAGTTAGCTAAAGTTCCTCCAGTTCAGCAAGATTGTTCTTGGGAGAACAAGTTAGCTGATTCACACAATCAGCAGAAGGAGATAGATGTGTGAAGGACTGTAAGCCTTCAATAGCAGGTTGTTATAGAAGAAGACTTATTCCTTCTACAACAAGTGGGTTGGACTGATATCTGCTCTGTCCAGCAAAATGGACTCAGATATTTTTCTCTGAGTCATTTGTTTAAGTTTATTGATTTACTTTCTGTAGGATTCAATTTATCTGAATCTGAGTGTAGGGCACTTTATGCCTGAGTGGTAGGTGACAAATTTATCACTAATGTAGGTGCCCTGCTGGGGTACTGAGGTAGGATCCACGTGTGGATCTGAGCTGTAGGGCTTAAGTTCCTGAGGTAGGAGAAAGCTGCTCTCTGAGGTCGGATCAAAGTGTGGATCTGAGGTAGGTCTGTCCTCCTAGCCGGAATGTAGGGCCTAGTGCCTGAGGTAAGTGACTGGAGAATCACTGAGTTATAGGTGATAAGTGTGTCACTGAATTATAAGCCTTGGAGGAGTCTGAGCTGTAGGTGCCTAGAAGGGCACTGAGATACGTACCTAGATAGGTACTGAGCTGTAGGAGTGCTCCAACACTCTGAGAGTAAGTCCTTGTGCCTAAAGTTTTAGGGCACTTTATGCCTGAGTTGTAGGCCTTAGAAATAAGGCTGAGGTAGGTGGTTAGTGGACAACTGAGCTGTAGGAGAACTACAAGGCTCTGAGGTAGGAACCTTTGTGGTTCTGAGTTTGGATTCTGAGAATAATCTATGTGTAAGGATGAGGGCCTGAGGTGTAAGCTCTAAGGAGCATATTGGTGAATTTTGTACCTAGTCAAACAAATTAGTTGGATAGGTGGGAGGGAAAGTGGATGTACCCAATTGGGGAACTACTATAAATACTTATGTGCTTGCTATGCTGCTTGTTTGATTTTATATTGCAGGTAATTAGGACAAGCTCTAGATTATATAGTTAATAAACAGCAAAAGAGATAAGAAATTTTAAATACCTATTCACCCCCCCCCCTATAGGTGACTAGCTAGCCTTGAAGTAATAACTTTCATTTTAGTCGACTTATTCTTACAGTTTAGGGTTAACCTTGGACTGCCCAGGGCATGACCGGTGAAGGGCTCTTGAGGGCACTAGAAACTATGATGGGTTAAAGCCCAAAGCTCCCTTTCTCAAGGCACTTATTTTTATGGGTAACTACTTTTTACCAACCCTATCCCATATTGATCATTAGCTATCTCTAAGTGGATTACCATCCTCAGGGCGAAGATGATACTTTTTCGACCCCGAGTACAACTCTATCTCTTTGGCACCCTGACTACCTAACATTTGGCCCTATGGGTGACCTTATCAAGACTCCACCCAACTAGGTGCACCTACTATATTTCCACCCATATGAGGCCTACAATTTTACCATGAATACTTCATTTCGTTGTATACAGACCAAATGAACCTGCTTAAGTGTATGAAATTGAATACCCCAAATTACTTTGTCAACAACCTTAGGATTATTTCTAGGGGTCTAGCATGACATGTTAAGCCCAAATCCAAAATTTGATTTTTTTTTAGTTAAATCAGCATTTAAATAATTTTCCATAAATCATGAATCCTCAGACTTTGAACATGAAGTATAAGTTTATGACATGCAATGATCACACCATAATTTTCGCAGCCTCATATTGACTAAATAACAACAAGGTATGAGTTTCGTAAATTTTCAGAAATGATTTCTATCATAAACCAAAATATAAACGTTTTGATTAAAATGATAATTAACAAAGGAATTATAGGATTTTATATTCCAAAAATTGTAATAAAATTACCATAGGTCAATAATGATCGGAAAGTGCCAATGCTCAAATTTCATCATCATATAATTTCTTTTTACCACATAAATAAATTAATGAGTAAAACATCACCTAGGGCACTTTGTGAAGGAACCTCCACTTAATTACTTCCAATAATTACAGTAAAATTAACAAGGTATTATTGTGGTCTATAATGTTTACTGGCCAAGTTTCATAATTTTTCAATACACAATTTATCCAAAAACAAATTATTTTCCGTAATCAAAATTTCTATTATTATGAAGAAGGTACAAAAATTCTTCATCCAAAAATTATAATAAAATTTGCACACATAAATAACATCAATTTAGGCCCTTTACCTAAGTTTCTTGATCATTCAATACTGTTATGGCATATATCTGTACCTGATAGGAATGTACTTACTTTAACTAATAAGTGATTTAAGGGGGAGAAATAATCTTTAAAATAATAATTAAATTGTCCATGGTGTTTTTACACCCTATAAAACTACCTACAAAGTCTTGAGCCAAGACTTGAAGATTTTACCCTATTTCCTTCATTAACTCTAATAGGCAACCCTAATGTTTGAACTATGATTTCATGGTATTCCAACCCTAAATACTTCTAAACTTATTTCAAGGGATGTTTCAAATGATAATATGTTAGGGGGCCAAGTTTTTACCATGTGTAGTTGGAGGTTTGATCACTTAACCACTCTAAGTGCACTTTTGAAGAACTGGGCCTATTACCTTTAAATGGCCAACTTTACCCACCAAGATATCCCATCAAATCAACTCCAAATCGGCTGATATT
Organism: Platanthera zijinensis; assembly: GCA_039513925.1. Lineage (NCBI taxonomy): Eukaryota > Viridiplantae > Streptophyta > Magnoliopsida > Asparagales > Orchidaceae > Platanthera > Platanthera zijinensis. The sequence continues at coordinate 36,813,648 of CM077090.1, forward strand.
TTTATAGGCATATAAAGACCCCTCTGGTCATCCACCAGAGTTTGGGGGAAATTTGAGGCCCATAGGCCCTAATTTACTCACATGTATGGATTATTAAATTTTTACAAAAACTATATGAAAATCATCTCCAAATATTCTGATTTTTGGATATGTTGTGGGTCATGGACAGACTAGCCTGTCAAAAATTTCAGGCCATTTTACTAAGTGGGCCACTGGGGGCCCTCATTTCAATTTCTGGTTAGCCTTTAGACACCTTGCACCAAAAAGTGTGATGAGGGAAATCCAATTGTCCAAATGGATTGATTCAATTTTTTAAAAAAACTAGACACCCAGGGCTAGGTTTTCTATGTTAGGCATATTCACAGAAAATGCTACTAGCTATTTTTAATAATTAAAACAAGATAGCTAATAAAGTGTGATGGAATAAATTAATATATATATATATATACTAAAATTTGGCCTACCTTTATCCGGTCACGTCGATCCAATGGCCATGGGTCATCGTCCCCGATGAGCCAAGGGACAAGATCCATGTGACCTGGAGCTTTTTTAACTCCAATTCTCGGCCACCCGACCATCTCCCTGGCCGGCCACCACCACCACATCCGTCGAGGTGGTGGCTATCGCCTGGCGGCGACACAACCACCGGAGGGGTCATTTCTGGCGAACCCGAGCGATTGATTTTTCACAAAAAACTTGTTTTTTCTCCTCAATGATCGGGCTCGATTGAGCCCGATTTCTCCCCTAAAGATCTACAGATCTAGCACAGAGGAGAAGGAAGAGGACTAGAGCTACAGGCAGGCTTGGCGACGTGTGTGGTTGCGATGTGACATGGCCGATAATCTTAAGCTTTTTCCTGGCCGAATTCTCTATTCTCCACCTAAAGCAGTGATGTAACTGTTCGTTTTGATTGCTTGGAAGCTTTTAAAGCTGATATAGAGGTTATTTTGGGGAGTGGGAGAGGAAATGCTTGAATGGCCATTAATGTCCATGAAGTAGGTATTTGACCATGGTAAATAGGTGCCTCCTCTTATGTCTAACCGACTGTAATTAATGGCAATCTCCTCCTAAAGGTCAGGGGAGATGAATGGAGGCTTGGGGAAGGAGAAAGGGGGGTCTCTTTGCATTCTACATAATTCCCCCTCTTTCTCTCTCCTTCCTTAAATGAAATCTCCACTTTCTCTCTCCTATTCGCCACCTCCAGAATTTGAGTGGCTCTTTAGGTAATTTCCACTTGTTGTAGCTAGTGGGCCATCATAATTAGGCCCAGCCTAATTGGATTGGAGTTAGGCTTAGCTTTCCTACCCTTTTAAGCTTGGTTTGACAAAGGTCGACTTGGGTTTGTTGACTTGGTCAAAAGAGTGGGTTGACTAGTCAACTGAGTGTCTTGAGTCCCTTTCCACCTCCCAAGCCCATTTGTGCCTTGGGGTAACCATCTTTGGTCAAATTAGGGCAAATTGACATAACTAGGGTTAGGGTTGACCCTGGTTAACTTGACCCCTTAGGTTGACCCCAAATGGGTTGTATGGGCTCTAAAGGGTCCCTATGAGATTGAGAGGGGTATGGTGCGGTCAAGTAGTCATGTTGAGACCCACAAGCCAAACCCTAGCTTAGGTGTCCAGAAATTACTATTTGCAGACCAAGATCTTTTCACCTATTTACCTAGGCATCCATGGTCCCCTTAGTCTTTTTAGAGCTTTGTCATGACCTAGTCATGGCAAAAAATTCCAAGGGGTCTAGTTATTTATGGGATGTTACAAATCCCAATACATAAAAATAAAAATTGCATCCCCGAAATTAAGGTTCGGTGTATGGGGTTTGCACAAAAATTTAAAGAATACGAAATTCTTTGGTAGTTAAGGTTATACCTGCCGTTAAGAGTTTCGGATACTTCTGCTGCATAAGATTCAGAGGTTCCCAAGTTTTCTCCTCCTGTCCGTGATTTAACCACAAGACCTTGACTAGCGAAACCTTCTTTTATCGCAGGACTTGTACCTCTGTATCGTGTATCTTGTTGGCTTCAAGCAGACTGATCGGTCAGATACTACCGGGCCAGCCATAGTGGAAATATGTTGCCCTAGTCGTAGGAGAGCCCTCTTAAGAGAAGAGACATGGAAGATGTCATGCAATCCTGCCAACTTAGGTGGTAGCTCCAATCTATAGGTCAAGTGGTCGATTCTCTCCAGAATCCTATAGGGCCCTATATATCTTGGAATGAGCTTCTTTCGCCAGCGCAACCGCGAGACTCCATGCATCGGGCATATTTTCAAGAATACCCGGTCACCGACTCAAAACTCCGCCTAACGATATCGCGCATCATAGTATTTGGCATGTCTACTCTGTGCCTCCATCATCCTATCCTGAATCAGCCATATCTAAGCATCTGTATCCTCCACAAACTCATAGCCAAGTGCCTTCAGATCATCCTGGATTCAAGATAGTGGAGTCCTACATCTCCGTCCATATAGTTCCTCATAGGGAGTCGTGCCTATACTAAACTGATGACTTTTATTATAATAAAACTCAATAAGCGGCAACAGTCTCTCCCATGGCTTCCCGCAATCCAGGAAACATAGGCATAAGAGGTCCTCCAATGTCTGGATCATATGCTATGTTTGCCCATCTGTTTGGGGGTGGAATGAAGTGATGAAGGTCAATCTGGATCCCAAGTAAGCCTGAACTGTTCTCCACTCCTTAGACGCAAACCGTCCATCCCGATCTGATGTGATTATCCTTCGTACATCATGATAATGGACAAACTACTCCACAAATCTCAATACTAGAACTCTGACCGGGGCATCCTTCCTGATTGGGATAAATCAGGCAACCTTCGTCAGTCTGTCAACAATCACCCAGATCGAATCATTTCCTGCATGAGAACGAGGGAGTCAATGTATAAAGTCCATCGCGATGTCATTGAACTTCCACTCTGGCGCAGGTAGTGACTGTAGCAATCCTGCTGGGCTTTTACATTCAGCCTTCACGTGTTGACAAGTATCTCAATGCGTCACAAAGTAGGTCATCTCCTTCTTCATGCCTGGCCAGTAAATGGTCCTTTTCAGATCGGCTATCATCTTTGTGATCCCAGGGTGCACTGAGTACCTACTAGTGTGTGCTTCCATCAGAATATCTTCTCGTATCTGTCCTCCTGCTGGTATATATACTCTGCCTTTGAAGAACTTTAAGCCATCCTTCAACACATAATCTCTAGCTATGCCAGCTTCCAAAGACTTGAATATTGGCTTTAGTTTAGCATCCTATCTTTGCCCGTCTCTGATGTGATCTCGTATATCACTGTTAATACTCATCGAGGCTAAGTACTCCTCATATCATTTGGGATCTACCTTAGACACCAAGGTTATTTGCTTATCTTCCAACATCCAAACCAGCTCCGTGGCCATCATTTGGGGTTCTAATCCTACTATGGTAGCTCTCCTGCAAAGAGCATCTGCTACTACGTTCTCCTTCCCTAGGTGGTAGTGCATCGTGTACTGGTAATCAGAAAAAACTCCACCCATTGTCTCTATCGCATGTTTAACTCCTTCTGTGTGTCCACATACTTGAAATTTTGTGGTCAGAGAAGTTATCGCAATGAACTCCATAGAGGTAATGTCGCCAGATCTTTAATGCAAAAATTGCCGCCCCTATCTCCAGATCGTGCACTGGGTAGTTTTGTTCATGCTTATTCAACTGGCGGGAAGCATTGGCTATCACGTGCCCGTGCTGCATCAGGACAGCACCCATTCCCTGATAGGATACATCGATGTAAACTTGGAATCCTTCCTTCCTAGAGGGGAGGGCAAGGATGGGGGCTGAGGTAAGCCGACTCTTCAGCTCCTAGAAGGCAAACATGCACTGCTTGGATCCTTCTTCTTTAGTGATGTAAGGGGGAGGGCAATCCGGGAAAACCCCTCTAAAAACTTTTGGTAGTATCCGGTGAGTCCTAGAAAACTCTGTATGTTGGATGCCATCTTCAGTGACGGCTAATCTTTCACTGCTTGGATCTTCATCGGGTCCACTGCTAACCCTGCTCCACTTATAATGTGACCTAGAAAGGCCACCTCCTTCAACCAGAACTAGCCTTTACTGAACTTTGCATATAGACTGTCCTCCCAGGGTTTCTCTAAAGTCAATGTCAAGTGTTATACATGCTCCTCCTCTGTCCTTGAGTAGATGAGGATGTCATCTATAAACTCGTTGATGAAGACATCGAGGTAGGCTTTGAATACTTGGTTCATCAAACTCATAAATGTATAAGCTGCATTCGTGAGGCCAAATGGCATTACCGTGAACTCATAAAGACGATGCCAGCTATTGAATATGGTCTTCGAGATGTCCTCCTCCTGGATCCGGAGTAGATAATATCCTGACCTAAAATCTAACTTCGAGAACCAGTGGGCTCCCTCTAACTGGTCAAAAAGCTAGTATATTCTCGATAAAGGGTATGTGTTTCGTACCGTCAGCCTGTTCAGTCCTCTGTAGTCTATGCATAGTCTGAGTCACATCGTTCTTCTTTACATACAATACTGGGGATCCCCATGACGAGGAGCTTGGTCTGACAAACCCAGATTCAACCAACTCCTGCAACTAACTCTGAAATTCCACTAGCTCCTCTAGGGCCATTCGATATGGATCCCTAGATACTAGCTTAGCTCCCGACACTAGCTGGATCCGAAAGTCCTTCTCATGGTGTGGTAGCAGTCTTGATAGCTTCTCTGGGAAGTCATCAGCGAAATCTCATACCACTGGAATGTTGGAGATAAAAGTCTCTTCTTTGATTATCTCGAACCACGCCTGATAAACCTCATCCCCCTTCAGGAGGGCCTTTACGATCTGGATAGAAGAAAGCAGACAACGGGAGACCGGGATAGTACCTTTGAAGGTCGCATAGGTGTCTATATATCTCAACATGACCTTCCTTGTTAGGAAATTAATCAGTGCATAGTTCCAGGTGAGCCATGTCATTTAAAAGATGAGATCAAAGTCCAGCATCTTCAAGATCGTCGCCGGATCCTCGAATGTTAGGTCGTCGATGGTCACCTCTAGAAGGCATTTTACAGTAGATAGGATCTTTATCCCATTGGTAAGACGTACCCTCCTGGTGACTCCCGTAAAATGTTAGACCTAGTCCAAATCCTTGACAAATTCCTCCGCGACGAAGTTGTGAGATGCTCCCATATCAAAAAAGGTATGGTCTGGCTTGTCACATACCGTTACCATTCCTGAATTTGTTAAATAATATTAGGTGGCTAGTTGTATAATTTTCTTCCTTAGTTCTACCAGTTTAATACCAGTTCTATTATTTAAGGGAAAAGAAGGATAGGAAATTAAATTGCTAGCATTGGGTATTGCATCCACAATAACCCAGATTTGCATGAAGTCACCCTTGAACTAAGATGAATTAAGTTGTATTTGATATCCTTGTTTAGTTGTGTGTTTGCAGATTACCATTGCTAAGTGTAGACCAATGTCAGTCTACAGTGGATCATGAACACAGGACCATACAGTGTAATCCCTCCCTTTGTGATCCAAGGTGTTGACTCATGTGTAGCCTCTCAATTGGGATACATTTCATATTCAAACACTTGGACCATGGGAATGAAGATTGGATTCTTGAAGAGAAGAGAAAATTTTCTGAGTCCAGAATTTCTCTAAGTTCACTTCTCGAGAAGTCAATGATAGTTCTCGAGAAGTAGAGCTAGCAGTTCTCGAGAAGCCTTGGCTAGTTCTTGAGAAGCTTAACCTAATTCTCGAGAAGCTTAGCCTAGTTCTCGAGAAGCTTAGCCTAGTTCTCGAGAAGTCCCAGTCTATATTTCTCGAGTAGTCAGAGACAGTCGCAAAAATTATTCTAAGTACCTCTCTCGAGAAGTCCATCATAGTTCTCGAGAACTTAGTCTCTAGTTCTCGAGAAGTCAGCTTAGTTCTCGAGAACAAGTTTCAGTTCTTGAGTACTATTTTCTTTAGTTCTTGAGAAGCTTAACATAATTCTTGAGTAGACTCAACGCCTTTTGTTATCGAGTACTTACATAAGTTCAGGACGTATAGTTCTCGAGAAATCAGCCTGTTCTCGAGAACTTATTCATACTTCTCGAGAACTGCTGTCAAATTTTTCAGAAAATTTATTTAAGTCCAGATCGACGGGATTTTCAAATAAGACATTGTGATTAGTCCACGTGTCGTCATTAATGTCAATTCTAACCGTTAGGGGAAATCCTATATAATGTATTTTCCTTAAGACTAACCCTAAGTGGAAATTCGTACTGTCTATTATTCTGAATCGATCGTCTCTCTCCAAGAACGATTTTACAGAAGCCACCGCCGCCACACTGTTTGCAGATCGACAAAGCTGTTTTCGATCAAGAAGGATTTGATGTTCAAGGAATCTTCATCTTCTCCTTGATCGAGTAGGTCCTAAGTTTCTCAGATCAGATCTACAGAGAGTCTTCTTCAATATTTCTGAAAAAGACACAAAGTTCAAAAAGAAAACCTAGAGACAAATTTTTCAGATATGAGAAGGAAATTTTTGTTTGTATTTTCAAATCTCTTTGAAAATTTTGTAGGAGTTTAATCTCCGAGTTGTAGGAAGTTTTCATTTTTCATATGTAGATCCATTTGGATCGAGATTATAAGAACTTGTTTCCGAGACGTAGGATTGGTTTTCAATCCGAGATAGTGGAGTAGCTGAGTCTAGTGATTTACTAAATCGGTGAGAGAAAGTGGACGTACCCAAGGTTGGGGAACCACTATAAATCTTCTTGTCTTCTGTGATTGCTTGATTGTTTGTGCAAGTTCTTTAATTTTTTTATTCCGCAAATAGACGTACAATTCACCTATTCACCCCCCCCCCCCTCTAGGTGATTTAGGTAGACAACTTAACACTTTAAATTGATATCAGAGGGAGGTTGGTCGTTAAAAGGTTAACACCTTGATCAATTTCCTCTCTAAGTTTTCTTGAGAATTTTCAAGCAATGGACAAGGCTAAAGATTTTGCCAAGTTTCCCCTGTGAACAAAGAATAACTTTCCCATGTGGAAAGAGAGAATTAAATTTTTCATGAAAGTTGTGGATCCCCGGATCTTTATGATTGTTGAAGAAGGTCCTTACGTGCCCATGACCATCTCCACTATTGATCCAACCAAGAAGGTTCCAAAGAAGTTGATGGATCTAGATAAGGACGAGATTGCACTTGTCTCTCTGGATAAGAAAGCAAAAAATATTATAGCAAGTGAAATCGATGACTCGATGCTGTAGAACCTGATTCACTGCCAATCTGCTAAGGAGATGTGACAGTCACTAGTCACTCTGATGGAAGGTACTGAAGAAGTGAGGGATGATAGAAGATCCCTATTGAACCAGAAGTATGAAGCCTTCAGGCAAGGGCCAAAGGATACCATTGCAGATACATTTGAGAACTTATTCAAGATAGTTAACGGCCTCAGAGTATATGGCAGAGTCTTCACCAATGGAGAACTAAATGACAAGTTCCTAAGATCCTTAACTAAGGATTGGGACAATAAGGTCTGTGCTATCAGGGAATTTGGAAAGCTAGCTGAGACAGATCCTCAGAATCTTTTCGGGAAGCTGATGTCGTATGAGCTTCAACTCAACACAAGGAAAGCTGAAGAAGAGAAGAGCAGGTCTGCATCCAAAGAGAAGTCTGTTGCTTTAAAGGCAAACACCTCCAGGAAGTCAAAGGCTACCTCTCCAGCCCCAACACAAGAATTTAGTGAAGAAGAAAACTCGGAGCCAAGTACCTCAGGATCTGAGCTATCAGAAGGAGAGTTCTCCTTACTTTCTCGACATTTCAAGAAATTCTTGAACAAGAAAAAGCAATGAAAAGGTAAGGATGCTTCACACAGAAGATAACGACATGACAGTGATCGACACAGAAAAGTCTCAAGCAGCCACGACAGGTATGGTTCTAAATAGAATAAACACATTTCGACTGACATAGTTTGCTACTGTTGTAACAAGCTAGGTCACGTCATAGCTGACTGCCCCCACAAGAAGAAGGAGGGTGGCAAAAGAGAAGAAAATAAGTCCTCATACAACAAGAAGAGGACAGAGAAAAGCCTGATAGCCAAGAAGGGCAAGACTCTTAGTGACTCTGACTCATCTGAGTCAAGTGAAGAAGAGGAAACCTACTTTGGGCTTATGGCTCAATCAGATGATGAACAAGAGCCCCAGTTCACTAGGGAGGTAAAATCTCATACCCCTCTTTCAGAATCTGAAGTTTCTGAGCATGATCATGAGGACAGCTCCTCTGACGATGAGTCTAAACTCATGGCCTAGTATAATGAGTTGATCATGGCTTACGACAAATGTCGCCGAGTCGTGAAAATTCAAGCTAAAGAGATTAAGTCTCTAAAAGCTATTGAGAGCAGTTTGAGAGAAGAAGTCGCTAAGACTAACTCACTCCATGAGAACCTCAATATGGCCATTGAGGAATACAATCAAGCTCTGGAGCACCTCGACCTTAAAGAGAAAATCATCAAAAAGTTAGAAGAACAACTCGAGGCTGAAAAGAAACTTGTTGAAAGTTTCTCTAAGCCCAAGAATATTCTTCCACTCATTGCTGAATTCTCAGCTAAGGCTAAGGGTGGTGAACTGGGCCATGAGGGTGCTCCTAATAAATCTTCTAGGAGAAATAAGGCTCAAAGGAAGAATAAGGCCGCTAAGAAGGCCTTGGCCAAAGCAAAGGGAAAAGCTCCTCAAGATCAGACTGTCTTTAAGAAAGTCATATTTTCAACCATTGAGTTTGATCTTGACTCATCCTACGGCCACTTGACCAGGCCTACTTATATAGAGCCAAAGTCTCATTACCAAGGATGGACCCACCCCAGAAACTTTGGTGAGAGTGTCTTTAAGGCACCTTATGAAGAAGTCAGTCTTCAGAGCTATGGCCCTTATGATCATAGTCATAACTTCAAGAAAGCACCAAAAGTAAAAAAAACCATTGTAGAAAAGCCGGTGATGGAGAAGAAATCATGTGATTGCCATCATCATGAAGCCTCTTCCTCCATGGATGCTATCCCTGCTGGACCAGTATCTCAGAAGGTCAAGAAGGAGTACCTAAGGCAAATATACAACAGGTTCGACTGTTGGTACTGTGGTAGAATTGGTCATTTTGCCATCGATTGTTGGTTTAATCCAAGAAATTTTGCAACTCCTCAAGTTGGCAACATGAGAATGACCACTCATGATGCTAATCCTCGTAGGGGGAGTTTTCTAACACGAGACCAAGGACCCAAACATGTTTGAGTTCCTAAGGCAAACTGATTATGATTGCAGGGATATCCAAAGGCGACCAAAATGCCAATATGGTATTTGGACAGTGGATGCTCTTGGCACATGACAGGGACAAGAAGCCTACTTCAAAATTATTCTCCAGTGTTGAACGGACCAAAGGTCATCTTTGGAGGTTCAGACCGCGGGATAACTAAAGGCTATGGTATGATCACTAACGGTAGTGTATCCTTTTCGGATGTAGCTTATGTGGAGGGATTGGAACACAATCTTATAAGCATAAGCCAACTATGCGACAAAGGATACATAGTTGAATTTCATGCTAACAAGTGCCTCATAAAGTCTGTTGACAATATGGAAACGATTCTATCGGGCACTCGAAGCAGGAATATATTTTGTTTAAATTTCATTTGTATAGACTCTTCTACACTAGTATGCTTTTTAACAAAAGATAGTGCGTCTCTTGGTGACCAATGGCACAAGAGGCTGGCACATATTAATTTTAAAACTATTAATAAATTATTTTCGCTGAACTTAGTACGTGATGCCCCAAATGTCAAGTACGTCAAAGATAGACCTTGTCATGCATGTGTTAAAGGCAAGCAAACAAGGGCTGCCTTTAAAAGCGTTATTGGCAAAGATTCTAATAGATGTCTACATCTACTGCATATGGACTTGTTCGGCCCACTACAAGTTAGAAGCTTGGGAGGTAAGGATTATACGTTGGTAATTGTTGATGACTACTCGCGCTTTGCGTGGGTGTTCTTTCTGAAACACAAGTCAGATACCTTCGATATCTTTACAAATTTTGTCAGGCAAGTCCAGAATGAGTACAACTGTTCTGTAGTCAAAATCAAAAGTGATAATGGAACAGAGTTCAAGTCTGGGGCCATGACAGAATTCTGTGAAAGCCTAAGTATCTTTCATGAGTTTTCCTCTCCTCACACTCCACAACAAAATAAAGTAGCTGAGAGAAGAAACATAACACTTATAGAGGCCGACAGGACTATGTTGAGTGATGCTTCACTATCAGAGTACTTCTGGGCTGAAGCCGTCAATACTGCATGCCACGTGAAAAATCGAGCACTCATCAATAAGAATCATGATAAGACACCTTACGAACTTCTAAAAGGCAGGAAACCAACTATTTCATATTTCAGAATTTTTGACTGTAAATGCTTCGTGCTTAACAATGGTAAGTATCACACTACCAAGTTTAGTGAGAAAAGTTTTGAAGGTATTTTTTGTAGGTTATAGTAGCCATAGTAAGGCATACAGGATTTTCAATAGAAAAACTCCGGTTATAGAGGAATCTATACATGTTGTATTTGATGAGACGAGACTGCTGTAAAGCAAATCGTCTAGTGTGCTTGTTGAAGATGCAGGTATAAGGCTGAATGAAATCAGCTTGGATGAAACAACTGGAGGTGAAAGAGAAAAGTTCATCAAGATCACTACCCCAACCCCCATTGGAGAGGTAGACGATCAAGATGAAGTAACCATCTAAGTTGATGAAGTCACTCCAGTGGCTGAAGAAGTTCTAGATGCTAGGAATCTAGAGCTCAGACATCTGAAGGATCATCCATTGGACCTGATCATAGGAGATCCCCAAGATGGTGTCAGAACTCATCAAGGTACAACTAACGAGAATCTATATTTAAGTTTTCTCTCACAGGTTGAACCAAAGAAGTTTGAGGAAGCAAACTCAGACGCATCATGGATCTTAGCCATGGAAGAAGAACTGAATCAGTTCAAGTGATGCAAAGTTTGGAAACTAGTTCCTAGACCCAAAGGTAAGAATGTCATCAGAACAAAGTGGGTCTACCGGAATAAGTTGGACGAGGATGGAACAATTATAAAGAACAAGGTCAGACTCGTCGCCAAAGGATATCATCAAGAAGAAGGGATCAACTTCGACCAAACATACGCTCCAGTGTCAAGGCTAGAGGCCATTAGATTGTTCCTAGCTCATGCTGCACTAAAGGGCTTTACGATCTACCAAATGGACGTGAAATCCGCCTTCCTGAATGGTGACATAAAGGAAGAAGTGTACGTGGAATAGCCCCCAGGTTTTGTTGATCCTAACTTTCCTGAGAATGTTTATTTATTATCTAAAGCGCTGTACAGTTTGAAACAAGCTCCTCGAGCTTGGTACGAAACGCTATCTACCTTTCTCCTCGAGAACAAGTTCACAAGGAGAAAGATAGATAAGACATTATTTATTAGGGAAATTAAAGGCAAGATTTTGTTAGTGCAAATCTATGTCGACGACATTATTTTTGGTTCTATAGACAACAACCTCTGCAAAAAGTTTTCTAAACTTATGCAAGGGAAGTTTGAAATTAGTAGTATGGGAGAGCTGAAGTATTTCTTAGGACTTCAGGTGAAACAATCTGAAGATGAAATTTTCATCTCACAGACGAAGTTCACCAAGAAGTTGATTAAGAAATTCGGAATGGAGAGTGCAACCTCTATGAGGACTCCAATGGCCTCAGCTATGTCTCTGGACAAGGATGAAAAAGGGAAACCTTTTGATGAAACCAAGTACAGAAGCATAGTTGGACCCTTGCTCTACCTTACTGCCAGTAGACCAGACATAGTGTTCTCCACATGTGTCTGTGCTATATTCCAAGTGAACTGAAAGGAATCTCACTATGCTGCTGCAAAGCAGATCTTGAGATACCTTAAAGGTATACCAAATCTTGTCTTATGGTACTCAAGAAGTAATGACAGCAAACTAATTGGTTTTTCAGATGCAGACTTTGCAGGTAGCAAAGATGACAGAAAAAGCACTTTCGGGACGTGTCAGTTCCTTGGAATAAGACTTATCTCATGGAGCAGCAAAAAGCAAAACGGTGTCGTAATCTCAACGGTCGAGTAAGAATATATTTTTGTCGGTAGTTGTTGTGCACAGTTGCTTTGGCTAAAGAACCAGCTAGAAGATTACAACATGAAGGTTAAAGACATTCTGTTGTTTTGCGACTCCTCCAGCGCAATAGCAATTGCAAACAACCCAGTCTCGCAAAGTCGGACAAAGCACATCGAGCTCAGATATCACTTCATCCGGGAGCATGTGGAGCAAGGGAATGTGGATCTGAAGTACGTGCCAACAGATCGGCAAGTTGCAGATATTTTCACAAAGCCATTGGACGAGACCAAGTTCAATTTCTTCAAAACTGAACTTAGGTTGTTGAACAGAGAAGGATAGACCAAAGTGTATCACCTCAAAGCTCAAGAATCAAGGACACCTCAAAAAGGTCAGAAATTTCTCAAGAGCAACTATTATTACTTCTCAAAAAGTATATAACTAGTTCTCGAAAACTTCAAGTGCACTTCTCGAGAACTAAAAATCTGTCTCTCGAGAAGTACTAAAAGTTCTCGAAAACAAGGCTTATACTTCTTGAGAACTATTATTATACTTCTCGAGAACTAACCCTACCTCTCGAGAAATGCCCCGTCTCTTTTTGAATTCTGTTCATTTCTTTTTGCAAACCGATTTATTTTCGCTTTATTAAAAGGCTTAACTTAGATTGATTAGACACTTAATTATCATAACTAGAGTTACATATATATATAAAACTTTAGAAATCTCAAATCAACCGACAGTTCAAATTCCATCTCTCTCGAAAACTCTTCATCTTCCACCGACTCAAAGCTTCAACACCGCCATTCTCTCGCGCGTCGTTCGTCGCTATCTTCAGAATCAATGGCGCAGCAATCCAGGATAGGAGTTGGAAGTGAGCTAGTGGTGGCCGGGATTGCTGATCTTTCAGATGACTTCAAGAATCTTCTACTTCTTCTTGACAGCGCAGGTCTCAACTTTGTTTTCCAAGAACCTTGTAAAATCCTCTTCCCAGAGGTAGAAGAGTTTTATCAGAATGCCAAAGTCAGGAGGAATAATACTGTTCTGAAATCAAAGGTAAAGGGAGTGAAGATCAAGTTAATCCCGACCATTGTGTCAAAACTTCTAAGATTGTCGATTGGAGATGATGAAGATGAAATTACAAGGGAAGATACTGACAGAACATATCATTTTTGTGGAGTACCAGTAGACATCACCTCTCTCAGGAGGATAGCCTTGAATGATGTTAGCAAGCTCTTGGTAGATATTATTGGAAAGATCCTATGGAGCAGAACAGGGTCTGTTAGATTCATTACCAATGTTTTATTTGATGTAATGACTGTCATAGTCTGCAGGAAAAGATTTCCTTGTGGTATGATGATTTTTGACATGATTAGAGATAGCATAAAAGGACCAAAATTTGCTAAGATAATCTCCTTGATGTTGCATAAGATTGATCCAGTTATCTTCAAGACTTCTAAAGGTACACTAATACATCACCTGAAGAAGATCTCCTTAGCCTCCATTCATAGATGGGAGTTAAAACTGAAGAACCCAAAACAGATAGCTAAAGAGCTTGCATCCCCTACTTTAGAGGTCAGGACCCCATCTCCCTCCTCTCATCAAGTTACTAAACCATCTGGTGCAACAACTGAGGGGGAGCCTGCTTCCTCTGTCTCAGTTGACAGAATCCCCTCTCCTCCTCCAGCTCAATCTCAAGTCAGAAATATAGTCAGTTCACCAGCCAGGACACCAGCAAGTTCACCCATCAGAAGTCCTATCAGAAGCCCAATAAGATCTCCAGCCAGGTCCCCAGTGGCAGATATTTCAGATGAGATATTCTAAGATGAGCAAGCTCAGAAAATCATCAACTCTACTGCAGTAGATATAAAAGATATGATAACAGAGCTTACCTCAGATGAACCTCTTCCTCCCCTACACGCAGAAACTGTTGAAGAACCTTCAAAGGATCCTTCTCCAGCTCCTTCTCCATCTCTAGAACCTACTCCAAGAGTAACTCCTTCACCTTCTCCAAGAAAAGAATCACCTCCACCAGAGACCATCATTCTCTCAGGAGAGGATGAGCCTGAACCATAGGAAGTTGAAGCTCCACTAAAGAAACTTGATTTCTCCATCCCTTCCCTACTTGGTAAGGAAAGTGATATATTTACTCATACTGTCAGAGCCAAAAGTTCTGTAGTGGTTGATGAGATTCCTCCATGGACTACACCTCCTCCTGCTATTACTGTTTCTGCTACCCCTTCAAGTTCAGATATTCTCAGTAAGATTGAAGTCATGCTGGTAGAACAAAGGAAATATTTTGATGATTCTCTGAAAGTGGTCCAAGAAGAAGTCACTGCTCTAGAAAAAGAGATGAGCAGAGGATTTGCAGAAATCCAGCACAATACAGACTCCCTCAAGGAATTATTTTAGATTGGTGGAAAAGCTATAGACCACACCATTACTAGTGCTGGTGAGGTAATGGAACAATCTGTAACTCTTGCCAACAATAAGATACAGTTAGAGAAGAAAGCTCAAGAACATGTTATGAAAATCTGTGAAGAAGTGGGAACATTCAAGGAAGATGCTATAGATACACTCTATAGAATTCAGAAAGGGGGAGAGCTTGGTGAAAGAACATGTGGAAAAACTTGGGGATAAGTTTACTACTGCTGCAAACACAGCTTAGTCTAACAAGATAAGTGAAATTAATAAGAATGTTTTAGATCAAATTCAGACTATGAAATTCCATACCTATGACACCTCAGTATGGATGCACAATCAGATTTTTCCTGAGTTTCAGCTTGATCCTAATGTCATTCCCCATCATCTGAATCCTCTTCCTGAAGGACAGTCAAGTCAGATGCCAACTCAAATGCAACAACCTCAGATGCCCTATTTCTCTCCAAGGACAGAAGATCAGAATCCTCTTCCTGGTTCTTATGACCAAGTATGGGATGATGTGATTCCTGAAGATTTACCTGAAATCCACATTCCTAAGAAAAGGAAGTAGGGGGAAGGCCCCTCTACAAGCAAAAGCAAGCCAGATTCAGAGAAAAGGAAAGCACAAGAATTTGCAGAAGTCTAGAGTCCTACCTCCAAAGTATTGATTCTGGATACTCTCAAGTTAGTACTGGACTATAATGAAAACATGAATCTCCACTACAGCTCCTCTGAGTGGGAACTTTTTGAGAAGTCCATGACTAAAAGAAGGATATATGACAGAGAGTATGGCAAGAATAATCCTAAGGCTCCTCCAAAACCTCCAAGGTACTACCCAAAGCCTTTCAGCTATCAGAGGAGACAACAGGAGAAGCATGATAGACAGCATCAGAGCTAGGAATGATTTTCTGTAAATATTTTTTTTTAAGACTATGGATGAAATGAAGGTTGAATTGGAAATCTAAAACATTATATATATATAATTTCTAGTTTTGCTAATTGTGTGTTTAATTTTTCTATCTTGCATTTGAATTCTATTTCTTCATCTACAGTTCTTTCTTTATTGGTATAATTCACCTTATTATAGAGGGTTCTGACTTCTACAAAAAGGGGGAGATTGTTGGGTATTGCATCAACAATAATCCAGATTTGCATGAAGTCACCCTTGAACTAAGATGAATTAAGTTGTATTTGATATCCTTGTTTAGTTGTGTGTTTGCATATTACCATTGCTAAGTGTAGACTAATGTCAGTCTACAGTGGGTCATGAACACAGGACCATACAGTGTAATCCCTCACTGTGTGATCCAAGGTGTTGACTCATGTGTAGCCTCTCAATTGGGATACACTACATATTCAAACACTTGGACCATGGGAATGAAGATTGGATTCTTGAAGAGGAGAAAATTTTCTTGAAGTAGAGACGACCGTGATTCGGACGTGACTACAATACGGACTCCTAAACATTACCGAATAAGAAATAAAAAGAGAGAATGCCAACCAAAAGTGAACGAAAAGGGGTCGGTTGGTTCCCAAAATCCGGGACTCGATACTACGTCCTTAGTACCTAGCTCTCCAACAAGCACACAACTCACCGTAAGCCGGACTCGATACAACGTCCTTAAGACCTACCTCTCCAACAAGCACACAACTCACCGCACCTACACAAGCATCTATTCATTTCAATAAAGCCGTTTCAAGCGCAGCAATAGTTTATTTCGGAGCGGCGGAAAACCTTTAAGAGCGATCGAAATTCGAGTCGTGATTAATTCCCTTGTTGGCACATAAAGTGCGCCGAACGGAAGAGCAATCGAGGCTAGGCCACGTTGCACTCCCAAGACGAATCTACCCGTTCTGGACAACAAGAGATTCAATAACAACACCGTCAAATTCAGATTTTGCAAGCGACGGATTTAAAAATCACGGAAAAAACGGTGCATGAAAAACCTCCACAATTCTAAAGCAAGAATCACACAAAGGGAAGAGTTTACCCAACCGGGATGAAATTTCACACAAAGATAAGGTGGGAGAATCACTCTCTCCACGGATCCGCCGGCGTCACACCGAACAGTTTGCAACCTTCTTCCACGGAGTCGCACCAAGGAAGCCGCGCCGGAGTCGCACCAAAGCGGATGGAGGGAGCAAGGAGGGGCGGCGGCTTCACACCACCACAAGGGGGAGGCGGCTTGGATTCTCTCCTTTTGGCCGAATTCCTCAATGGGAGGGAAATTTAGGTTTCAATCTTCAATCATCTTATTCCTCATAATCACCTCCTTAAATAGGAGTTTACAATAACTCTTAGCCCTCCATGATGGAGATGTAATCTCATCCATCCAAAAGGCTAAATGCACACCAAAATAAAATATTGCTCTAAATGAAAAATAACACATGCCATGAATATAAAATTATCACTTAAACATAGGATAATTTTATATTCACAAAATGTAAAATAAAGTGCATGAAAATAATAAAATTAGGCTAATTTTTCATGACGGTTTTAGCACGCCACGGGCGGAGGTGGTAGCGTGCACTTCCTTCGGCGTCATCATGACATCTCAGATCTTTATGTCGTAGCGCCTCGGCAACCGGGTCATCATCAAGTAGCGGTGGCGCTGCATCAATCCTCCCCCACTCAAAATCATGTATCTCTGATGCGTGAGTGGAGAGAGAGCGGCGGAGAAGCTCGGCATCCAAACGTTGAAGCTCTGTCGCGAATACCCAAGAGTCATCTGAAGGGGGGGGTCACGCCAACGGACGAGGAAGCGGTAAGTAGTACCATCTGGAATAGTGAATGGTTCCGCAGCGAGTATCATATCTGGAGTGAGAAATGTCCTGGGGAACCTGGGAAACATGTCAGCAGTAGGAGTAAAAGAAGATAACGCACCATCCGATGTTATACCTGCGGGGACCGAAGGAGAGAGATCATCCGAACTACCACTCCCCAACCCATTAGAATTTTCAGTGGAGAGAGAAGACGACAGAGAATTCAACTCAGGTGGAGGTAAAACAAACAGCATCAAATCCGAGACATTAAAAATAGGGGAGATACCCCAATCAGCCGGCAAATCCAAAACGAAAGCGTTGTCACCTAGTTTCTTGATAATCCGAAAAGGGCTGGCGCGCTTCGGTGCCAACTTCTTAACGGTGCCAGATGGCAAGCGTTCGAGAACTAACCGGACTAGGACCAAATCGCCAACTTTAAAGTGCAACACCCTCCTATGTAAATTAGCGTGCGACTGATAAGACTCATATTGAGCAGTCAAGGTAGCTCGTATACGTGCATGTAAGTCATGAATATATTGGGCGAAGGATTGTGCAAACTGACTTGTCTTGTATGTTGGGGGCAACGGTACCAAGTCAATAGGCACAGGGGCCTTGTATCCATGGACAATCTCGTTTGGTGACAGACCAGTAGACCAATTTTTGGAATTATTATAAGCTAATTTGGCGTGGGGAAGAATAAGATCCCACGTGCCTTTGTGATCGCTTACGAGGCATCTAAGAAGGCTACCCAAGCTTCGATTATCAAAAACCAAATCATTCACATAACGGTGGAAGACTATTCGAAACAACCTCGCAAGTAATTTAAAGGACGCATTTAGAAGGGTCAAGAAATTAAAAATGCGCCTAATTAAATTAAAACCATGGGGGGAGAACCCATGTGCCACATGACTTGAATTAATAGTATAAAATAACGGAATTATGTCCGGTGGCACATGTGCTTTAAATTCAAAAATTAACGTAGTGGGTTCCAACGTTTTTGTTTTAAATTTAAAATTAAATTTTGATTTAAAAATATCATAATAAATAGTCAGCGGAAAACGTTCGTCATCAACTACGTTCGCCCACGTCCTTCTAAGTAAGTTTAACGGGATGGCGGGAATAATAAACTTCTCTAAATATGAAGGGCTAGAAATGACTAAATCATCTACTCGAGCTAAGGGAACCGGAGGGAGAGTCGACAGGGTTGACTCCGTAGGGGGAACCAAGTCACACTCAACGTCAAAGAATGGATTAAGCGTCCAAGAGAACGCCTCCGGTTACAAGCCTTTAAAATCAAAAGTAAACTCGAATAGTGGATTCGTCCTCACTGAAAACTCATCCTCAGTTAACGTTTCGCCACAGAATGAATCCACCAAATCATTAGAAATTTTACTTACGTCAGAAACAGTGATCGTCTCAATAGTAGGCAAATTCGTATCCGATAAAATTTCCAAACTAACTTGGGCCTCAGGCGAAGGGGCTATCATCAAAGAAAAGTCAGTTGGGCCCTCAGTGCTATCATCATCCAAACATAATTCTTCCCATGAGGTGGGGACATCGTCTAAGTAAGAATAGGGGGATGGGCAAATCGAATCCAGGGGAGTATAATAATTAGCTTGAGTTCCAAGCGGCGATAATAACATCAAAGGACTAACTCCTGGATGTATCACACTAAGCTTATCCCAAACTGAACATCCATCCCAAGGTGACTCTACCAATACCGTAGAAACCTCTAATAATCCTGGGTCAACCAATATAACGTCGGATCCTAGCAAGTCATCACCTAAATCAGTGACATGTAAGCTCTCAGCATCGGATGACTCTACCGACTCAACGGGAATGTCTACTAGCTCATGGTCAATAGAAGATTCCATGACTAAATTATCGTCGAAGGGGATTGGAGATGATTCCTCAGGGGAGAAATCCTCTTCCAGGTCACTAGGGTAACCAATCTTCTCAACGTCACTAAAAGCGTCAGTGAAACTTGCCTCGTCCTCAGTGACAGGCGCAGTCCTAATCACATCCTCAGGTTCAACAGGAGAGTCAGGCACTATCGTAAGTGAAGGAAGACTCTCACCTAGCTGATTAATTTCATCTTCCAGAGATTCCATATCCATATAAGCATCCTCAGACGTATCAGTCACTATATCAGAGGGCTTAGATGTCGAGGCTAAGGAAGGAAGCACCCTAATAGTAACCTCTTTCGATTTCAAATTTTTGGGTTGGAATGGCTTATGTTTCTTATAGGTGGGACTAAGCACACTCTGGGTAATACTACCTCTCTGGGGATTGGATCTATCCTGAGGCGTAGGGTCAATCCTATAAGCGGATACAGGTCTAGTGCTGTAACTATTCTTACTAACGGGTGTGGTGGTATTAGTGCGCAGGTAAGCAGGATCAAATTGATCCGAGAGGAGGTTACGCATGTGCGGTCAAGCATAACGATAGCTACCAACACGACGCTCTTCGTTTAACCAAAATAATCGGGCCCGACCTACTAATCGCTCTCGGGCAAAGCTAACCTTTTCGTAGTCATCCAGTAAGTGATAATTAAAATATTGTTCTAATCCCTTAAGCCAGTCTCTAAAATTTTGGGGATACTCTAAACCGTCATAAGTACGATAAATGTGGTGTGCCCTAGGGGTGTGATTAGTCATATCCTTAGCATAGGAATAGTCTAACCGAGAAGCATATACGTCATATGCCATTTAGTGAGAACCGGAGAGGAAACTCGATCCGATACTTGTGCACATGCAAAGAAAAGTAAACTGGCCCTAATTAAATCTCAAAGATTTAATTATTCCCGCTAGTTTAAAAGAATAATACATGCATATTTTTTTTTTTTTTTGAGCAAGAAAATTATAAGGATTATTAATTAAATTTTTTCAGTTTTTTTTATTGCAGAAAAAAAAAATTAGCCGGCTATTGGCACATCAAATACTAAATTTTCAAATTAATTAATAAAAATAATTACTGAATGAAAAATAATATTTTTTTTATTTTCTTACTAATAATTAGATGGAGAAATACCAGAAATTTAAAATTTTAGATTTTGAGAAAAAAATAACATTTTTAGGCTGCTATTTGCAGACCACTATTATTATTTTTTTTGTAATTTTGAGAAAAATTTGGAATTTTTGGATTTGAAATTTGAAATTTGAAATTTGAATTTTGAATTTCGAAATTTGAAATTTGAAATTTTGAAATTTGAAATTTGAATTTTGAAATTTTAATTTTTAATTTTGAATTTTGAAATTTGAAATTTGAAATTTGAAATTTGGAAATTTGAATTTTGAATTTTGAATTTTGAATTTTGAAATTTGAAATTTGAAATTTGAAATTCAATTTCAAATTTGAATTTTTAATTTTGAAATTTTAATTTTTAAAATTTGAAATTTAAAATTCGAAATTTAAATTTTAAATTTTTAAATTTGAAATTTGAAATTTTGAAAATTTTAAATTTGAAATTTTAATTTTCAGATTTGAATTTTTTTTTTTTTGAAATTTCGCTGAAAATTAAAGATTTCAGCCCGCTATTTGCAGACCAACTGGACAGAATTACGATGTTCTAATTTGCAGGCCAACCTAACGAGGCCGAATCAAAAAAATTTTTGTTTTAAAGTTGCTGGAAATAAGTGCAGGAAGCTACAGTTTTTTTTTCAGATTTTTTGACAAGTTTAAAATTCCGACGGATTTACTAAACGCAGACCAATCCGAAATTTCAGATCTTAGAAAATTCAGATCAACCAACGACGAACGCAGAGAGGATGTTTGTAACGTAGAAGTTGAAACGACCGCCTCTGATACCAAATTGAAGTAGAGACGACCGTGATTCGGACGTGACTACAATACGGACTCCTAAACGTTACCGAATAAGAAATAAAAAGAGAGAACGCCGACCAAAAGCGAACGAAAAGGGGTCGGTTGGTTCCCAAAATCCGGGACTCGATACTACGTCCTTAGGACCGACCTCTCCAACAAGCACACAACTCACCGTAAGCCGGACTCGATACAACGTCCTTAAGACCTACCTCTCCAACAAGCACACAACTCACCGCATCTACATAAGCATCTATTCATTTCAATATAGCCGTTTCAAGCGCAGCAATAGTTTATTTCGGAGCGGCGGAAAACCTTTAAGAGCGATCGAAATTCGAGTCGTGATTAATTCCCTTGTTGGCACATAAAGTGCGCCGAACGGAAGAGCAATCGAGGCTAGGCCACATTGCACTCCCAAGACGGATCTACCCGTTCTGGACAACAAGAGATTCAATAACAACACCGTCAAATTCAGATTTTGCAAGCGACGGATTTAAAAATCACGAAAAAAACGGTGCATGAAAAACCTCCACAATTCTAAAGCAAGAATCACACAAAGGGAAGAGTTTACCCAACCGGGATGAAATTTCACACAAAGATAAGGTGGGAGAATCACTCTCTCCACGGATCCGCCGGCGTCACACCGAACGGTTTGCAACCTTTTTCCACGGAGTCACACCAAGGAAGCCGCGCCGGAGTCGCACCAAAGCGGATGGAGGGAGCAAGGAGGGGCGGCGGCTTCACACCACCACAAGGGGGAGGCGGCTTGGATTCTCTCCTTTTGGCCGAATTCCTCAATGGGAGGGAAATTTAGGTTTCAATCTTCAATCATCTTATTCCTCATAATCACCTCCTTAAATAGGAGTTTACAATAACTCTTAGCCCTCCATGATGGAGATGTAATCTCATCCATCCAAAAGGCTAAATGCACAACAAAATAAAATATTGTTCTAAATGAAAAATAACACATGCCATGAATATAAAATTATCACTTAAACATAGGATAATTTTATATTCCCAAAATATAAAATAAAGTGCATGAAAATAATAAAATTAGGCTAATTTTTCATGACGGTTTTAGCACGCCGCGGGCGGAGGTGGTAGCGTGCACTTCCTTCGGCGTCATCACGACATCTCAGATCTTTATGTCGTAGCGCCTCGGCAACTGGGTCATCATCAAGTAGCGGTGGCGCTGCATCATTTCTAAGTCCAAAATTTCTCTAAGTCCACTTCTCGAGAAGTCAATGATAGTTCTCGAGAAGTAGAGCTAGCAGTTCTCGAGAACCCTTGGCTAGTTCTCGAGAACCCTTGGCTAGTTCTCGAGAAGCTTAACCTAGTTCTCGAGAAGCTTAACCTAGTTCTCGAGAAGCTCAGCCTAGTTCTCGAGAAGTCCCAGTCTATATTTCTCGAGTAGTCAGAGACAGCTGCAAAAATTATTCTAAGTACCTCTCTCGAGAAGTCCATCATAGTTCTCAAGAACTTAGTCTCTAGTTCTCGAGAAGTCAGCTTAGTTCTCGAGAATAAGTTTAAGTTCTCGAGTACTATTTCTTTAGTTCTCGAGAAGCTTCACATAATTCTTGAGTAGACTCAACGCCTTTTGTTCTCGAGTACTTACATAAGTTCAGGACATATAGTTCTCGAGAAATTAGCTTGTTCTCGAGAACTTATTCATACTTCTCGAGAACTGCTTTCAAATTTTTCAGAAAATTTATTTAAGTCCTGATCGACGGGATTTTCAAATGAGACATTGTGATTGGTCCACGTGTCGTCATTAATGTCAATTCTAACCATTAGGGAAAATCCTATATAATGTCTTTTCGTTAAGACTAACCCTAAGTGGAAATCTGTACTGTCTATTATTCTGAATCGGTCGACTCTTCCAAGAACGATTTTACAGAAGCCGCCGCCGCCGCACTGTTTGCAGATCGACAAAGCTGTTTTCGATCAAGAAGGATTTGATGTTCAAGGAATCTTCATCTTCTCCTTGATCGAGTAGGTCCTAAGTTTCTCAGATCAGATCTACAGAGAGTCTTCTTAAATATTTCTTAAAAAGCCGCAAAGTTCAAGAAGAAGAGCTAGAGACAAATTTTTCAGATCTGAGAAGGAAATTTTTATTTGTATTTTAAAATCTCTTTATAAATTTTGTAGGAGTTTAATCTCCGAGTTGTAGGAAGTTTTCAACTTCCGAGTGTAGATCCATTTGGATCGAGATTGTAGGAACTTATTTCCGAGACGTAGGATTGGTTTTCAATCCGAGATAGTGGAGTAGTCGAGTCTAGTGATTTACTAGATCGGTGAGGGAAAGTGGACGTACCCAAGGTTGGGGAACCACTATAAATCTTCTTGTCGTCCGTGATTGCTTGATTGTTTGTGCAAGTTCTTTAAAAATTTTATTCCTCAAATAAATGCACAATTCACCTATTCACCCCCTCTAGGTGATTTAGGTAGACAACTTAACACTTTCAGCTAGCTTACCTGTTATAACCCTGTCTGGGTCACGTGGTTGAATAAGGTCCAAAGCATACGTCTGATCTCTATCCAGCCTACGGTCACCGCCTTAGAAACCACACCCTCGACAACGTCCTCGGCCCCTGAACTGTTGAGTAGGTGGAGTAGCCTGAGGTGCTGGTAGTGGTGTCTATCACTTGGGGTAGTTAATCTGAATGTGTCCAGGCTGGTGGCAGTTATAGCATACTGGCAGGGTAGGTGCCCCATCCTATAGCCTTAGCATCTCCCGCATTTGTAATGGTTAAGAGGCCAATACTTTCGGATCCTTCTGCTCCTGTCTATGCTTAGGGCGGGGTTGATCCCCATTTCTCTGTCCCTCTGTTGTTCCCTCCTACCACAAATAATCGTGTCGTCTGCCGGTCTTTTTCCCCTGCCTCGAACCGTAAGCTTGTCCGCCTCTAAATTCCTTATAATCTCCAAGATTCGGGCAAGGCTACCGTCAAAAATATAAAGGAGTGTCTATCTCAAGTCATCCTGAAGGCCCATGTAGAACCTCTTTGCATAGCCAACATCATCCAGTTGGTATGAATCCACAAAGAGAGCCAGGTGAGTAAACTCTCGGTAATACTCCAAAACTAACCTGCTGCCCTACCTTAATTGAAGGAATCTGTCCTCTAGCTTATCTCTTGCAGACTGTGGCACAAAATGCTCCAAGAACACTGTCTTGAACTCATCCCAAGTGACATTCGTGCCCTCAAATCCTACATAGGTGGTGTCTAGAAGGGAATTCCACCACCTCTTAGTGTGGGACTCCAAACATGAAATAGCTAAGGATACGACCATATTAGCCGAGCATTATATCCCACCCAACATCTTGTGGATGATGTCCAGCTATTCCTCTGTTTATACGACTCACTCCGTCCCCAGGTATGATGGAGGGGAGAGGCCTCAGAAGACGCTCAGCCAATTTTCCTAGGGATTTGGTTGAGAAGCAGGAGCTTGCTGTTCCTTGAAAGCCTCAGAGATAGCAGTCAGTGTCTATCTCATCTCTGATTGCTAGAACGGAGTGGGGACTGGCGTGGGTGCAACAACATTCTGAATCGGAGGCGTCCCCAGTTCAAAGGTCAGGGTTCATTATAATTTTCAATTGGAAGGGTTTTCTAAGAAGGTGGTTGACTAAAATCTAGTTAAGAGTGTATTGTTGCTTGTGATTCCCTTTATGGGCTCACCATAGCTTCTAATGCTTAGTTTTTCCCCAAATAAAACTCGAGCGGAGGTGTCCCAGGGTTTGGGGACTTCATTTCTTCGGGTCGAGGTTTTGCTCTGATACCAGTTATAAGAACCCATTTTTTTACCGGGTCTTTTGCCCAGAACCACCGCTTTGCGGTTATCCCAACACCCAAGTAGTTTGCCACCACGAATCGCCGATTCTGCCGGCAAATACTCAATCATATATCGTAAAAGAAATAGAAGTATTCACAGAGATGAAACCAGTCCATAATCACAATGCAATATAAGAAAGTCCACATAAATTCAAAAGCTAATCAACATGATACAATAAGTCTGATATGAAAGATAAAATGGCTCCTGCCTAGTATATATAATCCTCACTACATAATGCTCGCAAAAATAAAGCTACTAGTCACTAACTGATCCCATGACTATTGGTGTTATTGTCATACCTGGGCTAGGCTGGTTTACCTCCTCCTGGATATGATAGTTCCCCTGGTGCTGGAGTCCCTAGTGTTATGCCCATCAGGCTGTTAGATTAAACTAAGTCTTGGTCCCCCTCCCCCCTACGACACCTAGGCACCGTGCGGGGGACGATGAAAAGGGAGGTACTGAAAGTGGAGAGTAAATAAAAGCAGGTGATAGTGGCCCTAACTATCATATGCTAAAAGTATCTATCATAGTAATGACAGGTATATAAATAAACAGATAATAACAGTAGAAACATAATGGAAACAACAAATTAAAGTAAAGGTTGAACATCTAACTATCATCACAGAAAAAGTAACCTTAGCTTATAAGAAAGCCGATACAGACTTATAAGTGAAGGGGTCATTTTGCAAGGCCTAACGTATAAAAGATCCCATAATAATTTATACATTAGGGGTAAAGGTTTTAGGCAAGTTATGTATGACATGAAATGTAATGCATTCTAGACCATATGTTCCACACAAGTGCAACACACCCACCCGACTCTATGCGCACAGACCTTTAGTTCTCCCATTTGGAGTCATCTAAACTCTCAGGTACCTCTCGTCATGACAAATAGAGGCAATGGGTTGGGACTCCCCACTCCTAGGTCGGTATTCACACTACCCAACCTAGACCTTGCGTACTACTCGGTACACCCACAATTGAGTGCTACGAAGTCTCTTGTACTAATGCTGGCAAAAACCACCAGTCTTGTGTGGGCCAAGTGAAGACTTACACCTGCCGAATCAATGTATCGACGTCGGTGTGAATGACTGTCCAATAACGAGGACCCATCACTTAATGCACATGTACACATGCTATAAAGAGTTCCCGAGCCATCGGCTCACCAATCTAAGTCATCAATTCTACCAACACCAAGCCCACTGCTCGTGAATCTAAACCAACTATCCTCCCGAGATGACGGGGTGAATGTAGGTGATGGTGGATTATTATTGGTTACTCTTTTAGTTGGCTTATTATTATAGTTTAGGGTTAACCTTGGACTGCCCAGGGCATGCCCGGTGAAGGGCTCTCGAGAGCACTACGAAATATGATGGACTGAAGCCCAAAGCTCCCTTTCTCAAGTCACTTATTTTTATGGGTAACTACATTTTACCAACCCTATCTCACATTGCTCCTTAGTTATCTCTAAGTGAATTACAATCCTCAGGGCGAAGACGATACTTCTCCGGCCCCGAGCATAACTCTATCTCTTTGGCACCCTGAATACCTGACATTTGGACCTATGGGAGACCTTATCAAGACTCCACCCAACTAGGTGCACCCACTATATTTCCACCCATGTGAGGCCTACAATTTTACCCGGAATACTTCATTTCGCTGTATGTAAACCAAATGAACTACCTTAAGTGTACGAAAGGGAATACCCCAATTTACTTTGTCAACAACCTTAGAATTATTTCTAGAGGTCTACCATGACATGTTGAGCCCAAATCCAGAATTTAGTATTTTTCCTAGTTAAATCAACCTTTAAATAATTTTCCCTATATCATGAATCTTAAGACTTTGAACATGAAGTATAAGTTTTTAACATGCAATGATTACACCATAATTTCCACAGCCTCTCATTGACAAAATAACATCAAGGTATGAGTTTCCTAATTTTCTAGAAATGATTTCTATCATAAACAAAAATATAAATTTTTTGATTAAAATGATAATTAACAAAGAAACTATAGGATTTTGTAATCTAAAAATTGTCATAAAATTACCATAGGTCATTAATGATCAGAAAGTGCCACTGCCCAAATTTAATCATCATCTAATTTCTTTTTGTCACATAAATAAATTAATTATTAAAACATCACCTAGGGCACTTTGTGAAGCAACCTCCACTTAATTACTTCCAAAAATTACAATAAAATTAACAAGGCATTATTTTGATCTAAAACTTTTACTGGCCAAGTTTCATAATTTTCCAGTACACAATTTATCCTAAAACTAATTATATTCCCTAATAACAATTTCTAGTATTATAAAGAAGGTACTAAAATTCTTCATCCAAAAATTACAATAAAATTTTCAAACATAAATAACATCAATTTAGGGCCTTTACCCAAGTTCCATGATCATTCAATACTGCTATGACATGTATCTGTACCTAATAGGAATGTACTTACTTTAACTAATAAGTGATTTAAGGGGGAGAAATACTCTTAAAAATTCTAATTAAATTGTCCATGGAGTTTCTACACCCTATAAAACTACCTACAAAGTCTTGATCCAAGACTTGAAGATTTTACCCTATTTCCTTCATTAACCCTAATAGGCAACCCTTAGGTTTGAACTAGGGTTTCATGATATTCCAACCCTAAATACTTATAAAATTATTACAAGGGATGTTTCAAGTGATAATATGTCAGGAGGCCAAGGTTTTACCTTGTGTAGTTGGAGGATTGATCACTCAACCACTCTAAGTGTACTATTGAAGAACTGAGCCTTTTACCTTTAAATGGCCAACTTTACCCACCAAGATACCCCATCAAATCAACTCCAAATGGGCTGTTTTTTTCATAGGCCTATAAATACCCCTCTGGTCATCCACCATAGTTTGGGGGAAATTTGAGTCCCATAGGCCCTATTTTACTCACATGTATGGATTATTAAATTTTTACAAAAACTATAAGAAAATCATCTTCAAAAATTATTATTTTAGGATATGTTATTGGTCATGGCTAGACCAGCCTATGGTCAAAATTTCAGGCCATTTGACTGAGTGGACAATTAAGAGCACTCATTTCAATTTTTGGTTAGCCTTTGGACACCTTGCACCAAAACATGTGTTGAGGTAAATCCACTATTCCAAATAGGCAGATTCAAATTTTATTTTAAACTAGAAACCAAGGGCTAGGTTTTCTATGTTAGGCGTATTTATAGAAAATGCCTCTAGCTATTTTTAATAAATAAAATAAGATAGCCGATAAAATGTGATAGAATGAATTAATATATATATCTATACTATATTAAAAAGGTATATCAAGGCCTGCTAATAGCGTGAGTTTATAAATCCACCCAAAAATACCAACCATTGATTCTTTATTATCAAAATCCTGTCCTTTGGATCTATGCCAATGCCTTATAAAACCTACAAATAAACAACCCTAAACCCGCTGAATACAAAAAAATTTCCGCACTCCTTCCTCCTTCCAAGGCACGGCGGAACTCATTCTTCCCGACTGTGCGGCATTTCTCTCGGTGGCACACTTCATGGCATTTTTCTCGGTGACGCACTTCACGTCATTGTTCTCCTTCCTCTCCATTTCTCTCTTGTATCAAGCAACGAAGATGGTTGAGTGAAGGGCTCCGTAGGCCGAGCCTGCAAGTTCCTCCATCGTCGACATCAACGACTGGATACCACTACCTCCTTCGAATCCATTCGCCAATGCCGACGACATCGGTACAAAACCAGTTTTTAAAGATTTTGATTTCTTGTGAATCCATTCTCCTTACAGATTTCTCACGATGTAACTACCAGCTTCCACATCCTTCATTTTCCAGATTTTTATTTCTTTTCGCTATTCATTTCCCTATTACAGATCTAGGAATTCCGAGCCCTGCAAGATCTGCCGGCGTCGACATCAATGACTGTCTACCTCTTGCGAATCAATTCGCCAACGCCGGCGACATCGGTACAGAACTAGTTTTTACAGATTTTGATTTCTTACGAATCAATTCTCCTTGCAGATTTCTCATGATCTAACTACCACATTTTGATTTCTTTTTAGAGAAACAGTTCCCAAATCCTTCATATTCCAGATTTTGATTTCTTTTCGCTGTTCATTTCCTACTACAGATCTAGGAATTTACTCTGCATTTCGCATTATAAAACTAGTTAAATCTATTTAACTGTTCTTTTTACAGAACCAGTTTTGATCCAGTTTTTTATTTCATTGTTCATTTCGCATTAAGGATCTACACATTTCTTATTTCGTTTTCTTTTAAGACCTAGGTATTAACATCAAAATTTTTTTTAATCACCTATATATTTTGCATATCTACGAATTAAAATCTGCAATTTCAGGTTTCAATCCAGTTTTTGGGGTTTTAATCCAGTTTTTGGGGTTTTGATCAGGTTTTTGGTTATAGATTAAAATGTGCAATTTCGATTTCAATCCAAAATAAAAATTTGTAACTTCTGTTCGTTTTCGTTTAAGACCTAGAGATTAAAATCCTTAATTTCATGCTCATGTTCAGTTTTAGATCTGGGGATTTATGATTTTGATTCAACTATTGATTTAAATCTCAAATTGTGAGAATTATGTTTCAAAATTACCTAATTTCTTGCTCATGTTTAGTTTCTTGATGGAGCTACTTTATTCCTCCCTCCTTAGAGCTTCGACTCCTTCGCACCTATATACTTTAACTGTGAAAGACTATATATGTTACAATTTTCATCGGACAGTTTAAATTTCATCCATGATTCCAAACTACAGTAAATCGATTCTATCCTTAATTGCTTTTGATATTTAAATGAATTCCTCATTTTTTGGCATATCTTAACTCTTCAAATTGATAGTATAAGTTTAGATCTGAAAACAGTTTTGATCAGATCATATCTTAAATCAAAAATGAAAAAACACTGAATTCATTCTCAGTTAGTTTTGACCAAAATTAACAGTTTTGGTAATTTGTTCAGTTTTAGATCTGGGGATTTATGATTTTGATTCAACTATTGTTTTAAATCTCAAATTGTTAGAATTATGTTTCAAAATTACCTAATTTCATGCTCATGTTTAGTTTTAGTTTGGGATTCTGTTTAGTTTTGACCAAAATTACCTAATCGATTCAACTATTGTTTTAGTTTCTTTTGGTGTAATGGTCATTTGAACCGTCAGATCGGTCAACTCTAATTTCATGCTCATGTTTTAGTTTTACTTTTAAATCAGTTTTAGTTTTAGTTTGCGATTCTGTTATAGTTCTGTTTTCATTCCAGTTTTTATAATACTTTTTGGTTTTGTTTTTGTGATACATATTTATATTGTTTTACTTTTAGATCTTAAGAATTTGGTGACATAATTCTAAACCATGTGTTTTGTTCTTGCTGCTTTACTATTAGTGTTACTTATTCGATGTGTCTCCTCTTCCTCTTATTGAACTTTTGCACCGTTAGGTTATGTGCTGAATAACTATGTTTTTGTTCTTGCTGCTTTACTATTTGTGTTACTTATTGGACGTCTCTCCTCTTTCTCTTATTGCATATTCAATTTAAACAACGAAAAAGTACTGCATCAATTCCTACGACCGCTCCCTATCTAACACCAATGGTCCTTCAGCGTGTCAACAATGAATCAAAACAATGTCATCAACCCAAGAGAAAATCAACATCGACTGTTACACTATATTACAGAACATGAACTGCCGGTGGAAGATGGGACAACCGAGACAACTGTCATCACCAACAATCAAGGCAATCATAATTCAGATAACAATGCAATGCCAGCTCCAAATGAAAAAGCCATTGCGGAACCCTCAACTCTCATTTCTTCAACAATTACATACGGTATTACATCATTCATATTTACTTAAACATTCAAACAAAAACTTATTGCAATCTAATTATAACTGTGTTGTTTTTGATATGTCTGTCAAAACAAAAAATAAATAGAAAATGACCTTTACGTCGATAATGCAGCCTCCTTACTACCTATAGAAATGTGGCAGAGAGGCAGACCACAAATTGCGTGAGAAACTACCACTATGGCACCACGAAAAGCCTGACAAAAGGATAATCATCGTGCTCGACAACGCAACCCTACCACATCCGAAATCCAAAATGACGTTGCAATCACAACAGACATTGATGAAGAAATGCAACTTGAGGATGATGAAAACACAATACGCGGTAGAACTCTATCGACACACATGCACACAAACCTTACAAGTAAGATCATTAATACCAGTTAGTATCACTAAAATCTAATTACTACCACACAGGAAATTTGTCTAATCAAGGATCGACTCGCCATTTAAGTGCAAGAAACTGTTATCCAACAATAAATGTGCCTCTAGTACCTCTCTGTTCACCTTCAACTTGCCATCATTGTCACGCTAAGCTTTTTCACAATGAGTCTACGACACTATGTTGCAAAGGAGGATTGGTAGATGTACCAGATATTCCAGTACCACTCGAGCTTCTAGAACTGTTTACAACACAAACTACAGAAGGACGTAATTTTAGACAGAATATACGTTCATACAACCATGTATTTTCTTTCACCTCAGTGGGAGTGACATTTGATGAAAGTATGTAGGCATTCAATCCAGGTATCTACACTTTTAGAGCGCACGGTGCAATATATCATAGAATTGGCTCTCTTTTACTAGAATACGGTAGTAGACCACGTTTTCTGCAAATGTTCATTATGATATAGAGCACAAAATGGATAATAGGTTGAATGAGAGTCCAGGCCTCGCTCTACAGACACTTGAAAAAAATCTCCACCTTACTGGATGCGGTAAATCCATTTGTCCAGACCTTATGGCAATTAGCAAGACACTCAGATCTCCACCAATGCAGACTTCTGATTAAAGAAAGACCTTCAATAGAGTGTCAATACTCCCTTCCAATAGCATCACAGGTTGCAGCCATATTAGTTGACGCAGATGATTTCATGGAGGCAAATGATAGAGACATAATTGTAGAGATATATTCTGGAGAACTATTGTCGGTAAAAGAATATTCGGGGTTCTACGACCCTCTATAATATCCTTTGTTATTTTCACATGCCTCATATGGATGGTGTGCTGATGAACAATTGCATCGTGCAGAACGAACAAGCTGTTATGACTACTATTCCTACCAACTATAGGTACTCCAACAGTTGCACTAAATTTAGCATGACATAATATTACAAGTGAATCTTTACTAAATTATACTATCTACATATAGATCCGTGCAAACCGAAATTCCGTACTTCACTACGCAGGTCGTCTACTACTACAGTACATCGTCGATATGTACATAAAAGTTGAAACACAAAAACTATGGTGGATTAGATCGCACCAAAGTGATGTGAGAGCCGAGCTATACCAAGGATTGCAGGATTGCTTGCAAAGCGATGAAATTAACACAGGTACATACATTCACCATCGATTCTTAAACATATATAACAGAAACAAGTTTACCTTCTTTCTGTAAGTGTTAACCTTACCTCACTACAGGTAATGTCGGTCGTAGGACAATTGTGCCATCTTTTATTGGAAGTCCAAGAGATATGTTCCAGAGATATCAAGACGCTATGGCAGTTGTACAAACTTTTGGAAGGTCAGACATTTTTGTAATGATGACTTGCAATCCTTCGTGGCCAGAGATAACAAACGAGCTTTATCCAGGACAAACAACGCGAGATCGACTTGATTTAATCTCAAGAATATTTCAAGCAAAATTGCAATTTCTAAAAGACGATGTCTTCCATAAGGGCATCCTGGGTAGAGTTATGGGACAAATTCACGTGGTAGAATTTCTAAAAGAGGTCTTCCACACGCACATATGTTATTTATTTTCAATGACCACGATAAGCTAAGTAGTCCTTATGATTACGACTGCGTTGTCAAAGTTGAAATTCCAATACAAACAGAAGAACCAGATTTACACAATGCAGTGCTTAGACATATATTGCACGGACCATGCGGACGTTTACGACCAAATGCGCAGTGCATGAAAAATAATGAATGCAAAAAAGGGTTTCAGAAACCTTTCGTGGAAGCCACAACACACGGTTTGGATTCATACCCACTCTACCGTCGTCGTGATGACAACAGAGAAATTCCTCTTAGAAGAGATGGGGACTTTGTGCCTGATAATGGTTGGGTAGTTCCGTACAACCCATATCTTCTACTTAAATACGACTGCCACATCAATGTGGAAATTTGTAGCAGCATTAAGAGTATGAAATATTTGTACAAGTACGTGTACAAGGGTCCTGACTAGGTTGCATTCGAGGTACACCCGGGGCCAAACTATGATGAAGTAAGTAAATACGTCGACGGCCGTTGGATTTGTGTGCCTGAGGCATCGTGGAAGCTTTTCAAGTTCCATATGTACCAAACATTCCCTTCTATAGTCTGATTGCAAATACATCTGCCAGATCTACAACAGGTCCAATTTCGAAGCAATCAATCTATTTCCGATGTACTTGCTAACGAACGGAATTCACGAACAATACTAACAGAGTTCTTTGAGACATACAACAATGGATTAGAAACCGTTCATTACTTATATGTTGAGTTTGTAAAATATTATAGGTGGCTAACACCTTCGCGAAAATGGATAAGAAGAGTTCGGAATCGAACAGTAGTAGGACCTATGTATGTTGTGTCACCAACCAAGGGTGAGCGGTTCTATTTACGTCTTTTACTTAATCATATTCCATCTTCAGTTAGGCATTGTCTGATGCTATTGTCTTCTTCGTGTAGACCTCATTTCTCAGCAGCTTCCTTAAAAGTTGTGTAACGAACACCATGACCAGTATATAGATAATTAAACGATGTTGGCACTAGAATATGATTAAGTAAAAGATGTAAATAGAACCGCTCACCCTCGGTTGGTGATATAGCATACATACGTCCTACTACTGTTCGATTTCGAACTCTTCTTATCCATTTTCGCGAAGGTGTTAGCCACCTATAATGTTTTGCAAACTCAACATATAAGTAATGAACGGTTTCTAATCCATTGTTGTATGTCTCAAAGAACTCTGTTAGCATTGTTCGTGAATTCTGTTCGTTAGCCAGTACATCGAAAATAGTTTGATTGCTTCGAAATTGGATCTGTTGTAGATCTGGCAGATGTATTTGCAATCGGACTACAGAAGGGAATGTTTGGTACATATGGAACTTGAAAAGCTTCCACGATGCCTCGGGCGCACAAATCCAACGCTCTTCGACGTATTTACTTACTTTGTCAACGTTCGGCTCCGGGCATACCTCGAATGCAACCCAGTCAGGACCCTTGTACACATACTTGTACAAATACTTCATACTCTTAATGATGCTGCAAATTTCCACATTAATGTGGCAGTCGTATTTAAGTAGAAGATATGGGTTGTACGGAACTACCCAACCATTGTCAGGCACAAAGTCTCCATCTCTTCTAAGAGGAATTTCTTTGTTGTCATCACGACGACGGTAGAGTGAGTATGAATCCAAACTGTGTGTTGTGGCTTCCACGAAAGGTTTTGGAAACCCTTTTCTGCATACATTATTTTTCATGCACTGCGCATTTGTTCGTAAACGTCCGCATGGTCCGTGCAATATATGTCTAAGCACTACATTATATAAATCTGGTTCTTCTATTTGTATTGGAATTTCAGCTCTGACAATGCAGTCGTAATCATCAGGACTACTTAGCTTATCGTGGTCATTAAAAATAAATAGCATATATGCATGTGGAAGACCTCTTTTTTGAAATTCTACCACGTGAATGTGTGCCACAACTCTACCCAGGATGCCCTTATGGAAGACGTCATCTTTTAGACATTACAATTTTGCTTAAAATATTCTTGAGATTAAATCAGGTCAATCTTGTGTTGTTTGTCCTGGATAAAGCTCGTTTGTTATCTCTGGCCACGAAGGATTGCAAGTCATCGTTAAAGAAATGTCTGTCCTTCCAAAAGTTCGTACAATTGTCATAGCGTCTTGATATCTCTGGAACATATCTCTTGGACTTCCAATAAAAGAAGATGGCAAAATTGTCCTACGACTGACATTACCTGTAGTGAGGTAAGGTTAACACTTACGGAAAGAAGGTAAACTTGTTTCCGTTATTTATGTTTAAGAATCGATGGTGAATGTATGTATCTCCGTTAATTTCACCGCTTTACAAGCAATCCTGCAATCCTTGGTGTAGCTCGGCTCTCACATCACCTTGGTGTGATCTAATCCACCGTAGTTTTTGTGTTTCAACTTTTATGTACATATCGACGATGTACTGTTGTAGTAGACGGCCTGCGTAGTGAAGTATGGAATTTTGGTTTGCACGGATCTATATGTAGATAGTATAATTTAGTAAAGATTCACTTATAATATTATGTCATGCTAAATTGAGTGCAACTGTTGGAGTACCTGTAGTTGGTAGTAATAGTAGTCACAACAGCTTGTTCGTTTTGCATGATGCAATTGTTCTTCGCCACGCCATCCATATGAGCCATGTGGAAATAAAAGAGGATATTGTAGAGGGTCGTAGAACCCCGAATATTCTTTAACCGTCAATAGTTCTCCAGAATATGTCTCTACAATTATGTCTCTATCATTTTCCTCCATGAAATCATCTGCGTCAACTAATATGGCTGCAACCTGTGATGTTGTTGGAAGGGAGTATTGACGCTCTATTAAAGGTCTTTCTTTAATCAGAAGTCTGTATTGGTGGAGATCTGAGTGTCTTGCTAATTACTGTAAGGTCTGGACAAATGGATTTACCGCATCCAGTAAGCTGGAGATTTTTTCAAGTGTCTGTAGAGCGAGGCCTGGACTCTCATTCAACCTATTTTCCATTTTGTGCTCTGTATCATAAATGAACATTTGCAGAAAACGTGGTCTACTACCGTATTCTGGTAAAAGAGAGCCAATTCTATGATATATTGCATCGTGCGCTCTAAAAGTGTAGATATCCTGATTGAATGCCGACATACTTTCATCAAATGTCACTCCCATTGAGGTGAAAGAAAATACATGGTTGAATGAACGTATATTATGTCTGAAATTACGTCCTTTTGTAGTTTGTGCTGTAAACAGTTCTAGAAGCTCGAGTGGTACTTGAATATCTGGTACATCTACCAATCCTCCTTTGCAACATAGTATCGTAGACTCATTGTGAAAAAGCTTAGCGTGACAATGACGGCAAGTTGTAGGTGAACATAGAGGTATTGGAGGCATATTTATTGCCGGATAACAGTTTCTTGCACTCAAATGGCGAGTTGATCCTTGATTAGGAAAATTTCCTGTGTGATAGTAATTAGATTTTAGTGACACTAACTGGTATTAATGTTCTTACTTGTAAGGTTTATTTGCTTGTGTGTCGATAGAGTTCTACCGTGTATTGTGTTTTCATCATCATTAAGTTGCATTTCGTCATCAATCTCTGTTGTGATTGCAGTATCATTTTGGATTTCGGATGTGGTAGGGTTGCGTTGTCGAGCACGACGATTTTCCTGTTGTCGGGCATTAATTGCTTCTCGTCGGTGTTGAGTTGATGTGTATATTGGTGGCCTTCCTCTGGGTCATGCTTGTCGCGGTGCCGCAGTGGTAGTTTTTCGCGCAATTGGTGGTCTGCCTCTCCGCCGCATTTCTCTAGGTAGTAAGGAGGCTGCATTATCGACGTAAATGTCAATTTCTGTTTTTTTTTTGTTTTGACAGACATATCAGAAACAACACAGTTATAATTAGATTGCAATAAGTTTTTGTTTGAATATTTAAGTAAATATGAACGATGTAATACCGTATGTAATTGTTGATGGAATGAGAGTTTAGGGTTCCGCAACGGCTATTTCATTTGGAGCTGGCATTGCATTGTTATCTAAATTATGATTGTCTTGATTGGTGATGATGATAGTTGTCTCGGTTGTCCCATCTTCCCCGCCTGTTCATGTTCTGTAATATAGTGTAGCAGTCGACGTTGATGTTCGCTTGCGTTGATGACATTGTTTTGATTCATTGTTGACACGTTGAAAGACCTTTGGTGTTAGATAGGGAGCGGTCATAGGAATTGATGCAGTACTTTTTTGATGTTTAAATTGAATATGCAATAAGAGGAAGAGGAGAGACGTCCAATAAGTAACACTAACAGTAAAGCAGCAAGAACAAAAACATGGTTATTCAGCACATAACCTAACGGTCTAAAAAGTTCAATAAGAGGAAGAGGAAACACATCGAATAAGTAACACTAACAGTAAAGCAGCAAGAACAAAACACATGGTTTAGAATTATGTCACCAAATTCTTAAGATCTAAAAGTAAATCAATATAAATATGTATCACAAAAACAAAACAAAAAAGTATTATAAAAAACGGAATAAAAACAGAACTGTAACAGAATCCCAAACTAAAACAAAACTGATTTAAAAGTAAAACTAAAGCATGAGCATGAAATTAGAGTTGACCGATCTGACGGTTCAAATGACAATTATACCAAAAGAAACTAAAACAACAGTTGAATCGATTAGGTAATTTTGGTCAAAACTAAACAGAATCCCAAACTAAAACTAAACATGAGCATGAAATTAGGTAATTTTGAAACATAATTCTAACAATTTGAGATTTAAAACAATATTTGAATCAAAATCATAAATCCCCAGATCTAAAACTGAACAAATTACTAAAACTGTTAATTTTGGTCAAACCTAACTGAGAATGAATTCAGTGTTTTTTCATTTTTGATTTAAGATCTGATCTGATCAAAACTGTTTTCAGATCTAAACTTATACTATCAATTTGAAGAGTTAAGATATACCAAAAAATGAGGAATTCATTTAAATATCAAAAGCCCAAACATATTATTATCAGCATAGCAGTAATTAAGGACAGAATCGATTTACTGTAGTTTGGAATCATGGGAGAAATTTAAACTGTCCGATGAAAATTGTAACATATATAGTCTTTCACAGTTAAAGTATATAGGTGTGAAGGAATAAAAGCTCCAAGGAGGGAGGAAGAAAGTAGCTCCATCAAGAAACTAAACATGAGCAAGAAATTAGGTAATTTTGAAACATAATTCTAACAATTTTAGATTTAAATCAATAGTTGAATCAAAATCGTAAATCCCCAGATCTAAAACTGAACATGAGCATGAAATTAAGGATTTTAATCTCTAGGTCTTAAACGAAAACGAACAGAAGTTACAATTTTTTATTTTGGATTGAAACCAAAATTGCAGATTTTAATCTATAACCAAAAACTGGATTAAAACCCCAAAAACTGGATTAAAACACCAAAAACTGGATTGAAACCTGAAATTGAATATTTTAATCCCTAGATCTGCAAAGTATATAGGTGGTTTAAAAAAATTCTGATGTTAATCCCTAGATCTTAAACGAAAACGAAATAAGAAATGTGTAGATCCTTAATGCGAAATGAACAATGAAATAAAAAACTGGATCGAAACTGGTTCTGTAAAAAGAACAGTGAAATAGATTAAACTGGTTCTGTAATGCGAAATGCGGAGTAAATTCCTAGAACTGTAGTAGGAAATGAACAGCGAAAAGAAATCAAAATCTGGAAAAGGAAGGATTTGGAAACTGTTTCTTTAAAAAGAAATCAAAATGTGGTAGTTAGATCGCGAGAAATCTGCAAGGAGAATGGATTCGCAAGAAATAAAAATCTGTAAAAACTGGTTTTGTACCGATGTCGCCGGCGTTGGCGAATGGATTCGCAGGAGGTAGGCAGTCTTTGATGTCGATGCCGGCGGATCTTGCAGGGCTCGAAATTCCTAGATCTGTAATAGGGAAATGAACAGCGAAAAGAAATAAAAATCTGGATAATGGAGGATGTTGAAACTGGTAGTTACATCGTGAGAAATCTGGAAGGAGAATGGATTCGCAAGAAATCAAAATCTTTAAAAACTGGTTCTGTACAGATGTCGCCGGCATTGGCGAATGGATTCGAAGGAGGTAGCGGTAGCCAGTCGTTGATGTCGACGATGGTGGAACTTGCAGGCTCGGCATACGGAGCCCTTCACACGACAATCTTTGTTGCTTGATGCCTGAGAGAAATGGAGAGGAAGGAGAACAATGGCGTGAAGTGCGTCACCGAGAAAAATGCCGCGAAGTGCGCCACCAAGAGAAATGCAGCACAGTCGGGAAGAATGAGTTCCGCTGTGCCTTGGAAGGAGGAAGGAGTGCGGGAATTTTTTTGGATTCAGCGGGTTTAGGGTTGTTTATTTGTAGGTTTTATAAGGCATTGGCATAGATCAAATGGACAAGATTTTGACAATGAAGAATCAATGGTTGGTATTTTTGGGTGGATTTATGAACTCACGCTATTGGCAGACCTTGATATATCTTTTTAATATAGTATAAATATATTAAAATTTGGCCTATCTTTATCCGATCACCCCGATCCAACGGCCACGGGTTATCGTTCCCGATGAGCCAAGGGCCAGGATCCACGCGACCTGGAGCTTTTCTAACTCCAATTCCTGACCACC
The DNA here is from genome assembly GCA_039513925.1 of Platanthera zijinensis. Taxonomy (NCBI): domain Eukaryota; kingdom Viridiplantae; phylum Streptophyta; class Magnoliopsida; order Asparagales; family Orchidaceae; genus Platanthera; species Platanthera zijinensis. The sequence goes on from CM077090.1 coordinate 36,853,065, forward strand.
AAACCACCTCCCCGGCCGGCCACCGCCACCTCCGTCGAGGTGGTGGCTATCGCTTGGCGGCGGCACAGCCGCCGAAGGGGTCGTTTCTGGCAAACCCGAGGGGTTGATTTTTCACGGAAAACTTGTATTTTCTCCTCTCTGATCGGGCTCGATTGAGCCCGATTTCTCCACCTAAAGATCTACAGATCTAGCACAGAGGAGAAGAGGACTAGACCTGCAGGTGGGCTTGGCGGCGTATGTGGTGGCGATGTGCCATGCCCGACAATCTCAAGCTTTTCCTGGCCAAATTCTCTGTTCTCCACCTAAACCAGTGATGTAACCATTCATTTTGATTGCTTGGAAGCTTTTAAAGCTGATGGAGAGATTGTTTTGGGGAGTGGGAGAGGCAATGCTTGAATGACCATTAATGGCCATGAAGGAGGTATTCAGCCATAGTGAATAGGTGCCTCCTCCTATGCCTGGCCGGCTGGAACTAATGAAAATCTTCTCCCAAAGGTCATGGGAGATGAATGGAGGCTTAGGGAAGGAGAAAGGGGGGCCACTTTGCATTCTTCATTATTCCCCCCTCTTTCTCCTTCCTCCCTTAAATGAAATCTCCACTTTCTCTCTCCTAGTCACCACCTCCAGAATTTGAGTGGCTTTTTAGGTAATTTCCACTTGTTGTAGCTAATGGGCCATCACAATTGGGCCTAGCCCATTTGGATTGGAGTTATGCTTAGCTTTCCTCCCCTTTTGAGCTTGGTTTGACCAGGGTTGACTTGAGGGTGTTAACTTGGTCAAAGGAGTGGGTTGACTGGTCAACTGAGTGTCTTGAGTCCCTTGCCACCTCCCAAGCCCATTTGTGCCTTGGGGTAATCATCTTAGGTCAAATTAGGGTAAATTGATCTAACTAGGGTTAGGGTCGACCCTAGTTAACTTGACCCCTTAGGTTGACCCCAAATGGGTTGTATGGGCTCTAAAGGGTCCCTATGAGATTGAGAGGGGTATGGTGGGGTCAAGTAGTCATGTTGAGACCCGCAAGTCAAACCCTAGCTTAGGTGTCCAGAAATTACTATTTGCAGACCAAGGTGCTTTCACAAATTTACCTAGGCACTCATGGTCCCCTTGGTTTTCTTATAGCTTTGTCATGACCTAGTCATGACAAAAAATTCATAGGGGTCTGATTGTTTGTGAGATGTTACATGCCCAGCGGCGGCCGGAGATGGCGGGGGCGGCTGGAGATGGTGGGGGCGGCCGGAGGCGGCGGCGGTCGCCAGAGCGCACACGCAAGCACTGCGTGTGCAAAGGCCTATGCTCGCGCTGCACACGTGCAAGGGAACTCGCCTGCGGAAGGGAGTGCGTGCGCAAGGAGAGCGGGCGAGTTATGCGTGCTATCGCTAGTGCACGCGGGGCTCGTCCGCACACGCACCGGCCCAGTGCGCGTGCGGGCTGTCCGTGCATGTTCATGCCTTGCTCCGACCCCTCTTTCAGGATGGTTTTAGTCCCTTCGAGCTTGTGCGACTTGCGTGAGCAGCTTGCTTGGTCTGCACCGGCTCGCTTGAGAGTTTCGGTACATGTCCTATAGGCATGACTTAAAACTTTTCAGTGGGAACTCCATCAATCTCTATAAATTGAAATAGATAAAATATTGTGAATTGATTTAATAAAGATAACAGGCACACAAGCTATCAACATGAAATCTAAAACACCTGCAGTATTGAAAGCAGAATCCGAGTATGGAAGAAAACTATAGAAAAATTTCCATGCAAATTGTGGTCTGAGATTTCAAAAAGAACAAAAAAAAAACTAGCATACATCTTGTCTAAATGCAACTGATACCATTATTTAATACGGAAAAGCCCATATCATCCATCAACAAATATAATCATGAGGAACCGGTCCAAGTGTCGCCGATTTGAAATGCTGCAAGGATATGTAGATTGTGTCGAAGTAACTAACAGCCATTTTTGCGGTGGCAGTTCCGAAACTCCCGTCGTGATTGCGAACAGTGATGTGAAGAAGATAATTTGCCCACTCTGTATTAACCTGCTGCTTGCCGGCACTCACCACCCCACAAAAGCGAATATGATTTTTTCCTCTCCGTTGATTACGGTTGTATATCATGACCGCGACATCTGCGGCGTTTTGACAGATTTTATCAAAGCTTGCGTTTTGACAGATCAACCCCTACCTATCTTGGGCTAAGTGTCTTTGATATTACCCTGTTACATCTGTCCTAGCTGGGTGCACAATCCCTAGGGCATCAATCTTCGACTTGGAGTTCCACCCTGAAACTCGTTAATATACTCCATACTTTAAACTCTCTGAGTCACATTTACGACAACCTTATACGGGTCAAAATGTTCCCAATCCCAAATGGGTATCTTCCGAACTTGAATTCCTATCCGACCCTCAGTGTTTGTCTCGATGGTTGCCTCCAGGTAATTTTATTACCGGTATTGAGGGTTAAGACTACTTGTCTTTTACCATTCTGCTAATGTATTATTGGTCTCAATTCTCCTTAAAGTAGTCTACCGCTTTGAATAATCCTTGATTGGGATAGTAAGGACACCTGAGTTTACGTCTTAGGTAGTCATTCTCGTGCTAAACTCCTCCTTTATTCTCTTTGGGTATCTCCTTACCTTAACCAAATTCATACCCAAGGTCTATTTTGAACTAGGGCATATTATAAATTGTCATGGTTAGTCACAAGTCCTAGTTGGTTGAGTCTAACTTGTTGGTTAGAGGATTATAAGACGAGATCTTCGCATCCGGAGGTGTTCCCTGCTGGGGGCAAAGTTTGCCGCAGACTACAAAGAGGAATTCCAATTAATGACGAAGTGGACTTTCACATGTGATTTCCCTTATGGGCACACCACTGCTTCCGCTGCTTAGTTTGTCCCCAAACTAAACTCGAGCGGGGGTGACCCAGGGGTAGTGGACTGCTACCTTTTCAGATCGATGTTTCCCTCTTATACCACTTGAAAGACCCCCCCCCCCTTTTTTAGACACCGGGGTCTCAGGCTCAGAATTGCCACTTTGCGGTGACACCTTAACGCCTTGAAGGGTCATCACCACAAAGCGCCGATTCTGCCGGCCAATTCGATCACAGAAAGGTAGCATAATAATTGAAGTAAGAGCAAGTCCACAGGAAATAAATCACATATATAGAAATAAACCTCCACGAAGGGAGTGTCCACAGAATAGTATATCAGAGTACTAAAAATACGGGCTTATGCCCGGTACATCATGTCCTCACTACAAATCACTCATGCGGAAGCAAAAACAGAACATCTACTGAAGGTCGAGACTCACGGTCCCGACTGTATGAACTCCGGAGCTAGACTGCCCTATCTCCAAGCGGGCCGACCTCCGGGACTGCTCCTCCATGCTGGGCTCCATGATCCCCTAAAATGATGCGGTTCGAAAACCATTAGTCATAAAGACTAAGCCCTATCATCCCATACCCCTTCCCCCATGGCTCCTAGGTACCGAGCGTAGAGGAAGAAAGGGAAGGACATGAAGGTGGAGAATAAAACAAAGCAAGTGGCGACGGACCTATACTAGCAGTTTATAATATAATGACAATAACAGAAAGTAGGAAAAGTAACATTAACTTAAGTGTGGAAGCACCTAAGCCAAGGGATCTTCTGCAAGGCTCCCATCGTATAAAGTGTCCCATACCACTTATACGTTGGGGTGTCGGTTATCAAACATCATCACATAATTATAGAAATTAACCTTAATTTATAAATTTGCCCACACAAGCTTATAAACCAAGGGGTCGTTTTGCAAGTCATAATGTATAAGCGTCCCACACCACTTATATTTTAGGTGTCAGGGTTAAATGAATCGATTATGCTATGACATGCAAGTGGGTATGATGAAACATACAAGTGCAACTCACACACCCAACTCTGTGTACACAGACCTTTAGTTCCCCCTTTCGGAGCCGTTACCTCTCAGGATACCTCCGTAGTGGTAGACGGAAGCGGTGGGTTGGGCCTCGCCCACCTCTAAACCAGTAAAGCACTACCGGTCAGACCTATCGTACGCCTCAACGCTTGGTGCACTAAGCGGATGCCTGCGTACTCTTGCAGGCTGGCGCACCGGACCTCTGTTGGCGAAGTGCTAACCACACTTGCCGAGTCAGCGTATTGGCGTCGGTGCATCGACCCTCCAATACCGAAGACCCAACACCTTAATTTTCTTTCCTTTTATGCGCATGCAAGTTTAATCGTAAACACACAAAAACCGAGCCGAAGCTACCCGGACCAAAATGTCCGTCTCTTAACCAACCGAGCCGAAGCTCCCCGGACCATTCCGTCCGTCTCTTAACCAACCGAGCTGAAGCTCCCATCAATCCTCTTGTACTAACAGTGTTTGTGAAAGGTGCAACCCAAATTACTAAGTTACTTTTGTCAGTTTGTTATTACAGTTTACGTTAACCCAGGACTGCCCCCGGTATTCCCTGTGAAAGGCTCTCAAAGGGCACTAGGAACTATGATGGTAGCTGAAGCTCATCATTCCCTTTCGCAAGGCACTTATTGTTATTGGTTGATCCCCTTTACCCATTCCCTTCTCATATTACGATAGACTATCCTAGGGTGAGTTTTAACCTTGCACTCTTCGGGAAAGACGATCTTTCGTCGAACCCGAGCACCTCTTAACTCTAGCCAACACCGCTTCTCTCTACTCTTCATATCATCCTATTGCGATATCATCCACAATTGTCCACCCAGACAAAATGACTAACTCCAACAACTTTCTCAGATCATGTTCTATTGTAATTTAACAATTGCTATATGCAGACCAACCTAGACTAAATGTCGAACCGGTTAGACCACGATCCAATACTTATCCAAATGCCCTAAATTATTTACTGGAGACTTATCATAATAAAACTAGCCTAAATCCATAATGTGGTAATTTTCCTAATTTAGATGGCATTTAATTAATTTCCTCAAAAATTTCAAGGGCTACCGGTTTGAACATGAACTACCCTAAGTTCTCATGAAAGATGTCCAAAAAAATTAAAATAAATAGTATGTTATTTCAATATGGTAAATCCAAAGTATCATAATTTTTCTATCAACAAAAGGGCTCTAAAACTATTTTAGCAATATTTTCTATAATTAGTTATTTGTGAATCAAGTACAGATAATATTCATCCAAAAATTATAAATTAATTATACTATGCAGATACAACCCTAAAAATAGCCTTGGCCCAGTTTCACAATTTTTCAGCAAAAATATCATCCATAATTAATTTTCAAAACATAAAATCTCTTTTTAACATTTGTGAAGGAAGTACTGGATTTACTCCACTAACAATTATACAAAAATTTAAGGGTAACCATTCTGTCTTAAAATATTTATTTCCAAGATTTCATGAGGTTTCAATGGTCAGAGAGATTCAAATAATTAAAACATCAATTGAAGCTATAACAATCGCTACAAATAAAGTGCTAGAAATAGACATCATAAAATTCCAGTAAAATTGCTATAGATTCTACCTACTCCAAAACTCACGCTACCTGAGTTTCACAGCTTTTAGATAAAGTTTGGTGACCGATTGTGCTTAATTAGTATTTTACCCTAAAGCTACGATTAGGGTTTTGAGGTATCTACTTGCCTCCTAATTCTCCAAGATTCCATCCAAATGATTCGTATCACGCTAATGTCAACTCTACAGAATTTCAAGGCAATACAAGAGCAATTGCCTCCATGTCCTTCGCAACCCTCAAAACCCTCCATCTAGGGTTTGAGTTTGGATACTAGGGTAAACCAACCCTAAACAACACCTTTTTCTCCAAGTCGGTTATAATAACCCCTCTAAGTCAGTGGTCAAAATATCAGCCTCTGTTGAGGTGATATGACCATTCTAACCTCTTGTGCACTTTTTACTCAAAAATGCCTCATTATTGCCTAGTTAAGAATATGTGACTTCCTATTCAAAACTCAATCAAATGAGTTGAAATTTTGTAAAAAACTAGGTTTTATAGCCAGGGACCACTCACCAAAATTTGGGAGGGTTTGGAGGTCATTTGACCACTTAAATAAATTACTCTAACTTTATTAAATTAAGATAGAAACTTTAGATAAAATATCTCCAAAAATTCCCATTTTTGGACAGCCTCCAAATATGGCTAAGGGTAACCCTCTGCCCAAATTTCAGGTCATTTGGGCAAAGGACGAAAAGTGGGCATCCATTTTAATTTCTGCCCAACTCTAGGTACAGCCCCCACTAAAACGGGTTCTGCGGTTAAACCGCTTACCCAAACGAGTTGAAATTAATTTGAAATTAATCTATACTCGAAGGGATACAACTTTTGTGACTGGCCATTTTTCCTAAATCGGCCTCTAAGTGTCTCGTTTTGCAGCATCAAAATGTGTCTATATTATGTATATTTACCTTATATATTATATATTTAATTTATATATCATAAAAATATCTTTACTGTTCATCTTCCTCAAAACCCGAGAACTGAACTCAGAAAAACTATGTTTCCTGTAGCCTTTCCGTGATCCGTCGCCGGCCGTCCGATCACTTCCCTGGCCAGCCACCACCACCACCACCTCCGTCGAGGCGATGGCTATCGGTCGCCGGTGGTTTGGCCGCCGGAGGTGGCGGTTTCCGGCGTACCCGAAAAATATATTTTTCATGGTTTTCCATGAAAACGCGAGATAGGTCCGGCTCCTTTGAGCACGAACTTCATTTCTAAGATCCTAAGATCTGCCCATAAGAGAAGAAGTAGAGGATGACCTTGTTCGCGATTTGAAGACGAGATGAACGTCAGATTGTCATGGTGCGGTGATGGCGTTCTCAAACTTCTCCTACAGCAAGAGCAGAAAACTGAATTCGTTTGGTCTAGAGTGTAACCTTCTCCTTTTGCTCTAAGGGGGCTTTTATAGATCTCCAAGTGGGGAGGGGAAAGTATGAAACATTCATGGCCATGAATTCTCTGTCTTAATAGTATTTCGGTTATGGTGGAGGAAAGGAAACGTTGGAAGATGAGAAGACTGATCCAGGTGGCGATTTCCTATTGGGTCGACTCTTCCTCATTTTATTAAGTATTTAGAGAAAGAAACGGCTCATAAATACTCCTGCTGTAAATTCCCATAATCAGAATTGATTATGACTTCGGTTACAGAAATTTCCAGCCTGGCTGACGTTTCGGCTCTTGTCACGGGCGTGACACATAGGTCACGGGCGTGACAGGTGTGTTGCAAATTCAGAGTTCGGCGATCATCTTCCTGAGATCGACGATCGTCGAAGGGGTCACGCCCTAGGTCACGGGCGTGACAGCCCGTGATGCAAACTCTACGCTCGCCGATCGTCTTCCTGAGATCGACGATCGTCGAAGGGGTCACGCCCTAGGTCACGGGCGTGACACGTGGGTCACGGGCGTGACAGGCCTGGGTTGCAATTTCCACGCTCGACGATCGTCTCGCGGAGATCGACGATCGTCGAAGGAGTCACGCCCTAGGTCACGGGCGTGACACATAGGTCACGGGCGTGACAGACCCGGGTTGCAAATTCTGCGCTCGACGATCGTCTTACTGAGATCGACGATCGTCGAAGGGGTCACGCCCTAGGTCACGGGCGTGACGGGTCGGTCACGGGCGTGACCAACCCGTGACTCGAAGTCTTGGTCGATGTACTTCAATTCTTGGGCTTCCTAGGGTTCTGTCACGACAGACCGACTCCTAGGGGTCTAGCCGGAAATGGGATGTTACATCCTATCGGTTTGACTTAAAACTTTTATGTGGGAACTCCATCCATCTCTATAAATTGAAATAGATAAAATATATATTGTGAATTGATTTAATAAAGATAACAGGCACACAAGCTATCAACATGAAATCTAAAACACCTGCAGTATTGAAAGCAGAATCCGAGGATGGAAGAAAACTATTAGAAAAATTTGCATGCAAATTGTGGTCTGAGATTTCAAAAAAAAAAACTAGCTTACAACTTGTCTAAATGCAACTGATACCATTATTTAATACGGAAAAGCCCATATCATCCATCAACAAGTATAATCATGAGGAGCCGGTCCAAGAGTCGCCGATTTGAAATGATGCAAGGATATGTAGATTGTGTTAAAGTAACTAACAGCCACTTTTGCGGTGGCAGTTCCGAATCTCCCGTCGTGATTGCGAACAGTGATGTGAAGAAGATAATTTGCCCACTCTGTATTAACCTGCTGCTTGCCGGCACTCACCACCCCACAAAAGCGAATATGATTTTTTTCTCTCCATTGATTACGGTTGTATTTCATGACCGCGAAAGCTGCGGCGTTTTGACAGATTTTATCAAAGCGTGCGTTTGGGATTTCTTCCAGTGGCCCAATATACGCCTCCACCCCGACCCGAGCCATGAAAATCAAGAGTGTGGTTGCACAAAAAATTAGCAGGTGGGAGTAAGAAATGGCCATGAATGCCGCTGATTGGAAGTTAATGCGAGCTTGGAAGATCAAAGGCCAAGTGTTTTTATAAGTAGATTTTGGTGCTTTGGGAATTGGGATGCCGGCAAGTCATTTTTTTATTGGTTAAAAAATCTTTTTTTTTTGACTGTTTATTGAGAACCCATTGTGATGACCGGGGAAGGACGGCTATCCATTTGGGCGGCGTACATGTGATCCATTTGAATCCCGTGCAATCGCCTGATATTAAAAAGGAACTTGCATAACGACCCCTTTGATATCCATGCAAAATGTTTATGATCGCTTCAGGCCGCATGTGTGATCCATATATGTGATCCATTAATTAGATTTTGCGAGCTATTTGTGTGCGGACAATTTTCCAATATAGTCTTGTATAAAAACTAAAGTATAAGAATAGCCTTCTTTTGTTAATCATTCCCAAAATAGCCCTCTTTCTTATTTTTCTGATTTGTTTTGCAGGGAGGTGGGCCCGGATGCAGTGTTGGTCGGCTGTTAATGTTATAAAACATTAAAATACTTAAGGATGCAAAGGAAATTACTTTTTTTAGCCTATAAAAATAACACTAGATGCTTGTATGCTTGCAAAAACTTTAGTCTCACACTGCTTGCATGCTTGTTTTACATGTGTGAGCTATATAAAATAAATCACATGGTCTCAAAACAAATCACACACAAAAAAGACTTGCATATCTTTACTTAAGGATTTGTTCTCTCAATAACCTGAGGTTAGTTATTAAATATGTTAAATGTTTTTTTTAATAGCATACTTTAGGCTTGCATACTGCAGGCTTGCATATTTTAAATAATTTAAATGTCTAGTTTCTTTTTGATAATTAATAAATGATTTAATAAAATTTTGATGCTATTAATAAATATTTTTTATTAATTCTATGTAAATTTTTTTAGGTGTTATAATCATGTCTGATGGTGTTGAATTTGAATATGATGAGTGCGAAGTGTATCAACGACAAGAATTAAATATTGATCTAAGTGAAATGGATGATAACAGCAGTGACGACTCGTTTGATAATGACGATGATGATGAAAATATTTTTGAAACTCAAAGTAGAGTTAAAGAAATCTTTGAACGATCAATTTCAGTTGATCGTACATGGGTTGATCGCATCATCATTGATAACTCGTTCATTCAATTTGCTAGAACAATAAAAGAGTGGGAGGTTGAAGAAGATTTTGATGGAGAACATTCACAAGATAATCAAATCATGGACTTTTTAATCCCTCACGATTTACAGGTTGGAACTTTTTTCAGAACAAAATGGGAGATGGACTGTACTATAAGTGCTTGGTCTATACAAAATCATATACAATTTAAAACTTTTCAATCAAATCAGTGCAAATTAGTCCTAGTATGCTTAGAGAACATGCATTCTAGTCGACCTTGTCCATGGAAATTAAGAGCTATTGTTTCCAAAAAACACGGAGGTGCTTGGTTGATTTCCAAAATTGCTGGCTCGCATATATGTACAAATGCGAACATACAAAATGATCACAGACAATGCACTGCAGCGTTTATTGCGAGATTTATTACTCTCGTACTTCGGATACAAATAGACATTAAACCGAGCGAGATAAAAGGTCGATTAAATGCAAAATTCAATATCATGACGAGCTACAAAAAAGCTCGCATATATAATTAATATATATATATATATATATATTATATTAATAAATTAAAATTAAAATTTATAGTAATTAAAATAAGTTCTTCCTTCGTGGAGCTCAGCTCGACGTATGTCGAGCTGAGCTCGACGAAGGAAGAAATTATTTTAAGAATATTATAATATAATAAATATATAAAATAATATATATTAATTATATATATATATTTTAATTATTTATAGGCATGGAGGCTCACAGCTTTTGAGCATTAATTTAGAAAATTTAATATTTGAATATACAGGAATTTGTTTTCATCGTACTGGTCTGCTTCGGGTCCATCTCCCAAGCGTCTGAATTAGAATTTTTTTTACAGATTTATCAATCGTCGAACGCAAGATTGTTTTAATGTTATACATGATTGAGTATTAAGCGTCGAACGCAAGATTGTTATACATGATTGAGTATTTTAATGTTTTATAACATTAACAGCCGACCAACACTGCATCCGGGCCCATCTCCCTGCAAAACAAATCAGAAAAATCAGAAAGGGGGCTATTTTGGGAATGATTAACAAAAGAAGGCTATTCTTATACTTTAGTTTTTATACAAGGCTATATTGGAAATTTGTCCTTTGTGTGCATGGTAATTTTTAGGTAATTGTAAACCGCACTGCGAAATTGGCTATCGCACCCATTTTGAGTTATTTTGTAGAGTTTCTTAAAACTACTAATTGCACTCTCTCGTTTTAACGTCACAGCCTTTTCGTTTTCGCTAATTTCCCCTCCTCCCGCTGTCTTCTTGCCGACTCCCGGGGAGGATCAGAGCAAAGAACGCCGCCAACGGATGATCAAGGAGTAGTCGATCTAGGGGTAAAACTTCCCTCACCTGCCATCATGTTATGTGACAGCCAAGCGGCTATACATATTGCGAAGAATTCAGTCTTTGTTGAAAGAACAAAACATATTGAAGTAGACTGTCACTTTATCCGGGAGAAAGTCCAAATGAAGAAGATAGAATTGAAGCATGCTCCCGGTACTGAACAAGTGGCTGATATCCTCACAAAGGCTCTACCTAGCACCCTATTCTACAAGTGTCTGTCCAAACATGGTGCATACGACTTGTATGCTCCAGCTTGCAGGAGAGTGTTGGAAAAGCTCATGTAAATAAACCCATTTATTTGTATTTCTTGTTTTCTCCTCTTTAGTCCAACTTCTTGTATATGACTCTCTTTTCTCTTTCTCCCTCCTATAAATGTGTACTCATACATTGTATTTCATTTTTGAGATAGTATATACAAGGTTGAGTTTTTCTCTACACTTGACATATATGGTTAAGAATAGTGAGAGGTATGTGCTACATCATTAGCAAGAGAAGAAGGCATACTTGAGATAATGCTCATAAGGTTTGCCATCTTGAGGGAGGTGGTGAGACCGCGGATTTAACCGGGTTCACCTAAACATGAATTAAGGGAGTTGCTCATTCACTTTAATTATTTTTTCTTTTTAATTTCCTAACAATAACCGTCTAAGCTTAAAGACGGGAAAAAGAAAGCGCTCTTGGGAGACATCCCTTGGTTATCACTTTTTTTCAATTTAATTTTTATGCAATTATCTTTCCTTTTCCTCTCATATTTGAATTATAAATATTGAGGACAATGTTTATTTTTAAGTATGTGGGTGTAATCTCTTATTGTTGTTTTTATTTAAAATTTCAAAAAAAAGATGAAAATTCTTTCAAAAATAAAAAAAATTATAAAATTTTTAAAAATTAATTTCTTGGATAGGGCCGTGTTGGGCTTTCATCCCACAAAACCGCCTAGTACCTTCCGAACCCGTCATTGGGTAGTCTTCGGGAAGTCCAAGTGATAACAAAAAAAAATTAGGAATATAATTTATGCATATTTTATTAGTTCATAGTATTTATATCCCTAGAAAAAAAATCCAAAAATATAATAAAGTTTTCTTTGTTTCTTTGTTATTTTCATAAATTTAATTTGATTTTATTTATAAGAATTTTTATAATTTTTGATTTACTAGTCTTTTATTTCATCATTGTTAGTTAGATTTAATATTTTGGTGATTTAATTTTAAGAAATATCTTATGAAATCAAATTGTTTAGAGTAATTTTTTTAGCACTTTTTTCTTTTTATTCTAATTAGTTTCAATTTTGTGGTACTTTACTTAATATTTTTAGATTTAAATTATAGTCACTTATGTTTTATGATTCTTAGGAAAATTTAATTTACTATAGTTGCTCTCTAAGTTTTTAATTTAATCTAAAAATTGTCTAGTCTTTTTTTTCTTATTAGATCATATGTCATGGGGATAAATAAATAAAATTCATTATCTATTGGTAAACATATGCATTTTTTATTGTTAAATCATATGTCATGAGAATCAAATATTCTTTGATAAATATATGTAATTCCTAAAAATAATAGATGGAGTAAGAAGATAAAATTCATTACTCCCAATCTTTTTTGTTCCTTTAGTAAAAATGATTGTTTATTTTTGTTCCAATTGTGGAGGAAAAAATGTGTGGGGTGAGAGAATAAAATTCATCACCACTATTTAAAAATTTCTTCATATTCCTTGTTCTCCAAAACCTTATTAGCCAATAAAAATTGTTTTAGACTTACATTAAAATACTAAGAGAGCATAAGTAGTAGTTTGAATTTTTCCTTTAAATCTCCTTTTGATTATGGGTTTTAATAATTTTTATCTCATTTTATTTGTTAATTACTCAATTTTGAATGCTAGTTATTTATTTAAATTTTTTTTGCTAAATATCTCTCTCTTCTCATTTTTATTTCATAATTTATGACTTCAATTTTGAATCTCTAAATTTTATTGTTAGTTTTTTTTATTTAATAAATTTTTAGTTTAATTAAAAATTACATTAATATCCAATAAATATTTCTCATATTTTTGCTCTGGAATAGCAAAAGCTTAAATATGAGTGTATTTGATAGAACATTATTTATAGTTATTTTTAATATAGTTTTTATTTAATAAATAATCATTTATATTTAGTTTTATATTATTATATGTCAAAACTACTTTCTTTTTTATATTTCAGGTTAATCTGAGCTATAAATAACATTTTGAAGCTGATAGGATTGATCAGGAGAATATTTTGAGCAAATCTGGAAAAATCACAAGTACACGCTCAAGGGTCACGAGCGTGACTAAGGGCCATGACCTATGTCACGACCGTGACTTATGTTAGTTGTTCTAAAGTGCTTTCCATGACATTTAATAATATACACCCCAGTCACGGCCGTGACTTGAGTAACGGGTGTGACTCCCCGCCAGAACTCCAGATTCTACTGTTATGTCGGTGAAAGTCTTTAGTTTCAAGGATAGCTAAACACCTAGAGAGGGGTGAATAGATTTTTCAGTCTCTTTATATTTTTTCTTCTTTAAGTGTGTTATTGGTTAGTTATTTTCTGCTTTCAAGACACACCACAAAAGCACACACAAAGTTTATAGTGGTTCCTCAGATTATGGGTATATCCATTGTCCCTCCCACCTTTCTAACAGTGTGTTAGACAAGACACTTCTTCAAAACACATCTACTAAGAGCTTACAGCACAGATTCCTCAGGATCTCTCTGTCTCCTCCAAGACTTACCTCGGGAACTAAGCCCTTCCTCAGAGCAAGCTTGCTCCTACAACTCAGTGATTCAAAGATCACCTACCTCAGAATAAATTAATAGTCCTAAAACTCAGGCTATGAGGTTATCCCGATAACTCATAGATGATGAGTCTCATACAGCTCAGGAACAAGGCCCTACCTCAGATTCAAAGCTGGATCCTACAAATCAGGCACAAAGGCCCTACCTCAGAGAGAATGACTCTCCTACCTCATGCAAACAACCCTACCTCAGGCACACATGCCCTACCTCAGATAAACAAATGATCCTACAACTCAGATCCAAAACTGGATCCTACCTCAGCCTTTATAATTTTAGGCTTACAACTCAGATCCAAAGGATCCTACAAAGATGAAGAGTTTGTTAATGATTTGACTCCATAGAAATTTCTCTAAGTCTGTTGCTTCGTGAGCTGAGAAAATATCAGCCCTTACTTCTTCACAACAATAAGAATAATGATCTTCAAAAAGCTGCTTCTTGTGCGGGAAGAAACTCAGAAACTCTAGTTTCTGATCTTGCTTGATGAAGATAGATGAGTTGAGAGTTCTTATTATTCCTCAATCAGCTAACCTTGATTGCAGAAATTAGAAAGCTCGGCTTCTTATTCTTTCTCAGAAATATCTTTTGAACTTGTTGTAGCAAGTGATGATTGCCACAGCTATCTAAGTGAACTTTTAGAGATCAGCGGGTTTAAACTTCAGCTTCAAGCTCTGCAACGATGGCGAGGAAGAAGACGATGAAGTTCTGCCTCTTTATGAAACGTTAAACACTAAAAGATGATTTGCTTCCACCAATCTCTATCCTTTTATCTTCTGTCATCCAACGGCTATTTAACCTGTGGGCCCTACAGAAGTTGTTGGCTGCAACTTTGCTTTTACAAGAAAAGTCATACAGTAAGCATGCGACGCCATTTTTTGTGTACAGTAGACTTCCCACAATAATTTTGAACTTTGCTGACATTTAATAACGTCAATATTTGTGGACTTAGCCAAATTCAGCTAATTCATCTCAAGCGTTGAGTGCGTTGAGTGAATAGCCTTCACTCAACGCAAAAACACTTAGCCAAATAATCTGCACTGCTAGGCGTTGAGTGAATCTTCATCACTCAACGAATTTGGACTTAGCCAATATATCTGTACTGCTAGGTGTTGAGTGCATTGAGTGATCCTTCATCACTCAAAGCTTCTGGACTTAGACAAATATTTTTTGTCTATCTCTTCTTAAGTTTTGACTGATCATTGCTCTATCGACGCTTGCTTCTTTTGGCGTTGAGTGAGCTATCCTCACTCAACGCTTCTGGACTTAGTTGAATTTCATCCTTTCTAATGTAGAAGCTTTGACAGACTGAGCTTTACTCGACGCCTCATATTATATGGCGTCGAGTGAACTGCCTTCACTCGACTCCTGTGGACTTAGCCGCAATTCTGTTTTGCAAACAGTTGGGCTTTGACTATCCATGATCTTCTCAGCGCTTCTTGGCATCTGGCGTTGAGTGAACTGGCTTCACTCAACGCTTGACTTAGATGAATTTCTATCTTTCCAACATTCTTCCTTGACATTGGGTGTTGAGTGATCTGGCTTCACTCAATGCCTATGGACTTAGACAGATTTCTGTCCCTCCATATTTCTACTTCATGACCACTTGTCAAAAACACTTAGACAACCTGTCTAAACTTGTTCCAAGGAACATCCTGCACATAATGAACTTGAACATCATCAAATACATTTAATCTCTTAGGATTCATTGTGATGCCTCTTCAAATCTAGGAAACATTGAGGGCAATATTCCCAACAGTTAGATTAAATTTGCACGTTTCATCATGGGCGTGACCTAGGGGCGTGATTCAGCCATTAAGAAGTCAGTTTCCACCTCAAGTCATTCCAGCTTACATTCTCTGGTCACGGGTGTGACCAGGGAGCGTGACCTCTTCTACAACCGTCAGATTAACTCCCGTCGTTTCATGTACTCGCCATTTTCTAAAACAGTCAAGACACGCCCTAGGTCACGGGCGTGACCTAGGGGCGTGACCCGCCAATTTACTCAATTTTGGTTGTTTTCCCCAACGTTCCAGGGCTTTCAAGACATTTTTTCGCACCTTAAACGCCCTAGGTCACGGGCGTGATTCACCAGCAAATGTTATTATAAATTCCAGACAAGACCAGGAACTGGAGGGTTAGATTTTGGAGTTTATTTTCAGTATTTTCATATCACAATATAATCTTTACTTTTCATAATTTTTAATTAAAGTACTCTTTTCATTTTAAACACGTCTCTCTCTACCTTCTTATGTAATTCTCTCAACATGATGAGGAGCTAAACTCCATTTAGCACTTGAACATGATGAACTTTGGAGTAAAAATAAACTTTCTTTACTTTTCTCAAATTTGTCAAGCTCTCTACTTTATTCACTTCGATTTATCTTTGATTCTTATTTGTTCGAATTCTAGTGTTGTGAGTCAGATCCAAGATCTATATCCTATATTTTACCGAAAGGTTATGAATATGAGGAGATCATTTAAACGAATCGCTAACATAATTTTCGATCCTAGATCTGTATCCTAGATTTTACCGATAGGTTGTAGATATGGGAATATCACTCAAAGATACAAGGAGTTGCATGCACTCATTGAGACAGGACGACATAAATATTTCGAATTAGAGTGAAATCCAATAGTGAAGTTCACTGCCTAAAGCAAGCTTAGGGATTTTGACTGGTCGAGAGGTCTTAATCGATCAACCTAAGGTTAGTTGGAGTGTATTCTCGAAAGAGATGCTTTCGTATTTTGGGAACCTTCACGGTCAAAGTAAGTAATTTAGAAGCTTGCATTTTATTATTTCATGAAAGTTTATTTTAATCCAAAAGGATTCTAGATCAAGTGCTAGTCTTTATTACATCGAATTTATCTTTAGTTAAATCGCTATTTTTCTTAGTTTTTTTGAAATCACAAAATCAATTTTTGTTCGATAAAATAATATCTCTTTCTTATGAGTACAAGTACTCGATATGCCCCTAGTCTAAATACGACACTTGATCATATACTCTAAAATGATAGGTATACTTGCCTTATCGGTTTAGAATTGCTCTCTAGCACGAATTTTACTCATCAGCGGCCCAACCGCCTCCATCCAGTTGTGTCGGTCATCCATGGCCCGAGCCGGCAACCTCCCTACCCTTCTCTATCCTCCCGGAAACGGGCGGTCCCGTCGCGGAAGGCCTCTAAAAATGCCGACCAAGACCTCCCATACTCGTACGGCCTTGCCGCGGCCATCCCTCTAAAGAGGAGGCCAAGGACACCTGGATCCGGGAGGGATCGACTCGACCGGCCTCTTCCCGGCTAGTCCCGTAAAGGGACAGAAAAGGCCGCCCGATCTGAGGTAGCCTCGCGGAGGCCGGCCCTCGCAAGGGCTGGCCAAGGCCACCCGGATCTGGGAGGCCTCACTACGGTCGGACCCGTAAAGGGCCGGACAAGGCCAACTGATCCCGGGTAGCCTCGCCCGGCCCCTGAGCGGCCTCTCCATAGCCAACCACCCTTCGTAGAGGGGGGGGGGGGAGGTCGGCCGCCCGCGCTGTCGTCGTCGAGCCGCCATTCTTCTTGAGTGGGCCTTCCTTCATCCTGGGGGAAAGATCATCATTTCCCAAAAACGGTAATCTGCGTGACCATTTCTGAGTGATCCTATTTGCTAGTACGGTAGTTATTAGGCAAAATTACCTGACCAACCTCGTAAAAATATATAAATAGGCACAGTTATACTTAAAAGTGTCTTTTTTCCGGTTCACTCCATTTTCAATCCTTTCTCTCTTCCCCTTCTCTTTGCAGAATCTACGTCCAAGACTATCACCGCAAAGTGTGGCGATGGCCACAAAACAAGACAAGGCTTACAAGAGAGCAAGTGAAGAGGGAGACACATGAAGCCGCTTCCGCTGTCACGTCAAGACAACTCCAAGAGAAGAAAGCGCCAGCATCTCTTGTGAACAAGAGCCGGAAGACCACCAAGTAGCATGACAACCGATGGCACCAGTCGCTCATTCTCCTCCCCTCTCATAAGTTGTAATGAGTCGTGGCTTGTCGCTCTCGCTCTCCTCCAATAAGCTCTGTAAAAACGCACATATAGTGGAAGTTAGGTCGGCACCAAACCGACCGCGTGGTTTTTAACCCTTATTGCGGGTTTTCCGCATCATCAAGTCTTCATCTCAGCATCTATTTTATCTTTGACTGTTAGTATGCTTAGCCTCTCACGGGCTAAGACGGTTTAGTAGGCCCGGTCTACCAAGAGCGCCACACGGTTCCCCAATAAATTGGAGCCGTCTGTGAGAATTTCTTTCCCAAACATTCCAAGACACCAGGAGAAAGGGTTATATCCTTCAAAAATGGGGGGAAAGATCAAGACCATTGCAAGGTGTAACGCCCCAAAACTCAAAAAGGAACGGATAGCATTTTAAGTCCAAATTGGTGTCTGAATAGGTTCACACGGCCTATGATACGGGCATGTCCAGGGCCGTGTCGTACTATGAGTTTGATGAATTTTCGTGAGGTCAACGAAATGCATTCGACGATCCTCGAAGTCAATCCATGCCGGGCATACGGCCTATGACACAGGCGTGTCCAGGGTCATGTCCTTCTCTGTGTTTGGCCGGCCTGTGTCGATTGATGAACACGAGATGGGACACGGGCGTGTCCGAAGCCGTGTCTGGCACATAGCCTATGACACGTGCGTGTTACAGGGTCGTGTCCTGGTCAGGATGCGATGGTTTCTTTCATCGCTTGAGGCATACGCCATGTGATATGGGCATGTCAAAAGCTGACATGGGCATGTCAGCAGTAATACGGGCGTGTCTGAGCCCGTGTCCTGCTCTGTGTTTGACGATCGTTTTCAAATCGTGAGACACGGCCTGTGACACGGACGTATCATAAGCCGTGTTCAGCCTAGGAAAGTGATTTTCAGGGCGATTCGTGGCCGTTCGTTTCCTTCAAATAGGATCCAACGGTCTAGAAATCTCCCTGCTATTTTAAGGCCGGGAGTTGAGGGTTAAACCCTCATTTCTTTTCATCCTTTCTCTTTCTAAGAGGTAGAGAGAGGGGAGATCAAAGTAAGAAGGAGAAGGAGGAATACCACCATTGTTGGAGCTTCGGAGCTCTGAATCGCGAGTTGAGTCCAGATCCGCGGAGGCAAGTCCGTTGCGGTGCTTTTCATCCGGCTAATTTTCCATGACGCCAAAGTGAACCGCTAGGGTAACAATTATCTTCTTGGACATATAAAGTTCTCTTCCTTTTTGCATAGGAAACCTGATCTCACGAGTATGTGGTGAGTGTGAGGTATTCCTTCGGGTGGACATGAATAGTCCCCGTAGTTTTGCATATAGAGTTCGGAATCGAAGTACAGATATAGGCATGGTGTGTGAAGCCTAACCAAACAATTTGGTCTGGATTGGTGATGTTTTCATTATGCTTGTATTGCCGGAGAATACTCTGTGCCGTTTGTTTTGCGGGTTTTCTACATGGTAGATTGCAACAGGGAGCCTTGGAGACTAACTCTAAGGTGCACCCAAAAAACTGGGCAGAAGCGTGGTTCTGCCATCTTGGTGGTCTGGGAGCCAACTCGCACATAACTGGGTTATGTAAAATTGTGTGATCGATTTGGGACTCGGGGAAGCTTGGCCCGTGCTTATGGCTTAAATTGTCATTACGGTGTGAGCAACATGTTAGGTGGAACCATACCCGCTCTGTGTGGTTCAGTTAAAATGACCTAAGGTACATGGTACTTACCGTTAGCATAGATGGAGGGTCTTAGGCTTAGGACGGAAAGAATATAATGCTCACAAGGTTTGCCATCCTGGGGACGGTGGTGAGACCGTGAATTTAACCGGGTTCACCGAGAATGTGCCCTGAGAGCACGGGGTGTGCGGTCGTGTGTGCCTACACCTTTGGTGAAGTGTGCTTAAGTTGTACTTTCACAATCATGTTTGGTTATACTAATGAAATGCAAGGAAGGAGCACCACCGCCCCGATTAAGGGGTGGGTTCGTTATAATTTGGTCAGCTTTAGCTGACCGTTGCTTTTGTTTGCCACCGATGTGGTGGAATGTTGATTGCAGGTGCTGCGGAGCCTAGTGGCAAGTAGCGAGCTGAAGTCGTATTTGCTGAGCCGGCCCTTGAAGGCCAAAGCGAATGTTTACTCTGTATGCTCATGTGTGACCGGTCTGCGTGCTGATGTATGGAAGATATTTATTGTTTAGGAAAACTCTTGTAAGGCCATAATACCAACTATTTAGTGTATTTATACTGTCATTCCCACTTTGGGTTTTAGTGGACATTCATGCTATTGTTTGGGTTATTTACTCTTCAACATTTAACATACTTCCGTTAGAATGTACTCTGTGTAGGACATGTTATATTAGATGGATGGTTTCATTTGGTAACCCTTCGGTCTGTCTGTAGTATATGGCGTCGTACCCCGACCAGACCTACTGTTATATGCCATGTGACGGATATGAGTGTTACAATTTTGTATCAGACTACCAGTTTCAGTCTTGCTTATTTGAATTCGTGGGTGAATTCTTTTAAGGGGTGGTGAGCACATGTGTTGGAACAAAATGGGTGTTCAAAAACAAGTTGGATGATCAAAGAATTATTGTAAGGAACAAGGCAAGGCTAGTTGTACATGGATACTCACAAGAAGAAGGAATAGATTATGACCTGACCTTTGCACTAGTTGCAAGGTTAGAGGCCATAAGAATATTTCTAGCTCATGCAACACACAAGGGATTCAAGGTCTATCAAATGGATGTAAAGAGTGTATTTCTCAATGAAGATATCAAGGAAAAAGTCTATGTTAGACAACCCCCAGGTTTTATCTCTCCAACTCATCCTGATTATGTTTTTAAATTGCATAAAGCATTATATGGTCTCAAGAAAGCTCCTATACCATGGTATGAGACCTTAGCATGCTTTCTTTTGAAAAATGATTTTATAAGGGGTAGAGTAGACCAAACTCTTTTTATTAGAACCCATAAGTCCAATACCCTACTAGTACAAATTTATGTAGATGACATTATCTTTGGATCTACTGATTCAAATTTGTGCAAGAAGTTTTCCAACCTAATGCATTCTAAATTTGAAATGAGTAGCATGGGTGAGCTTTCCTTCTTTCTAGGATTGCAGGTCAAACAGCATGCTGATGATATATTTATTTCTAAAACCAAGTATGCAAAAGAATTGGTTAAGAAATTTGGTATGTCTGAAGCATCATGTATGAAAACACCTATGCCTAATAATGTTGTATTAGATGACGATGAACATGGGAAACTTGTTGATCAGACAACATATAGAGCAATGATTGACTCTTTATTGTATCTTACAGCTAGTAGACCTGACATAATGTTTGCTATATGCATCTGTGCTAAATTCCAAGTAAGCCCTAGAGAGTCACACCTAACATTAGTAAAAAGGATTCTTAGGTATGTGAAAAGTTGTCCAAATCTAGGTCTCTGGTATCCAAAAGATTCGGGATTTGAATTAACTGGATTTTCAGATGCTGATTATGCTGGATGTAGAGTAGACAGGAAAAGCACTAGTGGAACTTGTCAGTTTCTTGGTGACAGACTTGTCTCCTAGTTTTGTAAGAAACAAACATCTGTGTCCACATCAACTGCTGAAGCTGAATACATGACAACACGCAGTTGTTGCTCACAGATATTGTGGATTCAAAATCAGCTCCTAGACTATGGTTACAACTTAGACAAGTTAAAAATATTTTGTGATAACACCAGTGCCATTTCTATAGCACAAAATCCAGTCCTCCATAGTAGGACAAAACATATAGAGATTAAGCATCACTTTTTAAGAGATAATGTTGAGAAAAATAAAATTGAACATCAATATATCCCAACTGATTTGCAAAGGGGAGATATTTTCACCAAATCATTGGATGAAAAGAAACACACCTTCTTCCTGAATCAGTTAGGAATGTTAGATGAAGGAAGTTTAAATTAAGATCCAAGATTTTAAAACCATAAAATTGACAAAGACTAGGTTTAAAACTTGATTTTTCTAGTGTCTATAGGTTATTTCTGTTCTCTAAACTGCGCTCGACGTTTTTCCCAAAGATCGTCGAATGGAGATCGACGTTCTCAGAAATCGTCGACCGGAGTTCAGCGTTTTCCAGATAGTGCTAGGCTATCTCTTTCCGGTCAAAGATCGTCGAACGGAGCTCGACGCTCTCCAATATCGTCGAACGGAGATCGACGATGTTGAAGACCTTTCAGATTCCTTTAGAAGCCCAGATCGTCGAACGGAGTTCAACGATCTTTCCTTTTCAAAGTCGAACCCTGATATAAAATTCATTTTTCGGCCGTCGTTCTCCTTTTGCGGATTCATACTCTCTACAGAGCTCTTCTTTATCTCAAAACCTCTCTGCACTTGGTCTTGCTTGTTTATTTTTGCAGGAAAACATGGTCGTCTCTGTCGCCGCCTTAGCAACAATGAAGTTCGACACCGGTTTCAATATCGACAAGGATTCATTCGAAGGAAGTGATCAAATCTTCAAGAATATTCTAGAGTTGTTCAAGGAACAACAGTTGGTTCCTATTATGACTACAAGGATGAAATTGGCTGCAGATGAGATTAAGGAATGGGTGTACACAACACACAACCTGGATCATAATACAGTGATTGGAACAATATCAGGAACCCAGGTATCCCTAACTCCTGCACTTCTAATAGAAGTTTTCAAATTAAGTACTGGGCATGATTCAATGGAATTGTCTGGAGAGGAATTTTCTTCCATGTTGGATAGAATGGGTCATTCAGCAGCAAACCCTAACAAGTTGCTTAAGAAAAACCTGTCAGTAGAGTATATGTTTTTAGCTGATGTTGTGGGAAAGGTACTGCTAGCCAAGCATTCTGCTCATGATACAACATCGAGGTATCAATTTTGTTTGATGGGTGCTTTAGTTGATAAGAAACATTTGAATTGGAGAGAAATATTCTTTGATTTAATTAAGAAAAAGATTAACAAGACTTTTGTTAATTTTGGGAGGATTTTAGGCCTATTTCTGCATAACAGATGCCCCCAACTTATTGTGTCCAATGGCATGCACATCAATGCCTCCAAGATACTCTCCTGTACTCTCTTTGGTAAGTGGGATAGGCAAATTGCCAAACCTAACAGGGGTCCTACAACTACCTCAACTTCAGGCACAAGGACGGTACCAGTCACTTCCCCTCAGGTAACTGCCCCCCTGGAAGAATTGCCTGCCTCCTCCTCATCTCCACCATCTCCACCTCTTATTTCTTCAACCATCCCTACATCCTCCATCACCACTTCAATTTCATCCCCCATCACAATCTCCTCTCCCATCTCAACTCCATCTCCAACTATTTCCTCACCACCACCAGCAACTCATCAAGAAAAATTCTATCATCTACACTATTACCCCCCCCTCTTTACATTAACTCATCCATCCATCTTCCATCTTTCAACCTCTTAGATGATTCCTTCATGGATGATTCTCATTCCTCACCCCTTGAGCACCCCTTGAGCCCCCATCATCTTCTACTTCTTACCAACAATTACTTCAAGACATTCTAGCTCATCCATCCTTCACTCCATCCATCTCCATTCCAGTGACATCCATTACAACCATCCCCATATCACAACATCCATTTCACTACCATCCACATAATTTCTCCACATCACTGCAGCTCCTCCAACACCATCTACTTCTGCAACCTTCTCCTCTACCTCTACTCAAGTATCCCTTGAGCAAGTAGATCTTCCAGTCCTTGCAGATAAATATATGAGATGTTAGCTCCCAGGCTAACACTGTTGCTGGACACCTCCATAGCTCCACTTCTTAAATCTATCCAGGAGTTATCTGTCAGGCTTTCCTCCTTCTGTCCTCCTCAAGCAATCCCTTCTGTGGGGTGCCTTGATCCAGTTTATACTAAATCCAGGCAGGGGAGATGCCAGATGAATAAGAGATGCTGTCTTCTCCATAAAAAGATCTGCTAGTGACTCCAGCCCCAACTCCATCTCTTTCCTTCAATGCAGTTGACTTCTGGTCACTACTTTCAGATTTTGATGCTCTCCATAGCAGATATCTTCCAGCTCAAGAAGCTAAAGACCTTACTAAGGCCATTGTGCCTATTTCCAGTTGTGATCCCAGCTTAATATCTTCATACATCAATTCTATCAGGGCTGTGAAAATTACTACTTGTGCTTATGATGTGTGTGTTGTTTCTGCTGCTGAGGAAGTTTGTCTTGATACTGCTGATATGATGATGACAGAGGCTAGTGTTTCAGAGCCTGCTATTGTTGTTGATCCTACTGTTCAAGTTTTTGTTTCAGAATCTGCTGCTCCAGTTGTTAGTATTGTTGTTTCTGTTATAAGTGCTGCTCCAGCTTCTGTTACTGCTTCTGTTACTGTTGCTACTACTTCAACTAATCAATCTAAACAACAAGATTATATTAAAAGGATTGATGAGCTGTATGACAATCCTCAAAGATCAGACAGTGATGAGAATAGGACTGATTCTGATGACTCCTCTGCAACCATTGCAAGGAAGAGGAAAGCAAGAAGCAAAGCCTTGAAGAGAGTTCCTCCACATAAAGTCATAAATGATAATGATATTCCTTATTACATTCTGCATGACTGCCCAATAACTGAACCATGGATGCAATTCTCAAAGAACCAATTAAAGGTCATGAAGAAGAGGAGGAAGTATGACAAAGGCACATCTCACCATAATCCTCTTCCTCCTCCTCCCTTTCTAGATGCAGGAACTGGTGGAAGTTCTGCTTCACAATCCTCTCATGCTAAAACTCAAAGTTCCTCTCAAATTCAAGACAGATCACAATCTAGAGGATATCAACAAAGAGGCTACTAATCCAAAAGAGGCCAATATAGAGGAAATCAAAGAGGTTACAGAGTTTATTCAAGAGGACAATTAAGACAACATCCTTATCTCAGGGAAGGACAAGGCCCCATTGATTCAACTTCTGGTCCTTTCCCATATAAACTTAAAGAAACTGTTCCTTCATGAGCTCCTCCTGCTGATACAATCAATAGATATGAACCTCCTGTTTCCTATGAAGAGCCAGAGAACAATCCTCTCTCTTAGACAGCAAGGATGAAGGAATTAGCTGCTTTGGACCAAATAAAGAAATAAAGAGAACAGGGAAAAGATACTTCAAACATCACTACACTATTTGAATAAAGGAAGAAAGAACTTGAAAGATATTCCTCCAGAAAATTCTTTGACCCAGAAAGTTACATGAAGCTGCACCCAGAGGCAGTGGTCCCTAGGCCCAAATCTCAAACCTCCCTAGGTGCTGATGATGACAGAAGATCCAAGAAGGAAGCCCAAAATCCCAATAGAGAAATCATATTCAAAAAGGGCAAAGAAATGGACTAACTATGTAAGCTGAACAACATATATCTTTCTCTGACAATCTGCTGTGATTATTTCTGCTTCTGCAATGCTGTATTTAATTATTCTGCAATATTGTATTTGCTTTTATTTCTGCTTGTATGCTTTTTAATTCCTATGTCATGTAAATAGTAATCCTAACCCAAATAGGGGGAGATTGTTGGAACATCCTATTACTGATTTTGGTAAGGATCACTATGTTCTTAGGAATATGTCTTGAGCTCATTGTATCGATTTAAAGGTCAACTAGAATAAGTCTAAGGCTTAGAACTTAGGTTTGAAAGCTGCCCCATAGACCTCCTAGTTCAGACTACAAGTGCAGAGAGTTTAAGGCAATTTTCATCGAGCTCAGATCGACGAGGCGTCGAACTCAGTTCGACTATCTCTGAGATCAGTTCAACGTGTCGTCGAACTCGATTTGACGATCTTCGAGCTCAAATCGACGTTTCTGTCTCTAGCCAAAATCCAGATCTCTGAGCTCAGGTCTACGATAGTCGAGCTCAGATCAACGATTTCTGTTTCAAGTCAAGTTCCAGTCTCTAAGCTCAGGTCGACGATAGTCGAGCTCAGATCGATGAATTTCTTGAGAGATCGACGATTTCAGGATTCAAATTCAGTCAGTTATGGAATTCAAATTAATTCATATCCAGCATTTAATTCAAAGGATTTTGTAGCCGTTTCAATCAATCTGGAGCAAGTTTCAAGGAAGACTAAATGGAATGTTTCTTAGGACTTTCCTCCAGAGACAGATATCAATTAAGGAAGTCATTTATGACTGGCTAACAGCTATCTAGAAGATTGGATTTCAATATATCTTTTTCAGACAATAGAGACAGACATCATCAAGAATAATAGATAACAAGAGAAAAACTAAGAACAACATCTGAGATCTGTGAGACACACAACAACTACAGGATTACAGTTTCTCATCTCAGATTCAAGTTTTTCAAGGCTTCATCAATCAAGACTCCAGACACAACACATTTTAGTTTTTGCTGAAATCATTCTTTGCTGGAGATCTTAATTTTTCTAAAGGCCTATCACCATGTGCAAAGCTTCTCTTCCTGAACAACTGCAAATCTCAGGGGGAGCTTTGACAACATCAATCCACTAGTCTTCTCTTTGACAGTTGACAGATAAGAACAAAATCACCTTCTTTTTCTTTTATTCTTCTGTAAAAGGGTTACTCAAAACTCCCTTCAAAAGTTTTGTGTTTGGTTTCTTAGACCTTGTCAAAACTCAGTGGTGGCAAGACACCTGATCAAAAAATCTGGTTTGGTTTTTGAGCACCTTATGAAATGCTCATTGGTGCCCAGGACACCTGATCAACTCATCCTATAATGGATTCCTACCTGGGGTGGTAGAAGAGTGGATGTACCCAGGTTGATTGAGGAACCACTATAGATCCTTGTGTCTTCTGGTTATTGTGTTTGATTTGCTGTGTGCTGTGTTTTTATATTCTGCTTTAGTTTGCATTAATCTTTGCAAGCACAATAAACCTATAAATAAATTAAGTCTTCCACTGCTAAATAATTTTTAATTTGCAAAATTATTTTAAAATACTCTATTCACCCCCCCTCTAGAGTAAAGGTAGATCTTACCCTCACTTTCAACATGTATGTATGTCATCGTTATAACATAAAAAGAACCCATGAATGTCCACTTAGGAATGAAAATACACTTGTTTGAGGAACCTGAGTGTTCCAATGATTGCTTTTAGCAATCTGTATGTCGCTTAATCGAAGGTTCTTGCTAATATAGGTGACTAGGAGGGGTGCTGGACAGTAAGAACGTCCGCAATCGGCAGAGAGCAGTGCACCTAATGACGTGTTTGCAACCCCTCCTTAAGCAGAAACTATAAGACTTGTAGCGGAAGCAATGTTTTCAATGATAAACGCCTAGCCAGCAAGGCAGGTACAACACCCAGCCCCTACGATCGATCAAGAACCGCTTCGAGCGGTAGAACCCAGAGTTGTGGAACGCGTGGCAGTAGAACCTTTGCCACCAAGAAGAGCGACAGAAAGATAACTTAAATATGTAATGAGCTTTAGTCTTCCAATATTTACAGGGGCTGGAACCCCAACTCAAGCCGAGGATTGGCTCGCTAGAGTTAAGAGAATCTTGTCGACAACGGAAATGGAGAAATGGCAGAAGACTGCCATAGACACTTTCTTATTAGATGGCGAGGAAAGGTTATGGTGGGAAGATTTGGAGCAGCATCACTTAGTTGGGAGACAACTCACCGATGTCTCGATTGAGGACTTCTCAAGGCTATTCTTAGCTAGATACCTACCCTCCGTTGAGAAAATTAAGTTGGAGAATCAATTTATGAGGTTGAAGCAAGGAGTCAGTAGCGTGGATGAGTACCTCTACGAATTCACACGGTTGGGTCATTACGCTGCCCCTACGTTTGGCGATGAGGAGCGTAAGACCAACCGGTTCTTTGAGGGTCTTTGTAATGACCTGAGGGCACTACTTGCTGGGCCTGTGACGTAAGGTTTTCTAATATTAGTCAGTTTGGCCCAATCAATGGAAAGAGATCTGAAGAGAATCCAAGGGAGGAAAGACCTGGGTGTGCAGAAGACGGAGTTCAAGGTGCCGACCTCCTCCAAGTTTGGGTTCCATAAGTGAAATAAGAAGGCTAGGACTTCAGGTACAGCCCCTTCTTCTGGTGCATCTAGGGCAACTACAGAGCGAACCCCGAGCTCTTGCTATAACTGGGAAAAGCAGGGACACTTTGCCCTAGATTGTTGGAACGCACGTCCAAAGTACGAGAAGAACCCGGGAGCAACATACGAGGAAAAGGGGAAGGCGGTGGAGTCAACCACATCCCACTATGCTCTAGCCAAGCCTAGAGTGTACAATCTTGGTCTTCAGGATGCTATAAAGCAGACTGACATGGTGACAGGTATGAGTTAATTAAAATAAGATTAGCTTTATATATGTGTTACCTTTTTGCGCGTTAGCTTATTACTGCTTATGCTAGGATTTGTTTTGATTTTCGATTATCCGGCGAGAGCACTGTTCAATACGGGAGCTTCGCATTCCTTTTTTCCCAAAGGATTTGTGTCACGCATCGGAGTACCTTCTTCGATGGCAAGGGAAAAATTGGATGTGTTGTTGTCTAATGGGTGTTCAATGCGCGCGGATAGAGTTTGTTGCATAAAGATATGGATAGGGAGTCAAGTGTTTGACTTGCAAGCGTCGCTACTGCCGATAGTGGAGTTCGACGTGATCTTTGGGATGGACTGGCTCTCGGAGCAGCGGACATACATTGATTGTAACCGCAAGGAGGTCAAATTGGGAACTGATCATGAGACGAAATTTGCGGGCATGAAAGGGTCGAGCAAGACTTTTATGTCTGCTCTCCAGGTGTTTATGGCAGTTCGTGCTTGTGCAAAGCTATTTTTCACATTAATGGAGGCTTCGAAGCCTAAGCCTAGTATGGACAGTATCCTAGTTGTATCTGAGTATCCTGACATATTCCCTGACGATCTCCCTAGAGCCACACCTCAGCAAGAGATTGACTTCACCATTGAGCTGGTGTCAGGTGTGTTGGTACCCTAGGTTTTGATTTGAGTTCAGTCTTCTCTTTTAGTCTCTTGACCCAAGATTTATCTATGGTCAAAGGTTAGTTGATAGGATAGATTCTCTAGTTGTGTAGTATTGCCTGTCCAGATGAAAATCTGGCTAAGTAATTTCTGGTTCGACTATGGTCGAACGTCGCTCGACTATCGTCGATTAGCTGATCGACGATCGTCTTCCTGATAGCTCGACTATCTGCTTGATAGTTCAACTATCTGTTGTCTGTGATAGCTCGACTATCTGTTGATAGGTCGACTATCTGCTTTCTGTGATAGCTCGACTATCTGTTGATAGGTCGACTATCTGCTCTTCTTTGATAGTTCGACTATCTGCTTGGATAGTTCAACTGTCTGATAGTTCGACTATCTGTTGATAGGTCGACTATCTGTTTTGGTTGATAGATCGACTATCTGTTGATAGGTCGACTATCTGTTTTGTTTGATAGTTCGACTATCTGTTGATAGGTCGACTATCTGTTTTCTGTGATAGGTCGACTATCTGTTTGATAGGTCGACTATCTGTTTTGCTTTGGTAGTTCGACTATCTGTCCTGATAGATCGACTATCTGATAGCTCGACTATCTGTCCTGATAGTTCGACTATCTGCTGTGGTAGTTCGACTATCTTCTTTGATAGTTCGACTATCTGGATCGTTCGACTATCTGTCTGATAGGTCGACGATCTCTGTGCTTCGGTCGACAATCTCCGAGGGTCGTTCGACGTTTTGCTGTATGTCTTGAGTAGTTTTGTCGTCTTCTATGATGTGATTAATTTCATATTTATTTTGGCATATTTTATAAAAGATTATTTGAATAAATTGTGATATTATTTCCATGCAATATCTGCTCCATTCCTTATGCATGAGCTAATCTTTTCTGACAAAGTTGTTTGTCTTATTAGCTGAGATATGATTTCTGCTTTATCTGCCAGGCTGTCCTTTATAGCCGTTAGACTCAAAAAGTCTTTCTTGGATGTAAAGAGTCTTTTCTGATGTGACTTTCTCTAGTATTATTTCATCAGAGCTATTTGCAGCTTCTTAGAAAGCTTTATCCTCTTATAGGATATCTGTCTGCAGTATTTTGTTTTGCTTTATGCTTTTTGCAGCCCAGCTTGCAGAGTTCAGAAGAAGACAAGATTCAAACTCAAGTAAGAGCCGTTACTGCTGCTGATATATAAAGACTTTATTGGAGAAAGAAATCAACTAGTTCATATATTCAAAAAGCTAACAGCAGCATTCAAGCTTACAACTTACAGTTTCCAACTGCTCTCAGTTCATTCACATCTAACTGAGAAGAAGTTTTAGTTCTTCACTCTTCTTCAACCTGAGTTCTCCTGCCTCCAGGAAGATTTTCACTCAGACCTTTTTGAAGAAGAAGAAGAAGAAGATAGCTGCCTAAAGAAGAAATTCTATTTCATATTATTTATCTTCTTGTAGCTTTTACCTTCAGATTTTCTAAAGTGTTTCTGCACTGAAGCAAGACTTCAACTGGACGTTCTTTTAGCCAGGGGGAGCCTTGATTCTTTAAGAGCTTTCTAGCTCAGTGCAAGTTCTTGTGCTTCTCTAATCTATTGTAAAATAGAGAAGACATTTTAACATTCTTTCCCCCTCCTGTAAAGGGTTATTACTCCCTTCAAAAGTATCCCTTGGTGGCAGGGCACCTGATCAAAAACCTGTGTTGGTTTTTAGACACCTGATCAAAAGTCTAAAGGGTTTCTGGATCTACCTGAAGCAGATCTTGTTGGTGGCAGGGCACCTGATCAAAAACCTGAGTGGATTCCTACCTTGTTGGTAGAAGAGTGGACGTACCCAAGTTGTTTGGGGAACTACTATAAATTCCTTGTGTCATCTGGATTGTTTAATTAATTCTCTATGCTGATTGGCTGTGATTAGTTTTAACTAGGATTGCTAGTTGCCGTTTAGGATTCCAAGCCTTAACTGTAATTACAGTTGGTTGCCTTTTGTGCACAACACTTGTGTTAGGATTTAGGGTTTCATCTCAAATATCTATAACCTTCATTCCGCAATTAACTCCAAGGGAGTTGAGTAGACAGTCAACTTTGCTAGTGCAATTTTTGATTACTCTATTCACCCCCCGTCTAGAGTAGTATCTATCCCTTTTCTTTCAATTGGTATCAGAGGGAGGTTGTCTGACTGAATAGGCTAACACCTAAGTCACAAGATCCTGATAGATACCAAAGTTTATAGATATTCACTTTCACTATCATGGCCCAGTTCAAGGATTACTCTAGCACCAGACCTCCAGCATGCAACTTAGCCAAGTTCAGCATCTGGAAGGCAAGGATTAAATTATATATGAACTCTATTGATGAGAGTATTTTTGCTTCTATTTTGTCAGGACCACCAAGAGCACCTGCTGCAGCTACTGCTTCATCATCAACTGATATGAGTGCAGTGCCTCCACCAGATTACAATGATGAATACAAAAAGGCAAAGATAGCAGATGCTAAGGCAATGAACATTCTGGCTCAGACAATGTCTGATGAAGTATTCCAGAAGGTTGCTGACTTCTCCTTAGCAAAAGTAATGTGGGATACACAGAACCAGATTGTAGCTGGTTCAGCTGATGAGAGGAAGGACAGAAGGTCCAACCTTATCTCCCAGTATGAGAATTTCAAGAAAACTAATGCTGAATCAGTTGAAGCTATGTACACAAGGCTCAGCTCAATCATCAATGAGTTGAGGACTCTTGATAAGGATATTTCATTGACAGAGGTCAATGATAAGATTCTTATGTGCTTCCCTAGTACATAGGATCTGAGGATCTGGCCTATCAAGGAGGCCAGAAGCACAACAGAAATCTCAACAGAAGCCCTTCTCGGCAAGCTCAAGTCCTTTGAGCAAGTGCTGAAGTCCAGGGAAGCTGAGGCTGAAGCAAAGACCCCAACTCCTACAAGAAAAGACCAAACCCTTGCTCTCAAAGTTGCTGAAACTTTTGAAGGAAGCCAGTCCAATGAGGAACTGATGGCATTATTTGCCAAAAGGTTTCTCAAGATGGGAAGGAAAGAATTCACAAAGAAGTCTTCAAAATATGAAGAAAAACCAAGGTATGATCGCACTCCTACTAAAGAAATAATTTTCTATGGTTGCAGGAAGCCTGGACATATTCTTCCAGATTGTCCAGAGGAAAAGAATAAAGAGAAAAGGAAAGATAAGGATCAGCACAGGAAGCATTCCAAGCCATCCTCCTACAAGAACAAAAAGAAGGAGAGAGGCTTTGTTGCTGAAACCTGGAGCGATTATGATGAGGATTCTTCCTCCTCAAGCTCCAATGAGGATGAGGAAGAAAAGAAGGCAAAGGAAGTTTGCCTGATGGCAATTGATGCCTGCAGCAATCACTCAGCTGTAGAGAGTTCAGATTCTGATGAAGAAATGCCAACTGAAGATGAGGTATTGTCTTCTTACGATTTTACATCTGATGAATTTAAATCAGATTTTAAATCTTTATGTTTAGATTTAATTAGTTCTAAAAAGGAAATAAAAGAGCTTAGAAATAAACTAGCTGAATCTGAATTAATTTCCATTGAAAACATTAGGCTAACAGCAGAACTCACTAATTCTAGTGAAGAAATAAAATTCCTTAAGAATGAATTAGCTAAGTCAAAAAGGTTAGAAGAATCTCTGAATGGTAGAAGCCTTAAGCTGCTTGAAATAACCAGCATGTCTAACACTAGGACAGGCAATAATAAATTAGGCTTAAGAGCTTCATCTAGTGAACCCCCAATTGTTCTTAAAAACAATCTTTCAACTCCAGTGAATTTTATTTCATCTAGTGGAATAAAGAACACTGAGCAAGTTAATCAAGTTAATAAAGCTTTAAATAAAGCTAAAAGAGAGAAAAGAAAACAAAAATTTAAGGAAATACAAAGAGCGTCGAACGCTGTTCGACGATCGCAGGCCCAATGGTCGAACGGAGATCGATGATCTGGGCACCCATCGTCGAAAGCTGATCGACGTTTTCAATATGAATTTCAAAACTTCACCCAGAACTTTAGAAACCAGAATGAAAATAGAAACCCTAGGTTCATTGACCCATCATCTGCATGGAGAATCCCACCTAGGAGATCTTACCCGTTAGGTTATCACCCTCAACTTGCTTATTCATTTATTTCCAGTTTTTCTTATGTGAAAAATAAGGGACCCAAGGTTACCTGGGTCCACAATGTTTAATTGATTTATTTGCAGGTGAAGACCTATCCTATCACTCAGAATAAGTGGTATTTGGATAGTGGTTGCTCCAAACATATGACAGGAAATAAAGAACATTTGTCAAGGTTCAAGGCCAAGCTTGGCCCAAAGGTAATCTTTGGAGATTCAAGCTGTGGTCAGACTGAAGGCTATGACAGGATGACAATTGGAGCTGTAACATTCAAGAGAGTTGCTTATGTAACTGGACTGAAGCATAATCTAATTTCAGTAAGTCAGTTATGTGATGCTGGATAGCAGGTATCATTTTTTAACTCCCTTTGTAATATTACTTTAAATAATAATGTTGTGTTAGTAGGTATTAGACAAGGTAACATTTATTTAGTAGATTTTAACTCAACTCACTCTGAAATCTGCTTATTTAATGAAGTAACCAATAACAATACTTTATGGCATAAAAGGCTTAGCCATGTTAACCTCAAGAATATATCTAGGTTATCTAAACACAACCTTGTTAGAGGTTTACCTTCTTGCCCCTACAAGAAGGAGAGCCTATGCAAGGCTTGTCAATTAGGCAAGCAAACCAAGAATTCATTTAAATCAGTAAATAAAAGTGATTCTCCTAGAATCCTGTATTTATTACATTTGGACCTATTTGGCCCAATAAATGTAAAGAGTTTAGGAGGGAAGTATTACACCCTAGTCATTGTAGATGACTTCTCTAGGTTCTGTTGGGTGTTCTTTTTGAGAACTAAGGCTGATAACTTCAAAGCCCTTACAAATTTTCTATTATGTGTGCAGACTGAGTACTCTACTCATGTGGCCTTGATCAGAAGTGATCATGGTACTGAGTTTAACTCTCTTCTCATGCAAGAATTCTGTGAGAGAGAAGGTATCAAAAATAGCTTCTCAGCTCCTAGAACTCCCCAACAAAATGGGGTAGTTGAAAGGAAGAACAGAACACTAATTGAAGCTGCTAGCGCATTGTTGGCAGATGCTAATATGCCTCTTTCCTATTGGGCAGAAGCTGTTAGTACACCCAACTATGTCTTGAATAGAAGTCTGATACACAAGCTTAAGTGTAAAACTCCTTATGAGTTGCTTAAAGGAAAGAAACCTAAAATAAATTATTTTAGAGTTTTTGGCTATGTAGTTTATATTCATAATAATAATAAAGAATACCTTAGAAAATTTGAAGCAAAAGCTTCAATGGGAATTTTTCTTGGATATTCTCAAGTAAGCAAAGCTTATAGGGTATTTAATAAATCATCTTCTAAAATTGAAGAGTCTGTTCATGTGTCCTTTGATGAATCTCAAATGTTTTACAAGGAGAAGGAAACTTCCCCTTCCTCTAGTTCATTGCAGGTACAAGAATCTAACAAAGATGTCACTCAAGAGATTCTCCATCTTTCAACTCTTCATATCACTGAATCAGACAGTGATGAAGACCTTGCAGAAGTTGTTGCTGTACCACCAATAGTAGATCAAATTCCTCCTGAGGAATTAATCCCAACTATTGCTGAAGATCACATCCCACCTGCTGATGTTGTCACACTTAGAGATCATCCTACATCTCAAGTGATAGGAGACATATCAGCTGGTGTTCAAACAAGACATCAGTTAAGACAGGATGTGATGCATGCTTGTTTCCTTTCACAGATTGAGCCCCTCACCATTAAAGATGCTGAGCTAAATCCCCACTGGATCATTGCTATGCAAGAGGAACTCAATCAGTTTGAGAGATGTAAAGTATGGACTTTGGTTCTAAGACCTAAAGGCCAACTGATCATAGGCACCAAGTGGGTGTATCGAAACAAGTTGGATGCAAATGGAATCTTTGTAAGGAACAAAGTGAGGCTTGTAGCTCAGGGCTACAGACAGGAGAAAGGTATAGATTATGACCAAACCTTTGCTCGTGTTGCAAGGCTAGAGGCAATAAGGATCTTCTTAGCCTATGCAGCCTATATGAAGTTTAAGGTTTTTCAGATGGATGTCAAAAGTGCCTTTCTAAATGGTGAGCTAAAGGAAGAGGTATTTGTTGAACAACCACCTGGGTTTGTTTCTTCAACTCAGCCCTCACATGTATTCAAGTTGCAAAAAGCTCTTTATGGACTCAAACAAGCACCAAGAGCCTGGTATGAGACTCTAGCTAGTTTCCTGTTAGAGCACAACTTTGTTAGGGGAGTAGTTGATAGAACCCTTTTCGTCAAGCACCACAAGGACACAATCCTGTTAGTTCAAGTGTATGTGGATGACATTATTTTTGGTTCCACTGATCCCAAACTGTGCAAAAAGTTCTCTAACTTTATGCATTCTAAGTTTGAGATGAGTAGTATGGGTGAGCTATCTTACTTTCTTGGTCTCCAAGTAAAGCAAGATGCTGATGGCATCTTCATCTCCCAATCTAAATATGCCAAGGAATTGGTAAAGAAGTTTGGGATGGCTGATGCTTCAGCAATGCATACACCTATAGCTACTAATGTAGTTATTGATTCTGATGATCAGGTAAAGCCTGTTGATCAAAAGAATTATAGGGACATTGTTGGTTCCCTATTGTATTTAACTGCGAGTAGGCCAGACATAATGTTTGCTACTTGCCTTTGTGCTAGATTCCAGGTCAACCCCAAGGAATCTCATCTGATTCTTCTCAAGAGAATCTTGAGATACCTGAAGGGATGTCCAAATCTAGGACTTTGGTATCCAGCTGAGTCAGAATTTGAATTAATTGGATATTCTGATTCTGATTTTGCTGGCTGTTGAGTTGACAGGAAAAGTACCTCAGGAACTTGTCAATTCCTGGGAGAGAGATTGGTCTCTTGGTTCTGTAAGAAGCAGGCTTCTGTCTCAACTTCAACTGTAGAAGCTGAATATATAGCAGCTGCTAGTTGTTGTTCACAGATCCTATGGATACAAAATCAACTTTTGGATTATGGGTACTCACACAAGAACACTAAAATCATGTGTGATAGTACCAGTGCTATCTCTATTGCACAAAATCCAGTGCACCACTCTAGAACGAAACACATTGAGATCCGGCACCATTTCCTGAGAGATTGTGTGGAAAAGAACAAGATCAGCCTTGAGTTCATATCCACAGACCTTCAGAGAGGTGATATATTCACCAAGCCCTTAGATGAACATAAGCATCTGTTCTTTTTAGTTCAACTAGGCATGATTAATGGAAGAGACTAAGTGTGACGTCTGCCTTGTTGAAACCTGTTTGAAGATCGTCGAACGACGCTCGAAGATAGTCGATCGGATCAAGCCTATCATCGACCTATGGTTGAAGATAGCTTATCTGCTTGAAGATCGTCGACCGGCGTTCGAAGATAGTCGAACAGGTCGAGCCTATCGTTGATCTATGGTTGACGACAACTTGCTATTTGTGAAGACAGAAATAGTCAAACGATTGATCGACTACTCTGCTTCAGGACCGATCGTCGAACGACCGTTCGACCATCGTCTCCAGTATCTTTTAAATAGATCGACGATCGTTGTTTTAATATAAAGCCGATGGTCGACCAAGGTTAAGAGATAGTTGCTTTTATCGTCGACGGAGAGCGTCTTTTCGCATTCCGTCTTCCCGCTTGCTCTTTGTCTTGCGATTTCTGCCGCTCCGTCCTCGCCGTCTCTCCCTCACATTCCGTCTTCTCCAGCCCCTTTCGATGGCAATTTCTCCAGCGCTCTTGATAGTAGTGAAGTTTGATGCAGGATTCAGTGTAGATTTCGATTCCTTCAGCTGCTGCGAATTTGGAGTAGTGGAAATTCTAAATCTGTGCAAAGATCAAGGGTTAGAGAAGCTCATGTCCTCCAGGAAAAAGATAAATATTCAAGAGATCAAAGAATGGGCATTTACTTCGTCTTCTAATGATGATTCTATGACCAGAACTATCGGCGGAGAAGAGGTAACATTGACTCCCGCTATTTTAACTGAAATATTTGGATTGATAAATGGGGAAGAAGAGTACGAGCAAGATACCCCAGAGTTTGGGAGAATGCTGACAGAGCTGGGACATGCCGAAGGCATTCCCTCTAAGCTGCTTAAAGTAAACTTTCCGTTTAAGATTAAGTTCCTTGCTGAAATTGTCAGAAAAGTGCTACTGGGAAAGCACTCTGCCCATGACAACATTACAAGGCAATAGTTTGCACTGATGTGTGCAATTGTAAATAAGAAACAGATTAATTGGGCAGGTGTTCTGTTTGATTTGATCAGAAAAAAGAACAGCAAGAAAGAAATTACCCTGGGTAGGGTAGTTGGGATTTTTCTGAAGGAGAAATATCCCCATCTATTAGTTTCAGCCGCTACCTCCATCAACGCCAATAAGAAGATGGATCCATCCCTGTTCGCCAAGTGGAAAAGAACTTTTCTGAAGCCCGCTCCCGCAGGGGTTGCTCCAGCTACATCTGAGAGCACCAGGACAGCCTCAGTCACTCCTCCCCTACAAGAAGCTGGCTTAACAAACCTTTCTCTTCCATCTTCTTCATCTGCTTTGCCGTCTACTTTAGTTGAATTTCCATCAACCTCAATTGAAGTACGACCTTTTGCTTCTCACCTTGCATCACATCCTGCATCTCCTCTACCCTCTCATCTTGCTAGGATATCTCATCCTAGTTTTGATTTGTTGGTTTCTGAAATTTCTACTCCTTCTCACTCTCTAATTCCTTCTTCTGATCACATTGATCACCCTGCATCCACTCATCCATCTCCAGCTCAGTCTCCATCTCCAGTTCACTCTCCAGATCATCATGAATACACCATCCCTGCTGATCATCCATCCTCTGAGATTCCCCCATCATCATCATCCTTTGAAATAACTCCAGCATTCATTTCTAGCATTGTGGAGTTAATTACCCCCTCAATCAAAATCATGATTGAAGAGGCGATTGCTCCCCTTGCTTCCTCTATCTCCTCTTTGACTGCTGCTATTCAGGCACTCTCAAAGTCTGCTGAGCCCTCTTCCTCTAGGGGCCTGGTTTCAGTATCTACTGAAATCAGGCAGGGG
Source organism: Platanthera zijinensis (assembly GCA_039513925.1). Classification (NCBI taxonomy): domain Eukaryota; kingdom Viridiplantae; phylum Streptophyta; class Magnoliopsida; order Asparagales; family Orchidaceae; genus Platanthera; species Platanthera zijinensis. Next base: position 36,890,950 of record CM077090.1, read on the forward strand.
GAGATGCTTAATGAAGATGTCTCTGAGCAGCCTTTAGACTCCCCTTCAGCAGATCATCCTGCAGTGGCAGAGAAACAAATAGAAGAATCAGCTCCTCTTCAAAGTTTATCTGAAAAAGAAATTTCTGATGCCTTATTGAAATCTGAATTTATTGTCAAAGTATGCCTGGAAGAATGTTCTACTCCTCTGGTCGCCCTGTACCTAGAAGGAGTTATCACTTCCTTTCTAGATGAATTATGGGAGTTAGGACACGCAATGGACAATTCTGAAGGTATCCCTTTTACTTACTTTTTAGACTTGATAACTGATATGCTTGTATGGGAATATCTGGAAGGGATGATTAGATGTCATTTAGAAAAATTTTATTCATAATACTACAGATAAAATGGAAGAAGTTTTAGATGTTCAAGAGCCTGATCACCTACCAGCTACAGAAGGTCAATCTGAACCAGAACCAGGTGTTCAATTTCCTGAGGTTGCTCAGCTAGAAGTACAAGTAGAACTGGTCACCATGACAGTTTCTGATCAACAAGAAAAGGCTGCAGATGCTCAAATTGAAAAGTCTACTGTATGGGATGATTCCCCGGGTTTGGATTTAGATGCTCTCCTGGCACAGGATGCCATGGAAGAAGAATTAGAAAAAGCTGCTCTAAAGGAATAGGAAAGAGCTATGCAAGATGCAATTGACCCATATGATCTGCCAATTTCTTCTAATTCTGAGGATGAAATCGATTCTGATGAGTCTGATGAGTCAATAAGAAAAAGAATTGCTAAAAAGAAAAGGAAAGTTGTAGCTCCTCCTCCTCCTAATCCAGATAATGATACTCCTTACTATATCCTGAAAGGAATTGATCCTAAATCAAAAGATTTCCAGCACTGGATGGCTTTCTCTAAAAATCAGCAGAAACAAAGGAAGAAGTCAAAGAGGTATGACAGTCCTGTTCCAAGATGGACTCCTAGAGGTCCTCCTCCTCCACCTCCCAGTGCAGGAGCCTCAGGAAACTTAACTGCAAACCCTGCTGCTCAGTCTGAAAGATTCAAGCCATCTCAGTCTTCACAAAGGAGAAGTTCACAAGGATATCAAGGTAAAACTCAAACTGGCTATCAAAGACCTGATGCTGTTAAGGAATAAGTAAAGGAGGTGGTGTATCAAAGACCAACTTTCTCTCCTCCTCTTTCTAAAGAACTCAAAAGCTCAACCTCTCCTAAGCCAGATCATTCTGTGAAGGATGTTTCAAAAGGTAAGCAAATTATTTTATCTGAAAAATCTAGCAAGATATTTGCTAAGTCTGCTCCTCCTTCTTATCTAGTTATTCAGGATAAAGAACCAGTTGATACATCTTCTGAGAATGTTTATGAAAGCTCAGAGCTTGATCCTAATTTTAGGATGGCTCGTTTTCTTGAACTTTTTGGAGCAGCTCAAATTAAGAAAGCTAAAGCAGAAGGAAAAGACACTGCAGGATTGACCACGATGTCAAAATTCAGAATGAAGGAGCTCGATAAATTCCAGGTTAGACCTGAGATATTTGATCCTTCAAAGTACATGGAAAAGCATCCTGAGGCAGTTGTCCCAAGAGTAACAGAATTGAAAATCATTGGAGAACAAGACCTGAAGTTGTCGAGAAAAGAAGCTCTAGATCCCTCTAGAAAGATTACTTTTGTTTCTAGCTCTTCTGATCCTAAATCTAACTCTGAAGCATCTTAAAATTTCATTGATTGACAGTTAATTGCTTATCTGTTTGATTGATGTTATCTGCTTAGTTATTTCTTTTCATGCATTTTATTTACTGTTTGTAATTAGTTTTGTGTGTTTTAGTTGTTGAGAGACTTAACTCAAATAGGGGGAGATTGTTGGTACCCTAGGTTTTGATTTGAGTTCAGTCTTCTCTTTTAGTCTCTTGACCCAAGATTTATCTATGGTCAAAGGTTAGTTGATAGGATAGATTCTCTAGTTGTGTAGAATTTCCTGTCCAGATGAAAATCTGGCTAAGTAATTTCTGGTTCGACTATGGTCGAACGTCGCTCGACTATCGTCGATCAGCCGATCGACGATCGTCTTCCTGATAGCTCGACTATCTGCTTGATAGGTCGAATATCTGTTGTCTGTGATAGCTCGACTATCTGTTGATAGGTCGACTATCTGCTTTCTGTGATAGCTCGACTATCTGTTGATAGGTCGACTATCTGCTCTTCTTTGATAGTTCGACTATCTGCTTCGATAGTTCAACTGTCTGATAGTTCGACTATCTGTTGATAGGTCGACTATCTATTTTGGTTGATAGCTCGACTATCTGTTTATAGGTCGACTATCTGTTTTGTTTGATAGTTCGACTATCTGTTGATAGGTCGACTATCTGTTTTCTATGATAGGTCGACTATCTGTTTTCTGTGATAGCTCGACTATCTGTTTGATAGGTCGACTATCTGTTTTGCTTTGGTAGTTCGACTATCTGTCCTGATAGATCGACTATCTGATAGCTCGACTATCTGTCCTGATAGTTCGACTATCTGCTGTGGTAGTTCGACTATCTTCTTTGATAGTTCGACTATCTGGATAGTTCGACTATCTGTCTGATAGGTCGACGATCTCTGTGCTTCGGTCGACGATCTCCGAGGGTCGTTCGACGTTTTGCTGTATGTCTTGAGTAGTTTTGTCGTCTTCTATGATGTGATTAATTTCATATTTATTTTGGCATATTTTATAAAAGATTATTTGAATAAATTGTGATATTATTTCCATGCAATATCTGCTCCATTCCTTATGCATGAGCTAATCTTTTCTGACAAAGTTGTTTATCTTAGCTGAGATATGATTTCTGCTTTATCATCCAGGCTGTCCTTTATAGCCGTTAGACTCAAAAAATCTTCCTTGGCTGTAAAGAGTCTAGTCTGATGTGACTTTCTCTAGTATTATTTCATCAGAGCTATTTGCAGCTTCTTAGAAAGCTTTATCCTCTTATAGGATATCTGTCTGTAGTATTTTGTTTTGCTTTATGCTTTTTGCAGCCCAGCTTGCAGAGTTCAGAAGAAGACAAGATTCAAACTCAAGTAAGAGCCGTTGCTGCTGCTGATATATAAAGACTTCTTTGGAGAAAGAAATCAACTAGTTCATATATTCAAAAAGCTAACAGCAGCATTCAAGCTTATAACTTACAGTTTCCAACTGCTCTCAGTTCATTCACATCTAACTGAGAAGAAGTTTTAGTTCTTCACTCTTCTTCAACCTGAGTTCTCCTGCCTCCAGGAAGATTTTCACTCAGACCTTTTTGAAGAAGAAGAAGAAGAAGATAGCTGCCTAAAGAAGAAATTCTATTTCATATTATTTATCTTCTTGTAGCTTTTACCTTCAGATTTTCTGAAGTGTTTCTACACTGAAGCAAGACTTCACCTGGACGTTCTTTTAGCCAGGGGGAGCCTTGATTCTTTAAGAGCTTTCTAGCTCAGTGCAAGTTCTTATGCTTCTCTAATCTATTGTAAAATAGAGAAGACATTTTAATCTTCTTTCCCCCTCCTGTAAAGGGTTATTACTCCCTTCGAAAGTATCCCTTGGTGGTAGGGCACCTGATCAAAAACCTGTGTTGGTTTTTAGACACCTGATCAAAAGTCTAAAGGGTTTCTGGATCTACCTGAAGCAGATCTTGTTGGTGGCAGGGCACCTGATCAAAAACCTGAGTGGATTCCTACCTTGTTGGTAGAAGAATGGACGTACCCAAGTTGTTTAGGGAACCACTATAAATTCCTTGTGCCGTCTGGATTGTTTAATTAATTCTCTGTGCTGATTGGCTGTGATCAGTTTTAACTAGGATTGCTAGTTGCTGTTTAGGATTCCAAGCCTTAACTATAATTACAGTTGGCTCCCTTTTGTGCACAACACTTGTGTTAGGCTTTAGGGTTTCATCTCAAATATCTATAACCTTCATTCCGCAATTAACTCCAAGGGAGTTGAGTAGACAGTCAACTTTGCTAGTGCAATTTTTGATTACTCTATTCACCCCCCCTCTAGAGTAGTATCTATCCCCTTTTCTTTCAAGGTGCCAAACCTGTGTCACGCTCTCTGTATCGGTTAGTGCCTAAGGAGATGGAGGAACTGAAAGTTCAACTTCAAGAGTTGTTGGAACATGGTTATGTGCATCCAAGTTCGTCGCCTTAGAGCGCACCGGTTCTCCTTTTTAAGAAGAAGGACGGAAGCTTACGACTCTATATTGATTACCGAGAGTTGAATAAGCTAACAGAAAAGAATAAGTATCTTATCCCAAGGATTGTTGATCTGTTCGATCATTTAGTTGGGTCAACGGTGTACTCTAAATTGGATCATAAATCTGGATACTATCAGTTAAAGATAAGAGAAAGTGACATCCCCAAGACAGCTTTCAACATGCGGTATGGGCATTATGAGTTCACCGTCATGCCGTTTGGTCTGACTAATGCATCATCCGTGTTTATGGATTTGATGAACATAACGTTCAGAGAGTACCTGGACCATTTCGTGATAGTCTTTATAGATGATATATTGGTGTACTCGCAGTGCGAGGATGATCATTTCAAGCATCTACATATGGTGTTGAAGACATTGAGGAGGAATCAAGTATATGCCAAATTCTCCAAATGTGAATTCTGGTTATCCTCGGTGGCATTCCTTGGTCATATAGTTAGTGGAGAAGGGATTGCGGTAGATCCGGCGAAGATAGTTGCGATACAGGAGTGGCCTGTGTTATCTACAGTGGCGGAAGTCCGGAGTTTCCTGGAACTTGTCGGCTACTATAGGCGCTTCGTAGAGAACTTCTCGCGGATAGCATTACCCCTCACGACTTTGACGAGGAAATATCAAAAATTTGTGTGGTCGCTGGAGTGCGCGCAAGCATTCGAAGAATTGAAAAGTCGGTTGACCACGGCGCCTATTCTATGCTCGCCGAGTGGGACAGAAGGATTTGAGATTTACAGTGATGCTTCGGGCAGTGGCTTTGGTTGTGTTCTACTACAGTATGGGAATGTAATATCTTATGGCTCGCGTTAGCTGAAAGTACACGAGAGGAATTATCCAGTCCATGACTTGGAGTTAGCAACCGTGATATTTTCCTTGAAGCTATGGAGGCATTACCTGTACGGTGTAAAGGTCGATATCTATACCAATCTCAAGATCCTGAAGTACTTGTTGGATCAAAAGGACCTAAACATGTGGCAGCAGAGGTGGATGGATTTGCTGGGTGACTACACCTTCAAGATACACTATGTTACTGGGAAAGGCAATGCGGTTACGGATGTATTGAGTCGCAGGGCTCCCGCGCAGGACAAATGGTTGTCATTACATGATGAGCGTTTAGTTCATGATTTAGAGGAATTAGAGATCTCTTGTGTTGATAAGCAGACTAGTGCCGAAACGCAATTGAACTGGACAGAAGTGCAGTATGACCTTGCTGATAGGATTCAGCAAGCTCTGGATGGGGATAATAGCATGAAGCAGATCATGGATGAGGCTTTGGATGGGTCAAATTCCCAATTTATTGTTAAGCATGGACTATTATGGAGGGGCAGTCGTCTGTGCGTCCCAAGTGTTGGTAAACTATGGGAGGAATTGATGTACGAGGGCCATCATACTAAGAACTAGATTCACCCGGGGAGCACAAAGATGTTTAGAGATATGAAAAAGTTATTCTGGTGGCCAGGACTTAAAAAGGACGTAGCACTTTATGTGGTGAAGTGTCAAACGTGCGCCTTGGTGAAGGCGGAGTGCCAGAAGCCTGGAGGTTTCTTGAAGTCCTTACCTATCCCTGAGTGGAAGTTCAACGATATTTCATTGGATTTAGTGCTTGGGTTGCCAAGGTCGTAGAAGGGAAACGACGCCATCTGGGTGATCGTTGATAGATTGACAAAGGTGTCGCACTTCATTCCGAATAGGAAGGATTATTCGATGGATAAACTGGCAAAACTTTACGTAGATAACATTGTTTGACTGCACAGTATGCCCTGCAGCATCGTGAGTGATCGAGATGGGCGCTTCACATCCAACGACTGGAGGTTAGTGCATCAATTGTTGGGAACCAAGCTGAGTTTCAGCACGGCCTTTCATCCGTAGATGGATGGTCAGACCGAGAGGGTCGATAGAATGGAGGACATGCTTCGCATGTGCGTCTTGGATTTTGTAAAGTGGTGGGAAGATCACCTGTACATGGTGGAATTTTCTTATAACAACAACTACCAAGCGAGTATTCAAATGACGCCCTTCGAGGCCCAATACGGTAGAAAATGTCGCACGCCGTTGTCATGGTTGGCGACTGGAGGTTAGTGCATCAATTGTTGGGAACCAAGCTGAGTTTCAGCACAGCCTTTCATCCGCAGACGAATGGTCTGACCGAGAGGATCAACAGGACGATGGAGGATATGCTTTGCATGTGCGTCTTGGATTTCGGAAAGTGGTGGGAAGATCACCAGTACATGGTGGAGTTTGCTTATAACAACAGCTACCAAGCGAGTATTCAAATTGCGTCCTTCGAGACCCTATAAAGTAGAAAATATCGCACGCCGTTGTCATGGTTGGAGACGGGTGAGTCAAAGCTATACAAACAATAAGAAGTGGAAGACGCCACTTCGTTGGTACAAATAATACGAGAACGATTGCTGATCGCTCAGGAAAGGTAGGCTAAATACTATAATGCCAAGCATAGGAACGTTGAGTACGATGTTGGCGACTGGGTATATTTGAAAATTAAGCCGTTCAAGGGTGTCTCACGGGTACGACGCTTGAAGAAGCTGAGTCCAAAGTACCTTGGACCATTTGAGATACTAGAGCGAATTGGTGAAGCGGCTTATCGACTGAAGTTATTAGTGGAATTGAGTGGTTTACACAACTTATTCCTTATATTGGTGTTGTTGAAGGCGGTGCAAGAGACTTCGCAAGTGATTGCGGTCGATCACGTACTTGTTGATAGTGGGCGGACGACGAAGTTCAAGCCCGTTCGCATTGAGGACTTTGAAGTCAAACGACTTCGTAACAAAGACATCAGGATGGAAAAAGTCTATTGGGACAACTGCGGTCAGGAGGAGCTTTCGTGGGAGTGAGAGCAGACCATGCTTGAGGAATATACCGAGCTATTCCACTCAGGTTCCATTTAATTTTATGTTCCTTTCCATTCTATAATTTCGGGACAGAATTCAATTAATGGGGGAAGAATTGTAACGTCCCAAAACTCAAAAAGAAACGTATAACATTTTAAGGCCAAATTGGTGTCTGAATAGGTTCACACGTCCTGTGACACAGACATGTTTAGGTCCGTGTCGTGCTATGAGTTCGATGAATTTTCGTGAGGTCGAAGAAATGCATTCGACGATCCTCGAAGTCAAGCCATGTCGAGCACACGGCCTGTGACACGGGCATGTCTAGGGACGTGTCCTTCTCTGTGTTTGGCCGGCCTATGTCGATTGTTCAACATGGGCTGGGACACGGGTGTGTCAGAAGCTGTGTCTGGAACACGACCTGTGATACGGGTGACACAGGCGTGTCATAGGGCCGTGTCCTGGTCGAGACACGACGGTTTTTTACGTCGCTTGAGGCACACGTCATGTGACACAAGCGTGTTAGAAGCTGACACGGGCGTGTCAACAGTAATACGGGCGTGTCTGAGCCCGTATCCTTCTCTGTGTTTGACGATCGTGTTCAGATCGTGAGACACGACCTGTGACACGGGCGTGTCACAAGCCGTGTTTGGCCCATGAAAGTGATTTTTAGGGCGATTTATGACCGTTCGTTTCCTTCAAATAGGATCTAACGGTCCAGAAATCTCTCTACTATTTTAAGGCGCGGAGTTGAGGGTTAAACCCTCATTTCTTTTCATCCTTTATCTTTTTAAGAGGTATAGAGAGGAGAGAGCAAAGGAAGAAGGAGAAGGAGGAATCCCGCCATTATTGGAGCTTCAGAGCTCCGAATCGCAAGCCGAGTCTAGATCCGCGGAGGCAAGTCTATTGCGGTGCTTTTCATCCGGCTAGTTTTTCATGGCGCCAAAGCGAACCGCTAGGGTAATGATTCTCTTCTTGGACATGTAAAGTCCTCTTCCTTTCTGCATAGGAAACCCGCTCTCGCGAGTGTGTAGTGAGTGTGAGGTATTCCTTCGGGTGGACATGAATAGTCCCCGTAGTTTTGCATATAGAGTCCGAAATCGAAGTATGGACATAGGCATGGTGTGTGAAGCCTACTCGGACAAGTTGGTCTTGATTGGTGATGTTTTCATTATGATTGTATTGCCGGAGAAAACTCCATGCCGTTTATTTTGCGGGTTTTCTACATGGTAGATTGCAATAGGGAGCCTTGGGGACTAACTTTAAGGTGCACCCGGAAAACTTGGCATAAGCGTGGTTCTGCCATGTTGGTGGCCTGGGAGCCAACTTGCACATAACTGGTTATGTAAAATTGTGTGATCAATTTGGGACTCGGGGAAGCTTGGCCCGCGCTTATGGCTTAAATTGTCATGGCGGTGTGAGCAACGGGTTAGGTGGAACTGTACCCGCTCTGTGTTGTTCGGTTAAAGTGACCTAAGACACATGGTACTTACCGTTGGCATAAATGGAGGGTCTCAGGCTTAGGCTGGAAAGACTATAATTCTCACAAGTTTTGCCTTCCTGGGGGAGGTGGTGAGACCGCGGATTTAACTGGGTTCACCGAGAATGTGCCCTGAGAGAACGGGGTGTGCGGTCGTGTATGCCTATGCATGTGGTGAAGTGTGCTTAAGTGTTACTTTCACAATCATGTTTGGTTATACTAATGAAATGCAGGGAAGGAGCACCGCCGCCCCGATTAGGGGTGGGGTCGTTATAATTTGGTCAGCTTTAGCTGACCGTTGCTTTTGTTTGCCACTGCTGTAGTGGAATGTTGATTGCAGGTGTTGCGGAGCCTAGTGGCAAGTAGCGGGCTGAAGCCCTTGTTGCTGAGCCGGCCCTTGAAGGCCAAAGCAAATGTTTACTCTTTATGCTCATGTGTGACCGGCCTGCGTGCCGATCTATGGAAGACATTTACTATTTAATAAAACTCCTGTAAGGCCATGAGGCCAACTATTTGGTGTATTTGTACTGCCATTCCTACTTTGGGTTTTAGTGAACATTCATGCTATGGTTTGTATTCTTTACTCTTTAACCTTTAACATACTTCCGCTATAATATACTCTGTATAGGACGCGTTATATTGGATGGATGGTTTCATTTGGTAACCTTTCGATCTGTTTGTAGTATATGGCGTCGGGCCCCGGCCGGGCCTACTGTTATATGCCATGTGACAGATAGGAGTGTTACACAAGGCCCCCGGACTCGAGGCCCCAGCACATCCCGCAAATGGTGAAGAGCGTGATAAGAAAAGGCCCTGCCATGGTCTGATAATTACATTTGATGAAAAGTACCTTGAAGGGATATAAATACTGCACCAAGACCCCTTAGTGATCAGCGTCGAGATCGAACACCCTTTCTTCTGAGTTAAGAGGATCCTGGTGGCATGCGGTAGTTCCGCGGATATCCTGTTCCATTAACTATTCAAAAGATTGGGTTCACAGAAGAGCACTTTAGTGTTGGAACCCTACTTGTGATTTGGGCTAGGTTCACTATTAGGATGTTTAGATGACCCAACATATATAGTCTAGGGTCATTGGTTTTCCAGGTTCAAAGTTAGCATCACCAACTTAGACTATCAGTACTCTACTTCAGAAGACTTTAGAGACAGAAGACTTCAATGGAAAAGCAAGTAAATTAATTGTAGGAAAGTCGTTCGACGATAACTAAAGTCAGCTCGACGATCGTCAATCTTAGATCGACGAACTCAGAGTTCCTTCTCTTAGTTGAGCTCGACGAAATTCCAGCTGAGATCGATGAACTGATATCCCATATTAGAAGTTCTGCTCGACGAAGGACTACTTTAGTTTGACGAACTTGGAGCTCAGATTGGCAAGTATATTTTCAGCTTGACGATCTTGGAGCTCAGTTCGATGAAGGAGAATTTTTAGCTCGACGAACTTGGAGCTCTGGTCGACGAATTCATTTCTGAGTTCGACTAACTCCTTCCAGGTTCTGTTTGATTTATCCTCTCTGTAGTTTCTCAGATTGACTATCAGTTTGATTTCAAATTTTATTCTAAGACAGTAATGCTCTAACAATAATGCTCAATATTCTCAAGAATTTAGTCGTTACCTGACAACATTAATTATGGTTTTCACAGAGTTATTACTCTACCATATTTACTAGGATAGTTAGGGAAATGCATTCAAGATAAAACTAGTCATTCTGGATCCCAGAATTTATGTAGAGGATTTCAGAAAATAATTTAAAAATTCAAATGGTTTTGAATTTGAAATCATATATAAAGTGATTCTTTTTCAGAAGATTGCAAGTATCAGAGAAATAATAATCAGAGCGAAAGTGAATTAGTGAAAAAGTATTAGCAGATAGTGAAGAACAAAACATCTCTCATACACACAGTGTTCTTCATCTACTTCAGGCTTTCAAGAGACAAATAATCAAAATCAGTCTAAAAGTTTGAATAGAAATATCTTTCTGAAGGCCTATACCCTGAAGCAAAGCTTCCAATCCTGATCAAATGCATACAACTCAGGGGGAGCTTTGACATCAACAAGTCCACTAGTCTTCTCAGTGCTTTGAGACAGAGAAGACAATATATTTTTATTTTCTCTTTCACCGTGTACAAGGTTTTAACTCCCTTCAAAAGTTAGCCCCTTTTTGGTTCACAATTCACCTGATCAAAAGACTTGAGATTGGTTTTTGGGCACCAGATCAAAAGCTCAAAGGGTCGTTAGATCTCCCTTAGAAAAATATATCTTGTGGTGACAGGGCACCTGAGCAAAAACCTGTGATGGCAGGGCTGTTGGGATTTGTCTCCACAATACCTCAGATTTGTAGGAAGTCAGACCTTGAACAAAGATGAATTAATGTGTATTTGATATTGTGTTTGAGTTGTATGTGTGCAGGTTCTTATTGCCAAGTGTAGACCAATGTCAGTCTATAATGGGCCACCAAACATAGGACCATACAATGTAATTCCTCATTGTGTGATCCAAGGTATTGGCTCATGTATAGCCTCTCTATTGGGACACACTTCATCAACATGCACTTGGACTATGGAGTATTGAAGTCTATCTCAGAAGAAATTTTCTAAGTCCACATACTCGAGTACTTCTTTAGTATACTCGAGTAAGTGAGTCTGTACTCGAGTAGTTTGGGCTACTTACTTTAGTGGATTCTCTATATACTCGAGTATGAAAGCTTATACTCGAGTAGATTTTCTTTTACTCGAGTAAGTGATACCTTATACTCGAGTAGATGGTAAGTTACTCGAGTAAGCGTTCTGTTTGAACTCGAGTAGATCTGGACTTCTTATCCTAGAAAGATTCTAAGTCCACATACTCGAGTAGTTCTCTGAAATACTCGAGTTAGTAACTCTGTACTCGAGTAGATTGATTTTCATACTCGAGTGACTCGAGTATGAAAGCTTATACTCGAGTAGATTTTCTTTTACTCGAGTAAGTGATACCTTATACTCGAGTAGATGGTAAGTTACTCGAGTAAGCGTTCTGTTTGAACTCAAGTAGATCTGGACTTCTTATCCTAGAAAGATTCTAAGTCCACATACTCGAGTAGTTCTCTGAAATACTCGAGTAAGTAACTCTGTACTCGAGTAGATTGATTTTCATACTCGAGTAGGTTAGTGATCACTCGAGTAGTTTTCCTAAGATACTCGAGTAGTCTATCTTCCCCATACTCGAGTATCTCAAATTCTTATACTCGAGTAGCTCTTCAATTCTTATCTGAGAAATTTTTCCAAGTGTTTATACTCGAGTATATTTGCTCATACTCGAGTAGGTTCTCTAAGTCACTCGAGTATTGATCCCTGAAGCACTCGAGTAGTTTCTATCTTTATACTCGAGTATATCCCTCATATCTACTCGAGTATGTAACCTCTTATACTCGAGTATGTCTCTGTCTCTCGAGTGTATCTGTTCGAATTTCCTGAATTTCTCTAAGTCAAGTTTCTTTGTGTATTTTGAAAGAGTCCTTTCTGATTGGTCCACGTGTCATCCTTAATTATGCTTATGACCGTTGGAGACCGCCTTTAAATAGGTCTTTTCAGTCTTGACTAAATACATGCGTTTATAGAGATTATTTTAAGAAAGAGAAAATACCGAAAACCCTAATCTTCCTATCCGCCGCCATTACCATTTTCGGAAGAAGCTCTGGATCGTCTTCTCTCAGCCGCAGCTATCGATCTCTAATTCTCAAGCGATCCAGACTCAAGAAGAATCATCCGATCTCTCCGTGCTTCATCGTCTCTGATTTATTTTCTTGATCATGGTGATTCCAGATCTCAGAATCGTGGATCTCTTTCAAGTCTTCTTCAACTGGTTCTGTTCAAACTGAAAAGCTCTAAAGAAGAAGATTACGTCAAAGATCCAGATCTGTGCTAATTGTTGTTTGTGTTTTTCCTTTCAATCAAATTTCATTGTAGGAGATCTATCTCCGAGTGGTAGGAAGTTTTATCTTCCGAGTGTAAATCCGTTTGGGATCGAGTTTTGTAGGAACATAGTTCCGAGGTGTAGGATTGATTTGCAATCCGAGATAGTGGAGTAGCCGAGTCTAGTGATTTGCTAGATCGGTGAGGAAAGTGGACGTACCCAAGATTGGGGAACCACTATAAATCTCTTGTCGTCTGTGTGATTGCTTGATTACTTATCTGTGCTGTGTTAATTTTTTTTATTCCGCATTTGACACGCATTTCACCTATTCACCCCCCTCTAGGTGATTTAGGTTGACAACTTAGTTCTCTCAATTGGTATCAGAGGGAGGTTGATCGTTAAAAGGTTTACACCTTGATCTAATCCTTACCAAGTTGTCTCAAGAGAAGTATCAAGCATGAGTAAGACCAAGGATTTTGCTAAGCTCCCTATCTGCACCAAGAACAATTTTCCTATGTGAAAGGAAAGAGTTAAGTTCTTCATGGAAGCAGTAGATCCCCGGATCTTCCTGATTGTTGAAGAAGGTCCCTACGTTCCTATGACCACCTCCACCATAGATTCAACCAAGCAAGTTCCCAAGAAATTGATGAATCTAGATAAGGATGAGATTGCACTTGTCTCTTTGGACAAAAAAGCTAAAAATATTATCGCAAGTGCAGTCGATGACTCAATGCTGCAGAATCTAATTCACTGCCAATCAGCTAAAGAGATGTGGCAGTCCCTAGTTACTTTGATGGAAGGTACTGAAGAAGTGAGGGATGATCGAAGGTCCCTACTGAACCAGAAATATGAAGCCTTCAGGCAAGGGTCAAAGGAGGCCATAGCTGACACATTTGAAAACTTCTTTAAGATAGTCAATGGACTAAGAGTGTATGGCCGAGTCTTTACTAATTGGGAGCTGAATGATAAGTTTCTGAGATCTCTCACCAAAGAATGGGACAACAAAGTCTGTGCCATCCGAGAGTTTGGCAGACTAGCAGAGACAGATCCACAGAATCTATTTGGCAAGCTGATGTCCTATGAACTGCAGATCAACTCCAGAAAAGCCGAAGAAGAGAAAAGTCGCATCTCCTCAAAAGAGAAGTCGGTTGCTTTAAAGGCTGATAGTTCAAGGAAGGGCAAAGCTGCCTCGCCAGTATCTCCTCAAGAAGTAAGTGAAGAAGAAGGCTCCGAGCAAAGCACCTCAGGCTCAAAACTATCTGAAGGAGAGTTCTCATTGCTTTTGCGGCAGTTCAATAAATTCTTGAATAAAAAGAAGCAATGGAGAGGCAAAGATGCCTCATATAGAAGATCACGACATGACGGTGATCAGCGAAAGAATGGCTCAAGTAGCCATGATAGGTATAACTCCAAACAGAACAAACAGATTTCAACTGACATCGTTTGTTATTGTTGTAATAAGCTAGGTCACGTCATCGCGGACTGCCCTCACAAGAATAAAGAGGGTGGCATAAGAGAGGAAAAGAAATCCTCATACCACAAGAAGAGGACAGAGAAGAGCTTATTAGCCAAGAAGAGCAAAACTCTCAGCGACTCCGACTCATCTGAGTCGAGTGAAGAAGAGGAAGCTTACTTCGGGCTCATGGCTCACTCTGATGATGAACAAGTCCCCCAGTTCACTGGGGAGGTAAAAACTCACACTCCTCTCTCTGAATCTGATGATGATAATGAGCAAGAGGGCTATTCCTCTGAGGATGAATCTGAACTCATGGGACAATATAAGGAGTTACTCACGGCTTACGAAAAATGTCGCAGAGTCATGAAAACTCAAGCCAAATAGATAAAATCTCTACAAGCTAGTGAGAGCAGCTTGAGAGAAGATGTCACCAAGACTAACTCTCTTCAAGAGAACTTCAATACTGCTATGGAAGAATACAATCGAGCTCTCAAGCACCTCGACCTTAAAGAGGAAATCATCAAAGAATTGGAACAACAACTCAAGGCTGAGAAGAAACTTGTTGAGAGTTTCTCCAAGCCTAAGACAGTTCTTCCACTCTTTGCTGAGTTCTCGGCTAAGGCCAATGGTGCTGGTATAGGCCACATTGGTGCTTCTAGTAGATCTTCTAGGAGAAACAAGGCCAAGAGAAAGAATAAGGCTGCCCAGAAGGCTTTAGCTGAAGAAAAAGGGAAAGCTCCCTTGGAACCAGTATTGTTCAAGAAAGTTATCTTTCCTTCGAACGAATTCGACTATGAGTCCACCTATGGACACTTCTCTAGGCCGATCCCCGAGAAGCCTAAGTCAAGATACCAAGGTTGGACTCATCCTCGTAACTTTGGAGAGAGTGTCTTCAAGGCACCTTATGAAGAGATTCAACTTCAGAACTATGGACCATATGCTCATGGTCATAACATCAAGAAGACACCAAAGGTAAAACCTATTGTGGAAAAGCCTATGAAGGAGAAGACTTCATGTAGCTGCCACCATCATGAAGCTTCCTCCTCCAAGAGTGAAGTTCCTACTAGACCATCACTTCAGAAAATCAAGCAGGAATACACTAGGCAAAGATACAACAGGTTTGACTGTTGGTGTTGTGGCAGAATATGTCATTTTGCCATCGATTGTTGGTTCAATCCTAGAAATGCTACAACCCCTCAAGTTAGCAACGTGAGAATGACCACTCATGAGGCTAATGCTCGTAGGGGGAGTATTCTAACTCGAGACCAAGGGCACAAACTTGTTTGGGTTCCTAAGGCTAAGTGATTGTTATTGCAGGTATGTCCAAAGACCACCAAAATGCCAATCTGGTACTTGGACAGTGGATGTTCTCAGCACATGACCGGGACAAGGAGCCTACTCCAGAACTTCACCTCAGTCTGCAACGGACCAAAAGTCATCTTTGGAGGTTCAGATCGAGGAATAACTAAAGGCTACGGTATGATTACTAACGGTAGCGTATCCTTTTCGGATGTAGCCTATGTTGAAGGATTGGAACACAATCTCATCAGCATAAGCCCACTATGCGACAGAGGATACGTGGTTGAATTTCATGCTGACAAGAGTTTGATAAAATCGATTGACAACATGGAAACTATTTTATCAGGCACTCGAAGCAGAAATATTTTCTGTTTAAATTTCATTTGTATAGACTCTTCCACACCAGTGTGTCTTTTAGCAAAAAGTAGTGCATCTCTTGCTGACCAATGGCACAAGATACTATCACATATTAATCTCAAAACTATTAATAATCTATTCTCTCAAAACTTAGTACGTGATGCACCTAATGTCAAGTGCGTTACAGACAGTCTTTGTCACGCCTGTATCAAAGGCAAGCAAACAAGGAGTGCATTTAAAAGCATAATAGGCAAGGATTCCAATAGAAGCTTACAGCTTCTCCATATGGACTTGTTTGATCCACTGCAAGTTAGAAGTTTGGGAGGTAAGGAATATACGTTGGTTATTGTGGATGATTACTCGCGCTTTGCGTGGGTGTTCTTTTTGAAACACAAGTCAGATACCTTCAGTACTGTCACTAGTTTTGTTAGGCAAATCCAGAATGAATACAACTGTTTCGTAGTCAAAATCAGAAGTGACAATGGAACGGAATTCAAGTCTGGAGCCATGGCAGAATTCTGCGAAAGTCAAGGTATCTTTCATAAGTTTTCCTCTCCTCGCACTCCACAGTAAAATGGAGTAGCTGAGAGAAGGAACAAAACACACATAGAGGCTTGCCGGACCATGTTGAGTGATGCCTCACTTCTAGAGTACTTCTGGGCTGAAGCCGTCAACACCCCTTGTCACGTGCAAAATCGAGCTCTCATCAACAAGAACCATGATAAGACTCCCTACGAACTTCTAAAAGGCAGGAAACCAACCATTTCATATTTTAGAATCTTTGGCTGTAAGTGCTTCGTACTTAACAACGACAAGTATCACACTACCAAGTTTAGCGAGAAAAGCTTTGAAGGTATTTTTGTAGGTTATAGTAGCCATAGTAAGGCCTATAGAGTATTTAATAGAAAAACTCTGGTGGTAGAAGAGTCGGTACACATTGTATTTGATGAGACGAGTCTGCTGCAAAGCAACTCTTCTAGTATGCCTATTGAAGATGCAGGTACAAAGATGAAGGAACTCAGCTTGGATGAATCTACTCAAGATAAAGATGAGACGTTCATCAAGATCACTTATACAACCCCTATTGGAGAGGTAGATGATCAAGATGAAGAACACATCACAGCTGAAGATGCAACTCTAGTGGCTGAAGAGATCCCAGATGCAAGGACTCTAGAGTTCAGACACATGAAGGATCATCCCTTAGACAAAATCATAGGAGATCCTCGGGATGGCGTCAGAACTCATCGAGGTACAACTAACGAAAATTTACACTTAAGTTTTCTTTCACAGGTTGAACCAAATAAATTTTAGGAAGCCAACTCCGACGCATCCTGGATTCTAGCCATGAAAGATGAGCTGAATCAGTTCAAATGATGCAAAGTTTGGACACTTGTCCCTAGACCCAAGAGGAAGAACGTCATTGGGACAAAATGGGTCTACCGGAATAAGATGGACGAAGATGGAACAATTATAAAGAATAAAGCCAGACTTGTCGCCAAGGGCTATCGTCAAGAAGATGGAATCGACTTTGACCAAACATATGCTCCAGTGGCAAGACTGGAGGCGATCAGGTTATTCCTTGCCTACGCTGCACTTAAGGGCTTTACCGTCTATCAGATGGACGTAAAGTCCGCCTTCCTGAATGGCAACATAAAGGAAGAAGTGTATGTAGAGCAACCGCCAGGTTTCGTTGACTCAACTTTTCCTAATCATGTTTATTTACTGCAAAAAGCCTTATATGGTCTTAAACAAGCTCCTCGAGCTTGGTATGAAATGCTGTCTATCTTTCTTCTTGAAAACAAGTTCACAAGAGGAAAGATAGACAAGACATTATTTCTTAGGGAAATAAACAGCAAGATTTTGCTAGAGCAAATCTATGTCGATGACATTATTTTTGGCTCCACAGACAACAACCTCTGCAAGAAGTTTTCTCAACTTATGCAAGGGAAGTTTGAAATGAGCAGTATGGGAGAGCTGAAGTATTTCTTAGGGCTTCAAGTGAAACAATCTGAGGATGGAATCTTCATCTCACAGACCAAGTTCACCAAAGAGCTACTTAAGAAATTCGGAATGGAGAATGCAACCTCTATGAGGACTCCAATGGCCTCAGCTATGTCTCTGGACAAGGATGAGAAAGGGAAACCTTTTGATGAAACCAAGTACATAAGCATAATTGGGTCCCTACTCTACCTTACCGCAAGTAGACCAGACATAATGTTTTCCATATGTGTATGTGCTAGATTTCAGGTGAACTCTAAGGAATCTCACTACATTGCTATAAAGCGAATCTTGAGATACCTCAAAGGAACACCAAATCTTGGCTTATGGTACCCAAGAAGTAATGATAGTGAACTAATTGGATTTTCAGATGCAGATTTTGCAGGAAGCAAAGACGACAGGAAAAGTACTTCCGGGACTTGCCAATTTCTCGGAAGGAGACTTATTTCCTGGAGCAGTAAGAAGCAGAACTGTGTAGCCATCTCAATGGTTGAATCAGAGTATATCTCTGCAGGCAGCTGTTGTGCACAGCTTCTATGAATCAAGAATCAATTTGAAGACTATAACATGAAGTTCAAGAACGTTCCTCTGTTTTGCGACTCATCCAGCGCAATAGCAATTGCCAACAACCCAGTCTCCCTCAGCCGGACAAAGCACATAGAGCTTCGATATCACTTCATCCGGGAGCATGTGGAAAACGGAGACATAGATCTACAATATGTCTCCACAGACAGGCAAGTTGCAGATATATTCACCAAACCGCTGGAGGAGTCCAAGTTTTCATTCTTCAAAACGGAACTCGGGCTGCTCAACAAAGAGGAATAGTGATGGTGGATTCAAAGACAGGCTCAGAGTTGAAGATATCAGTGGCAGTAAAATTCTCCCAAGCAAATCGTCCTTCAAAGTGATATACTCGAGTATATAGAGATTTATACACGAGTAAACGGAAAATACTCGAGTAAAAAAATTTCCATACTCGAGTAGTTGGTAATCTACTCGTGTATGTACTCGACCTACTCGTGTATACTCCATCTCATACTCGTGTATACTCCATCTCATACTCGTGTATGGAGAAATATACTCGAGTATACGGCAATCAGTAATTTGAAAATCTCCTTTTTCTAATTCGCACCAAGGTGTTTGCCTCTCCGTAACAGGTATGATTTTATCCTTATCACTCCTACTTAAACCTAATTAGGGTCATATATATATTTAGAAAAATCAGAAATCCTTTCCACTCCTCATTCTCCCGAGTAGCCGTCGTCGCTTCATATTCCGGAACCTACAGAGCTCTGTCATTTCCGTCTCTTCCGTACTCCAGAATCGCCAATGGCTCCCTCCTTCAAGATCGGAATCGGCTCAGAGCTCGCCCCTGAAGGTATAGCCGACCTCTCCGATGATTTCCGAAACCTGCTAATTCTGTTCGACACCGCCGGACTCTCGTTCATCCTCCAGACACCGTGAAAGTCATTTTCCTTACAGTCGAGGAATTCTACAAAAATCTGAAGGTCAAGCGCAATGGTAAAGTTCTAAAATCCAAGGTCAGTGGGATCAAAATCCGTCTGGACAAAACTTCCTTAGCTACTCTGTTAAAGTTGCCAGTGGTGGATGAAGAAGATGATCTGACTCCTGAAGATTCCGACAGAACCAGCCTCTTCTGTGGAACAAACCCTGAAGCATATTCGTTCTGCCGTGCATATTTCAATTCAGAGGGCAAATTTCTTGTGGATGTGATTGCCAAAGTTCTTCTATGCAAAACCTATTCCCTCAGAGATATTTCCCAAAATCTTTTTGACGTTATGCAAGCCATAGTCTGTCGGAAGAAATTCCAGTTTGGAATGATGATACTGGACAAAATCAGAGAAAGTGTGAAACAACCAAGCTATGCCAGGATTATCTCACTCCTCCTCCATGAGATTAATCCTACAGTGTTTGATTTATCTAAAGGCACTCCCCTCCATCATATGAAGAAAGTATCCATCCTCTCAATCCAAAGATATGAAATCAAACTCCTCAACACTGCTCAAGCCTCAAAAGCAGATGTTACCTCAGAAGATGAGCCCAGAAAGCCCCTTGTCTCAGATGACAGGATTCCATTTCCTCCTTTACATCACACTATTACCACCTCGGGTGCAATAGTTGAGGGGGAGCCTGCCTCATCTAATCCTCAGCACAAAGCTTCAGAAGACTATTCTCAGCAAGATCTGATCCAAGATCCTACTCCTCCTCCTTCTCCACCTCCAGAAGATCTCACCTCAGAAGTTCAAGCTCAAGAAAACCTTCTCTCTACTGCTGAGGATATTAACAGACTGATCGATGAACTCAGGTCAGATGCTCCAGTGTTTCAAGATGATTCAGTTATGCTATCTCCTGAGGATCACTCTCAAGCAGATCCTTCCCCTGCTAAGGATCCTTCTC
This sequence comes from Platanthera zijinensis, assembly GCA_039513925.1. Lineage (NCBI taxonomy): Eukaryota > Viridiplantae > Streptophyta > Magnoliopsida > Asparagales > Orchidaceae > Platanthera > Platanthera zijinensis. Next base: position 36,910,915 of record CM077090.1, read on the forward strand.
CTTCCCCTACTAAGGATCCTTCTCCCTCCCCTACAAAGGTACCCCCTACCTCTCCTGCTCAGTCCCCTGATAAACAGCAAGGTCATCCAGATATTAATCTACTGTCTAATGACGTGGACATGTCTCCAGAACCAGTGGATGCTCCTCTGAGAACACAAGACTTCTCTCTTCCCTCTTTCATCAATACAAAAGATTCAGTTATGATACCACCCTTCAAGAGAGCTGAAAGCTCAGTTGTGATTACTGAAATTCCCCCCTGGGTTGCTCCTGTTCCCTTAGCCTCTGCCCCAGCCTCAGATCCCTCTAGCTCCTCAGATTTTGTTAGTCAGATTGGGCAAATGTTCCGTGAACAGAGAAAATACTTTGATGATTCTCTGGCATCAGTGAATAACAAGATCTCTACTCTTGAAACTGAGATGAGTAGATACTTTGCTGAAATTCGAGGAAACACTGATGAGCTCAAGAGACTATTTCAGTTGGGTGGCAAAGCCCTAGATCATACTATCACCAGTATAGGTGTACTCAAAGATCAAGCTGAAATAGTTGCAAATAATCAAATTTAATTGGAAAAGGATGCTGCGGCAAATGTTATGAAAGTTTGTGACGAAGTTGGAACATTTAGAGATGAAGCAATTGTCCAACTCTCAGTAGATATCACCAAGGTGGAGAAGATAGTCAAATAACAAGTTGAAAAAATATCTGAACAATCTCAAGCATCTGTGGATAGTCTAGTCAAAGAAATGAAAGCAGACATCCTTGCTCAACTTCAATCTGTAAAATTCTATATCTATGACACTGTTGTATGGGTGTATAATCAGAACTTTCCCAACTCCCAACTTAACCCTGCCATTATTCCAAAGGTCCTAGATCCTCTTGAAGAACATCCTCCCTCAGGTGCTCCAGATCAGGCTAACTTTCCATCTCAGGCCAACATTCCAGAGTATGTGCCAGTATTCTCACCTAGACCTACTGGTGACATGACTGAGCCTCCTCTTTCTTATGCTGATATGTGGCAAGATGAGTTTCCTCCAAGTTCTCAGGGTGCCCCTAGAAAGAAAAGGAGATATGGTGACGACGCTTCTACTAGCCGTTCTGCACCAAGGAGAGAGCCTGCCCCAGATACAGAAGGTAGACCAGAAGTTGTTCATGCAGAAGTTTGGAGTCTTACCTCCAAGTCTCTTATCCTTGATACCATGAAGCTGGTAACAGATTTTGGTGAAAATAGAGATCACTACTATAGCAACGCAGAATGGAAAGCGTATGGTGTATCTCAAATCAAAATCAGAGTGCATGACAGAAATTGGGGATATAACAATCCAGCTGCTCCTCCAAGGCCCAAGACCTATTTTCCCAAACCTTTCAGCTACCTGGAGAGGCAAGAGCTTAAAAGAGAAAGACTGCATAGAGGAGCCCCTGCTTGAGTGAATGAGGATGTGGATATGGATTTTTAATCTTTTGAAATCATTTCTATATATATATATATATATTTGATTCTAATTATGGCCATCTTTATTATTCCTGTTTCATTTTTTTTCAGTATATATTTTGTTGTTCTTTTTACTCTAAGTAATTCACCTTAGTGTAGAGGGTGCTGATATCTACAAATAGGGGGAGATTGTTGTGATTTGTCTCCACAATACCTCAGATTTGTAGGAAGTCAGACCTTGAACTAAGATGAATTAAGGTGTATTTGATATTTTGTTTGAGTTGTATGTGTGCAGGTTCTTATTGCCAAGTGTAGACCAATGTCAGTCTATAATGGGCCACCAAACACAGGACCATACAATGTAATTCCTCATTGTGTGATCCAAGGTGTTGGCTCATGTATAGCCTCTCTATTGGGACACACTTCATCAACATGCACTTGGACTATGGAGTATTGAAGTCTATCTCAGAAGAAATTTTCTAAGTCCACATACTCGAGTACTTCTTTAGTATACTCGAGTAAGTGAGTATGTACTCGAGTAGTTTGGGCTACTTACTCTAGTGGATTCTCTATATACTCGAGTATGAAAGCTTATACTCGAGTAGATTTTCTTTTACTCGAGTAAGTGATACCTTATACTCGAGTAGATGGTTAGTTACTCGAGTAAGCATTCTGTTTGAACTCGAGTAGATCTGGACTTCTTATCCTAGAAAGATTCTAAGTCCACATACTCGAGTAGTTCTCTGAAATACTCGAGTAAGTAACTCTGTACTCGAGTAGATTGATTTTCATACTCGAGTAGGTTAGTGATCACTCGAGTAGTTTTCCTAAGATACTTGAGTAGTCTATCTTCCCCATACTCGAGTATCTCAAATTCTTATACTCGAGTAGCTCTTCAATTCTTATCTGAGAAATTTTTCCAAGTGTTTATACTCGAGTATATTAGCTCATACTCGAGTAGGTTATCTAAGTCACTCGAGTATTGATCCCTGAAGCACTCGAGTAGTTTCTATCTTTATACTCGAGTATATCCCTCATATCTACTCGAGTATGTAACCTCTTATACTCGAGTATGTCTCTGTCTCTCGAGTGTATCTATTCGAATTTCCTGAATTTCTCTAAGTCAAGTTTCTTTGTGTATTTTGAAAGAGTCCTTTCTGATTGGTCCACGTGTCATCCTTAATTATGCTTATGACCGTTGGAGACCGCCTATAAATAGGTCTTTTCAGACTTGACTAAATACATGCGTTTAAAGAGATTATTTTAAGAAAGAGAAAATCCCGAAAACCCTAATCTTCCCATCCGCCGCCATTACCGTTTTCGGAAGAAGCTCTGGATCATCTTCTCTCAACCGCAGCTATCGATCTCTAATTCTCAAGCGATCCAGACTCAAGAAGAATCATCCGATCTCTCCGTGCTTTATCGTCTCTGATTTATTTTCTTGATCATGGTGATTCCAGATCTCAGAATCGTGGATCTCTTTCAAGTCTTATTCAACTGGTTCTGTTCAAACCGAAAAGCTCTCAAGAAGAAGATTACGTCAAAGATCCAGATCTGTGCTAATTGTTGTTTGTGTTTTTCCTTTCAAACAAATTTCATTGTAGGAGATCTATCTCCGAGTGGTAGGAAGTTTTATCTTCCGAGTGTAAATCCGTTTGGGATCGAGTTTTGTAGGAACATAGTTCCGAGGTGTAGGATTGGTTTGCAATCCGAGATAGTGGAGTAGCCGAGTCTAGTGATTTGCTAGATCAGTGAGGAAAGTGGATGTACCCAAGATTGGGGAACCACTATAAATCTCTTGTCGTCTGTGTGATTGCTTGATTACTTATCTGTGCTGTGTTAAATTTTTTTATTCCGCATTTGACATGCATTTCACCTATTCACCCCCCTCTAGGTGATTTAGGTTGACAACTTAGTTCTCTCAAGGGCACATGACCAAAAACCTGTAGTGGATTCCTACCAGGGTGGTAGAAGAGTGGATGTACCTAGGTTTATTGGGTAACCACTATAAATTCCTTATGCCGTCTGGTTGCGCCTTTACTTCTTCATTTCCTATGATGTGATATTTCTTTTTATTTATATACTTATATATCACCTATTTTAATCTGCTATAAAAATTATCAAAAAGTTTTTAATACTCTATTCAACCCCCCCCCCCTCTAGAGTTAGTTAGATCTATCCTTCACTTTCAATTGGTATCAGAGCGAGATTGTTTGGTTTCACAGGCTAACACCTGAACCAAAAGATCTTTAATAGATCTTATTTTACTCTAGTCTGTCTTTTATATCCTGGCACAAAATAAAGAGTATTCAAGCACCAGACCTCTAGTATGCAATCATAACAAGTTTGCACTTTGGAAGCCAAGGATTAGGCTTTACATGAATTCCATTGATGAAGATATCTATAATTCTATCTTGATAGGTCCCCCTACACCATCTGCAACAACAAGCATAAGTGAAGTTCCACCACGTGAGTGGACTGATGCTCAAAAGAAGGCCAAGATTGTTGATGCTAAAGCAATGAATATTTTGGCTCAAACTATGTCTGATGACACATTCTAGAAGGTTGCTGAATGTACTTCAGTAAAGGCCATTTGAGACTCTCTAAATGCTATGGTAGCAGGATCTGCTGATGAAAAGAAAGACAGGACATCACATCTGATCTCTCAGTATGAGAATTTTAAGAAGGAAGAAGCAGAATCAGTTACTGATATGCACAATAAACTCAACCTCATAATCAATGAGCTGAAAACTCTGGACAGGAACATCTCATTGACAGAGATAAATGACAAGATCCTCATGTGCTTCCCTAGCACATGGAACTATAAGATCTGGTCAATCAAGGAAGCTAGAATCCTAAATGAGATCTCTACTGAAACTCTATTGGGCAAGCTCAAGTCTTATGAGCAACTCATCAAGACAAGAGAAGCTGAACAAAGAACCTCTTCTTCAGTAAGGAAAGAGCAAAGCATTGCTCTTAAAGCTACTGAAGAAACAGAAGCCATTCTAGACAATAAAGATCTATTGAGTCTCTTGGCGAAGAGATTTTACAAGATGGCAAGGAAGGACTTCAGGAGAAGATCTTCCAGAAATGATGATAATCCAAGGTATGACAAGACTCCTACTAAAGAGATTGTCTATTATGGGTGCAGGAAACCTGGACACATACCACCAAAATGTCCAGAGAACCAGAAGAAAAAAAAGAAGGAGATGCACTCTAAGAAGAATTCACACAAGCCCTCCTCCAAGAAATACAAGAAGAAGGAAAGAGGCTTTATTGCTGAAACATGGAGTGAATCTTAGGATGAATCTTCATCCAACTCCAGTAAGGATGAAGAAGAAGCCAAGGCAAGAGAGGTCTGCTTGATGGCAATCAATGCATCTTGCAGCAACTGAAGCTGTAAATTCAGAAGTTGATAATTCAGAAGATGAGTCTGTATTAGAAGAAGATCAGGTAATCTCTTCTTTTGATTTTACTTCAAATCAATTTAAAACTGAATTAAGTTGTTATGTAATGATTTAATTAAATCTAAGAGGAAATCAAACTCCTCAGAGAAAAGAAAATTGAATTTGATAACTTATTTTCTGAAAACATCAAACTCAAAAATGATTTACATAATGCTTCAAAACAAATAATTTATTTGAAACTAAATTATCTGAGGCTAAGGAATTTGAAGAATCCCTTAATGGGAGAAAAATCAAATTATGAGTATCATAAGTATAGTCAATGTCAGGCTTAATGACAAACTGGGCTTGGGAGCTTCATCTAGTCAGCCACCTCTTTTGCAGAAAAACATTCTTTCTACACCTATTAAATTCATTGTTTTAAAAGGAATAGAAAAAGTAAAAGACAATAATAAAGAAACAGAAGTTTTAAATAAGACTAAACAAAAGAAAAACAAAAATGTTAATAAAAATTATGGTCAACATGTTTCGTCGAACCAAGCTCGACGAAATGAATGTGGTTCGTCGAACTCAGATCGACGAACACTGAACGCAGATTTTGATTATATTTATTCATTCAACTGTGCTCGACGAACTCAATATGGTTCATCGAACCGCGATCGATGAACTTGGGGCGCAGAGAATGAATACATTCATTCTTTGAGCAGAGTTCGACGAACTCATCCCTATTCGTCAAACGCAGATCGACGAACTTATTATAATTCGTCGAACCTAATTTCTTATAACAGAAACCGTAAGTCTTTTCAAAACCTTAATAAAAACAAACCTTTATTAATCCTTTTACTCAATGGATTATTCCTCCTAGGAGATTTCATCCACTAGGTTATAAGGATCAACCTGAATTTTCTTATATTTCTAGTTATCATTATGAAAATAAACAAAGACCCAAGGCAACCTAGGTCAAGAACAACTAATCTGTTTTTATGCAGGTGAAGAGCTATCCTACCACAGAGGAACAGTGGTACTTGGATAGTGGTTTCTCAAAATACATGACAGGAAGTAAAGACAACTTGATTGATTTCAAAGCAAAGCTTGGACCAAAGGTGATATTTGGAGACTCTAACTGTGGACAGACAGAAGGATATGGAAATGTCAAAGTTGGAGCAGTTACCTTCAGGAAGGTAGCCTATGTAAGTAGTCTCATGCATAACCTAATATCCATAAGCCAATTATGTGATGAAGGTTATCAGGTATCATTCAATCAGACTTCTTGTATCATTACTTCTAATAAAAATAAAATTGTTTTAACTGGTATTAGACAAGGCAATATTTATATATTTAACATTAATTCTGCAAAATCTGAAATTTGTTTATTTAATCAGATTAGTCAAACTAATGATTTATGACATAAGAGATTATGTCATGTAAACCTTATGACTATTGTTAAATTATCTAGGGATAACCTTGTCAGAGAACTACCTTCTGGTTCCTACAAGAAGGAAGGACTTTGTAGGGCTTGTCAATTAGGCAAGCAAACTAAAAGTAGTTTCAAATCCATTAATAAAAGTGATTCACCCAGAATCTTATACTTGCTACATATAGACCTTTTTGGACCTATAGTTGTACAAAGTTTGGGAGGAAAGTCATACACTCTAGTTATTGTTGATGACTCCTCTAGATTCACTTAGGTGTTCTTTCTGAGAAACCAGTCAGATAAATTCAAGGTTCTTATAGATTTTCTTAAGAGCATTCAGATTGAGTACTCTACTCATATTACATTGATCAGAAGTGATCATGGCACTGAGTTTGAATCTCTTCACTTGCAAGAATTCTGTGAGAAGGAAGGTATCAGACATTGTTTTTCTGCTCTTAGAACTTCTCAACAAAATGGGGTAGCTGAAAGGAAAAATAGGATCCTGATTAAATTTGCAGGGACATTACTTGTAGATACTCACTTGCCCTAATCCTTTTGGGCAGAGGCAGTAAGCATAGCAAACTATGTTCTGAACAAAAGACTAATTCATAAGCTAAAAGGTAAGACTCCGTATGAATTACTTAAAGGGAAGAAACCTAAAGTTAATTATTTTAAAGTTTTTGATTGCATGTGCTATATTCACAATAATGATAAGAAAGACATTAGAAAATTTGAAGCCAAAGCTGCTAAGGGAATTTTTCTTGGATATTCCCAAGTCAGCAAGGTTTATAGGGTTTTTAATAAATCAACATTAAAAATGGAAGAATCTGTTCATGTATCTTTTGATGAAGATAACATATTTTATAAGGAGAAGAATTCTTCTACCAGAGACACTTTGCAGGTACAAAATCTATGTGAGAAAATGGATGATTTAATCCTGACACAAGAGGATATATCACATCCTTCTCAATAGATTATTGTTGATGACAGTGATGAAGAAACTCAAAAAATTCATGCTGAAGATATTATGGCAAATGAAATTCCACAAGAGGAATTAGCACCACAAGTGGTTGAAGAACCAACTCTACCCACTGATCTTGTCACACTTAGAGATCATCACATATCTCAAGTGATTGGAGACATGTCAACTAGTGTGCAAACAAAAAATCAATTAAATCATGATCAGATACATGCTTGCTTTCTTTCTCAGATTAAACCTCAATTCATAAAAGATGCAGAACAAGATCCCCACTAAATCATTGATATGCAAGAGGAACTCAATCAATTTGAAAGATATAGAGTTTGGGATTTAGTTCCAAGACCAAAATACTACCCAGTCATTAGAACTAAGTGGGTCTTTAGGAACAAACTGGATGCACAAGGAGCAATTGTGAGGAACAAAGCTAGGCTGGTAGCCCAAGGCTATTCACAGGAGGAAGGCATTAATTATGACCAGACCTTTGCTCATGTTGCAAGACTTGAATCCATTAGAATTTTTCTTGCTTATGCTACCTATCACAAATTTCAAAGTCTATTAGATGGATGTCAAAAGTGCATTTCTCAATGGAGAGCTAAAAGAGGAAGTATATGTTGAACAATCACCAGGTTTTATCTCTTCAACTCATCCCTCTTATGTTTTCAAGCTGCATAAAGCACTCTATGGTTTAAAGCAAGCTCCAAGAGCCTTGTATAAGACCTTAACTAGTTTTCTTTTAGAACATAAGTTCATTAAAGGCATTGTAGATAAGACTTTATTTATTAGACATCATAAATCTAAAATTTTGCTAGTTCAAATATATGTAGATGTAAAAATATTTGGCTGACGAATCGTCAATGGAGAACTAAAAGAGGAAGTATATATTGAACAACCACCAGGTTTTATCTCTTCAACTCATCCCTCTTATGTTTTCAAGCTGCATAAATATCTCTATGGTTTGAAGCAAGCTCCAAGAGTTGGTATGAGACCTTAGCTAGTTTTTTTTAAAACATAAGTTCATTAGAGGCATTGTAGATAAGACTTTACTTATTAGACATCATAAATCTAAAATTTGGCTAGTTCAAATATATGTAGATGTAAAAATATTTGGCTCTAGTGATTCCAAAATTTCCAAAAGGTTTTCTGACCTGATGCATTCAAAGTTTGAAATGAGTAGCATGGGTGAAATATCTTACTTTCTTGGTCTCCAAGTGAAGCAATCCCCTGATGGTATCTTCATATCCCAGTCTAAATATGTTAAGGAGCTAATTAAAAGATTTGGTATGTCAGATGCCATAGCAAAAAAAAACACCCATACAATCCAATGTTGTAGTTGATTCTTATGAACAAGGCAAGCCAGTTGATCAAAAAACATATAGGGCTATTATTGGGTCTTTATTGTATCTTACAGCTAGCAAGCCAGACATTATGTTTGCTACTTGTATTTATGCTAGATTTTAAGTCAACCCTAAAGGATCACACCTTATTTTACTAAAAAGAAGTTTGAGATATATAAAGGGTTGTCCAAATCTAGGACTTTGGTATCAAACAGAGTCGGAATTTGACTTAACTGGATTCTCAGATACTGACTATGTTGGATGTAGAGTTGATAGGAAAAGCACATCAGGAACTTGTCAGTTCCTTGGTGATAGGCTTATGTCCTGGTTTTGCAAAAAGCAAACTTCTGTATCCACATCAACTGCTGAAGCTGAATACATTGCAGCTTGTAGTTACTGCTCACAGATTTAGTGGATTCAAAATCAGCTCCTGGATTATGGTTTCAGCTTAAATAATTCAACTATCTTTTGTGATAATACTTGTGTTATTTCAATTGCACAAAATCCAGTACAGTATAGTAGAACTAAGCATATAAAGATTAGCCATCATTTCATTAGAGATTGTGTAGACAAAAAAAAAATTAATCTTGTCTTTATCTCTACTAATTTACAAAGTGCAGACATTTTCACCAAACCATTAGATGAAAAGAAACATATGTTCTTCCTAAATCAGCTAGGTATGATTAATGGAGAAGGCTTAATTTGATTTTTATTTGAGGTCAATGAATTGGTCACCTTTCGTCAAACGGAGATCGACGATTTGTGAGCTTTTCTTGAGATTTTCATCGAACGGAGATCGACAAAATCACTTTGTGAAACTCTTCATCGAACGCAGATTGACGAATTTGATTCTAAAAATAGTTCGTGGAAAGGAGATTGACGAATTGTTTTCCCTCTCTTCAAACTTAGGTTGACGATTCTTATTTCGTTATGAGATTTTTCGTCGAATTGAGTTCGAAGATTTTCTTTTCGTTGGACGGAGTTCGTCGGTTCATCTTCTGAAACCTATAATTAGGTTTTCATCAAACTCCATCCCATGCTTTCTAGTTCTTTTGCACTTGATCTCTTGTTTTTGCAGGCATGACGATTTCATAGGTGACCCTCTATGGAATGAAGTTTGATGTAGGATTAGACATTGACATCGAATCTTTCAACCATTCTGATCAAATCTTCAAAGACATACTTCAGTTATTTGAGGCTCCTTAGTTGAGAAAGTTCATGACCCTAAGGATCAAGCTTCTAGTGCAGGGAATCAAAGAATGGGTATTCACTGCAACATTTCCAGATCAAACATCCATCCCTAGATCAATTTCTGGACATCTGGTTTCTCTTACCCATGATATTCTAACAAAAGTTTTTGGTTTTATAAATGGGGAAGATGATTGTTGATGCACGAAATGCGACACCGACCAGTTAACGGGTTGTTCGATCTCACAAGCTAAGGGTGAAGAAAGAAGGGTTGCGGGGATGGAGGAGAAACTTGCTTGAGCAGAGGAGAAGCTTGCTAGAGCAGAGAGAGATCTTGATCAGGTACTGTCGAGCAGACAGCTACTTTGATGGTCAGCTTTGCAGGTTGATGTCGAGAGAGGAGAGAAGAAGAGAGGAGGCCGCTAGCAGCGGCAACAGCAGACTTCGCCCGCCGCGGCTTGAAAGCCACTCTTACGACGGGCTTTTCCTTTATTCAAGAGGAGTTACAACTTTCTATTGCACCATTACATATAAGAGCAGTAGAGGGTACAATGGGGGAAGATGGCGGATGAGGAAGGAGATGCCAGAAACTAAGTAAAAGAGGCTACAGAGGACTGGAGAACTGAGGCTGCCGATGCTGCTCAAGCTGCCTGATGAGGGCAGAAAAAACTAAGTCCACAACCCTTAATGACCTGGGAGAACTGGAAATCGGAGGCTGCGGAGGCTGCTCCAGCTGCCTGCTGCTGACAGAAAAAACTAAGTCCACAGCCCTTGACGACCTGGGCAGACTGGAGATTTGAGGCCGCAGACCTTGCTTGACCAACTCTGACGACCTGTAAAACTGAGTCCGCAGGCTTTGATCAAGGTGGTAGTTCTCCTCCCACCCGTGGAGAATGAGAGGCCTTGGGGGCTATTTATAGGCCCGGGGAGAATCTTTTAAAAGCAGGGCCCAGTGACGTCACCATTGACGACCTCGGCAGACTGAGCGGACTGAGAAGATGAGGTTGACGACCTCGGTGGACTGAGCGGAGGAGGGGGAGGCCTGAGGAGCAGGACCCCCTAAGAGCAGGCGGCTTGAGGCCAGGCCGCCCCTAGGAAGGCGGCCTTAGGCCAGGCCGCCCCTATGCAGGCGGCCTGAGGCCAGGCCGCCCCTAGGCAGGCGTCCTGAGGCCAGACCGCCCCTAGGGGAGGCGGCCTGAGGCCAGGCCACCCCTAGGCAGGCGGCCTGAGGCCAGGCCGCCCCTAGGGGAGGCGACCTGAGGCCAGGCCGCCCCTAGACAGGCGGCCTGAGGCCAGGCCGCCCCTAGGCAGGCGACCTGAGGCCAGGCCGCCCCTAGGAGAGGCGGCCTGAGGCCAGGCCGCCCCTAGGGGAGGCGGCCTGAGGCCAGGCCGCTCCTAGGCAGGCGGCCTGAGGCCAGGCCGCCCCTTGGGGAGGCGGCCTGAGGCCAGGCCGCCCCTATGCAGGCGGCCTGAGGCCAGGCCACCCCTAAGGGAGGCGACCTGAGGCCAGGCCGCCCCTAGGCAGGCGGCCTGAGGCTAGGCCGCCCCTAGGGGAGGCGGCCTGAGGCCAGGCCGCCCCTAGGGGAGGCGGCCTGAGGCTAGACCGCCCCTAGGCAGGCGGCCTGAGGCCAGGCCGCCCCTAGGGGAGGCAGCCTGAGGCCAGGCCGCCCCTAGGCAGGCGGCCTGAGGCTAGGCCGCCCCTAGGGGAGGCGGCCTGAGGCCAGGCTGCCCCTAGGAAGGCGACCTGAGGCCAGGCCGCCGCTAGGAAGGCGACCTGAGGCCAGGCCGCCCCTAGGGGAGGCGGCTGGAGGCCAGGCCGCCCCTAGGAAAGCGACTTGAGGCCAGGCTGCCTCTAGGACAGGCGGCCTAAGGCCAGGCCACCCCCTGACGGCGAAAGCCTGGGGCCAGGCTGGACAGGGGAGCCGAGTCCTGCGATGGTCCGGTCGTGCGCTGGCACTGGCAGATCGAACCTGTGAACTGATATAGGTTGCCTCCTACAAGGAAGCATGCTGCATGGTTAGTTGGCCGAATTGCTTGTCCTGCGAGGGTGAGCTATGGAAGCAACTCGCCGTCCCGTAGGGCACGCGGTGGCTATGCGACCAGGGTGGTTTATACAGGGGAGACCGTCCTAGCCATACGGCCTGAGCGAATAAGAAAAAAGGAGGTCCGCCTGGACCAACAAGGGAAGGCTGAGGCAGATCGCGATCCTCGGGGGGTTCCCTTGAGTGGGCCGCGACTTGCGAGCTAGAGACCTTGGGAGGGATCGCTGATTTTGGGGTTAACAATGATTTTGAATTATCTAGCAGTGAGTTTGAGGATGTTCTAGTTATAATGGGTCACTCCAAAGGAAACCCTAATAAGATGCTTAAAAAGAACTTGAATTTTGAATATAAGTTATTGGCTGATGTGGTTTGTAAAGTCATCTTTGGTAAGCACTCTGCCCATGACTACATTACCAGGCACCAATTCCTTCTGATGAGTGCTCTGGTTAATCAGAAATCAATGAACTGAGGTACTTTCTATTTGATTTAATTAAGAATAAAATAAGTAAGAAGGATGTGAGCTTTGGTAGAGTTCTGGGAATTTTCCTCCAGGAAAAGGTTCCAGAACTATTGGTCTCCCAGACCATTTTCATCGATACTTCCAAGAGTCTTACCTCTGCCCTCTTTGGAAGATGGGAGAGGGTTATCCCCAAGCCCTCCAGGGCTTCCTCTTCTAGGATAGCTTCAGAGTACACAAGGGCTGCAATAACCACTCTCCCAACCCCTAAAGAAGATCCTACTCCTCTTTCCTCTCCTGCTCATATACCATCTCCTCCTCTTCAACAATCTTCCACAGTCATTGCTGACACACCCTCTACTTTCATCCCTCCTACCTCACCACCTCCTCCACAATCACCAATCCATATTCCTGAGGATTCACCATCTCCACCTCCTCAATCACTTCCACCATCACATCTTGCTGACGTTCCATCCACCTCTAATCATCCAGATCCACTATTGCCATCCCATAATTTCAATCTACTCTCATTTCCATCCACAAAACTCTCCACCACTTTCATAAGTTCAGGAAATAATTCCAGATGAACTTTTTGGTGCCATCCCTCCATCTAATATTCCTCCAACATTCCCAACCTTCCAACATTCAGACCTAACTCAAACATTCTCTATATATTCCAACTGTGGTCACAAATCCACCTATACCCACTCTATTCATGATCCACCATATCTAGATTTCTCTAACATTGCTAATGACCTTCTCAAATTCATTTATCCCACTCTTAAGAAGCTCCTAGATGTGGTTATTGCCCCTCTTATTGCTTCCATTTCCATTCTTTTTGCTAAGATAGCTTCCTCCTCCTCTGTCCCTTCTTCTGGGGGCCTGGGTTTAGGTCTCTCTGAAACCAGGAAGAGGGATATATCCTATGAATAAGCTCCAGCAACAACTCCAGTAGAAACAGCAATAGCAATTCCAGCAGTAGCAGCTAAATTTTTTGATATTGAAATGGTTTGTACAACAGAAGAGGCAGCACCTGAAATAATCATTGTTGGTGATTTCATCATTAATCCCACAATTGATATTCTTTCTTTACTTCATTCTTTTAATACAGTTTATAGCAACACTTTACCAGTTTTTGATTTAGTTGATATAGTTTCTGATTACTCTAAAGCAATAATTTACTATTCTGCTCCAGTTGATCCTTCAGTGTTAGAAGAAATTAGAAATAGTTTCTGTAATATTTCTTCCAGTATTTCTGTTTTAGAGCCAAAGGCTCTCTCTCCAACAAACTTTGCTTGGGCTAAATCTCCCATGCCAAACATGGATGAGATTATGTTTGAAGATATAGATTTAGTAGATACTGATGTACAGATTAGTGCAGAACATATAGAGCCTCAGCCTCAGGATAAAATAATAGATATAGATGTACAGCCTCAGGCTCCTCCTGTAGTTTCTGCTCAAATGCTAAAGCAAATTGATGCTTTGTATGATAATCCTGCCAGTGAATCTGATGATGATAATGAGTCGAATGATTCAGAGGATATTGGTTCTAAGAAGATGAAAGCCAAGAAGAAGGCTCCAATAAAGGCTGCTCCAAATCAAAATCCCACAACAGACACCCCCTATTACATTCTGCACAACATTACTCTCACTCCAGATACTCCCTACTGGATGAGACTCTCTAAGAATGAGCAAAAGAGAAGAGAGAAGATGAAAATATACAATTATCCCCCTCAAAAGACTTGGAGAGGACCTCCTCCTCCTCCTGCAGCAGGATCAAAAGGCAATGTTTCATGTGCAACCCCATATTCGAAGGGTAGGGTCTCCCCAACAGGCGTAGGACTAGATAGACGTATTTAAGCTTTTTGAGAGGTTTGGCACTCTGGGTGGCCAATTTAGTCTTAACCTGCATAGTATACTAGTAGGGGGGATGAAAATTTGTCTCCCCCCTGCCCCTATGAGGTCCCGGCCAGTACTCGCCTAGTCACCGAGCCCGCCAGGTCGCCGCTCGCAGGTCGCCTATTCGCCAAGCCACCTCTTACGTATCACCTAGCTGCTCTCGCCAGACCGCCTCTCGCGTCTCGCCTCGCTCCAGCTCGCCAGGCCGCCTCTCGCATCTCGCAGGCCGCCTATTCTCCAGGCCACCTCTCGCGTCTCGCCTCGCGCCAGCTCGCAGGCCGCCTATTCGCCAGGTCTCCTCTTACGTCTCCCCTAGACACTCTCACCAGGACGCCTCTTGCGTCTCGCCTAGCCGCTCTCGCCAGGCCGCCTCTTGCGTCTCGCCTAATCGCCAAGCCCGCTAGGTCGCCGCTCGCATGCCACCTATTAACCAGGCTGCCTCTTGCGTCTCACCTAGCCGCTCTCGCCAGGCCGCCTCTCGCATCTCACAGGCCGCTTATTTGCCAGGCCGCCTCTTGCGTCTCTCCTCGCGCCAACTGCAGGCTGCCTATTTGCCAGGCTGCCTCTTGCGTCTCGCCTAGCCACTCTCGCTAGTCCGTCTCTTGCGCCTCGCCTTGCCACTCTCACCAGGCCCCCTCTCGCGTCTCTCTTAGCTGTCTTCTCGCTAAGCTGCCTTCTCACTCGGTAGCTCGCCTTGCTGCCTGCTTGCCTGGCTTGAGGGACTGCCCCTGGTGGACTGCAATTAGCCATTTAGAACAGTGGGATTTGGCTGTTGGCAGGCCAACCCAGGGGCATTTCAGTAATTTTAAGGGAGCGGAGGATTGTTATTTGCAGGCCATTCCCAGAAAACTATAAATAGACCCTTGAGGGTGCCTTGGAGGGCATTACTTCTTAGCCACTTAAATCTATCTACTTTCTTCCTCCAAGTCACCTAGCTCAAGCATTAGCTAGGGAGGGGGAGACCTCAAAGGTCATCCGGGTGTGAGGTGGGACCTCCACGCTAGAGCTGAGGGTCTGTTCCTAGCTTCCTAAGCCTTTGGCCTGTGGCGTTCTCCTGAGTGTAATAGGTGTGAGGTCACCCCTTTCTTAGGACCCCAAACTCCACGAGAGAACAAGTTTTTGGTTTCAACATTTTTGTTATGGTGAGCATGGAGAGTGACCAGCACAGAAGATCTCAGGAGAGTGTCATGGCTGGAGATCAGGGAGGTAGCGATGACCCCAGTGAGACCCACAAACTAGGACCCTTTGTGGGAAGGGAAGAGTTCATGGCATTCATCCAAGACATCATGGAGATGCTGCGAAGTATTGCCCCTTGGGGTGACCGCTCGACTCCCACCCCTATTGGCCAGACAGCTTCCAGGGATCTCGTCGAGACAGCTTCAAGGGATCTTGATGAGGCAACTTCAAGGAATCTCGACGAGTCAGTTTTAAGGGATCTCGGCGAGACAACTTCCAAGGATCTCGGCGAGACATCCCTAGGGGCTTAGGCGAGAGTGCCCCAAGGAGGCAGGCCCCCAGGCAACTCCTATCTCCACCACATCAAGTTATGACGGTCGGCCAAAGAATAAAGAGGCGAAGGAGGAATCGCTCAGGGGGGAGGAATCGAGGCCCCAAGGAATAGGGAGTAAGTGGAGAGATCTCACCCTAACTCTCCCGGAGTTCTATATGTATTTTCCTTATAATGAATTTCCCCTGCCAGGTAAGGTCAATGTAGGTTGTATGTAAATATTTTTTTACTAAGTAATTTTTGCTCTGAGATGGTTCCGCTGACCAGGCTCCCACTAGCTATCAGGGCAGGTTGACCTCTCGTAGAGGCCAAGTACTTTTTGCTCCTAGATGGTTCCACTGACTAGGCTCCTACTAGCTGGCAGGGTAGGTTGACATCTCGTGGAGGCCAAGTAATTTTTGCTCCGAGATGGTTTTGCTGACAAGGCTTCCGCTAGCTGGTAGGGCAAGTTGACCTCTCATGGAGGCCAAGTACTTTTTGCTCCGAGATGGTTCCGCTGACCAGGCTCCCACTAGCTGGCAGGGCAGGTTGACCTCTCGTGTAGGACAAGTACTTTTGCTCCGAGATGGTTTCGCTGACAAGGCTCCCACTAGCTGGCAGGGCGGGTTGAGCTCTTGTGGAGGCCAAATACTTTTGCTCTAAGATTGTTCCGCTGACAAGGAACCCATTAGCTGGCAGGAGAGGTTGACCTCTCGTGGAGATTAAGTACTTTTTGCTCTGAGATGCTTCCACTGACCAGGCTCCCATTAGGATGAAGGGCAGGTTTTCCTCTCGTGGAGGTCAAGTACTTTTTTATCTGAGATGGTTCCGCTAACCATGCTCCCACTAGCTGGTAGGGCAGGTTGACCTCTCGTGGAGGCCAAGTACTTTTTGTTTCGAGATGGTTCTGCTGACTAGGCTCCCACTAGCTGGCAGGACAGGTTAACCTCTCGTGAAGGCCAAGTACTTTTTGCTCCAAGATGGTTTTGCTGACCAGGCTCCCACTAACTAGCAGGGCAAGTTGACCTCTCGTGGAGGCCAGTACTTTTTGATCTGAGATGGTTCTGCTGACCATGCTCCCACTAGCATGCAGGGCAGGTTGACCTCTTGTGGAGGCCAAGTACTTTTGCTCCGAGATGGTTCCGCTGACCAGGCTCCCATTAGCTGGCAGGGCAGGTTGACCTCTCGTGGAGGTAAAGTACTTTTTACTCCGAGATGGTTCTGCTGACCAGGCTCCCATTAGCTTGCAGGGCAGGTTGACCTCTCATGTAGGTCAAGTACATTTTTCTCCGAGATGGTTCCGCTATCCAGGCTCTCAGTAGCTGGTAGGGCCGGTTGACCTCTCGTGGAGGCCAAGTACTTTTTGCTCCAAGACGGTCTCACTGTCCAGGCCCTTTATAGCTGGCAGGGCGGTTGACCTCTCGGGCGAGGCCAAGACTATATTTTTTTACCCGGAGGGGATCTCGTCACCCAGGCTCCCATTAGCTAGCATGACAGGTTGACCCCTCGGGGAGGTTAAGTGAATCCTACTCGGAGGGGCTAAGTATTTTTTTCTCAACCGCAAGAGAAAGTTACATTCAGCAAATATGTGGGATTGGATGTTTCTTTTCGAGCGTGGAACTCACTCAAAAAGAGCGGGGATTGTATACAACCCCGTATTCGCAGGGTAGGGTCCCCCCAGCAGGCATAGGACTAGCTAGACATTTTTAAGATTTTTGAAATGTTTGGCAATCTGGGTGGCCAATTTAGGCTTAACCTGCATAATATACTAGTAGGGGGGATGAAAAAATTTTCTCCCCCCGTCCCCTTTGAGGGGTTGCCCCGACAAGTAATTGCCTAGTCTCGGAGCCCTCCAGGTCACCGCTCGCAAGCCATCTATTCGCCAGGCCACCTCTTGCATCTCGCCTAGCCGCTCTCGCCAGGCCACCTCTTGTGTCTCGCCTAGCCGCTCTCGCAAAACCGCCTCTCTCTTCTCTCCTCGTGCAAGCTCGCCAGACCCCCTCTCGCATCTCATTGGCCGCCTATTCGTCGGGCCTCCTATCGCGTCTCGCCTTGCGCCAGCTCGCATGCCACCTATTCGCCAGGCCGCCTCTTGCATCTCGCCTAGCCGCTCTCGCCAGGCTGCCTCTTGCATCTCGTCTAGCCGCTCTCATTAGGCCACCTCTTGTGTCTCTCCTAGTCGCCGAGCCCGCCAGGTCGCCGCTCGCAATCTGCCTATTCGCCAGGCCGCATCTTGCGTCTCACCTAGCCGCTCTCACTTGGCCGCCTCTCGTATCTCGCAGGCCGCCTATTTGCCAGGCCGCCTCTTGCATCTCGCCTCGTGCCAGCTCGCAGGGCTCCTATTCGCCAGGCTGCCTCTTGCGTCTCGCCTAGCCGCTCTCTCCAGGCCGCCTCTTGCACCTCGCCTAGCTACTCTCCCCAGGCCGCCTCTCGCGTCTCGCCTAGCCGTCTTCTTGCCAAGCCGCCTTCTCGCTCAGTAGCTCGCCTTGCTGCCTGCTCGCCCGGCTTGAGGGACTTCCCCAGGTGGACTGCAATTAGCCGCTTAGAACAGCGGGATTTAGCTGTTGGTAGGCCAACCCGAGGGCATTTCAGTAATTTTAGAGGAGTGGAGGTTTCTTATTTGCAGGACATTCCCATAAAACTATAAATAGACCCTTGAGGGTGCCTTAGAGGGCATTGTTCTTAGCCACTTAAATACCTCTACTTTCTACCTCCAAGGCACATAGCTCAAACATTGGTTAGGGAGGGGGAGATCTCAAAGGTCTTTCGGGTGTGAGGTGGGACCTCCAGGCTAGAGCCGAGGGTCTGTTCCTAGCTTCCTGAGCCTTTAGCCTGTGACGTTCTACTGAGTGTAGTAGGTGCGAGGTCACCCCTTTCTTGGGACCCCAAACTCCACGAGAGACCAAGTTTTTGGTTTCAACATTTCTCAAGCTCAAAGGTCCGTTTCTCACTCTCATCAATCAAGATCTACTCTTAGCAGCAAAGAAAGACCTTCTAGGTCAGAAACTCAATCCAGCAGCCAACACAGAAAACTATAACAGCAACACCATGATAATCAAAGTAGCCCACAGACATCTCAAGATATTTAGAAAGAAGAATAAAGTCTAGAGAGACCTCCCTCTCCAACTTATGATCTAGAATTGGATCCAAACTATAGAATGACCAGGTTTAATGAGCTGATAGCTCTATCTCAGATAAGGAAGGACAAGGAAGAAGGAAAGGATCCGTCTCAATTTTCTACAATGTCATCTTACAGGAAGAAAGAACTGGACAAATATAAGGTACAAAATCTTTTCAATGTTGATACTTACATGAATTTGCATCCAGAAGTTGTAGTGCCCAGAGCTACAACTGTAAAAATTCTTGGTGCTCAAGACATGAAGATCACTCAACAGCAAACAGCTGATCCAAAAAAGAAAGATGGTTTTCACAAAACCTACTTCAGACCCTTCTACTGATGCATCAAAGAAAGACTCTTAATTCTCTGCTTTTTCTTTCTGAACTTTATTTTTGCTGTGTATATTTTTTTCAAAAGGCATAATTGTTTATATCTGCTGAAGTGTTATAATTCTGTCAGATATTTTTTCCTTGCTTTGTGATTTTTCTTTTTCTGCTTTGTATAGTGACCTCACCCAAATAGGGGGAGATTGTTGGAACCCTACTTGTGATTTGGGCTAGGTTCACTATTAGGATATTTAGATGATCCAACATGTATAGTCTAGGGTCATACGTTTTCCAGGTTAAAGTCAGCAGCACTAACTTTGAATTTCAGTACTTTACTTCAGAAGAATTTAGAAATATAAGACTTTAATGGAAAAGAAGTTAAATTTATGCAGGAAAGTCGTTCGATGATAGCTGAACTTAGCTCGACGATCATCGATCTCAGATCGACGAACTCAAAGTTCCTTCTCTGAGTTGAGCTCGACGAAAGTCCAGCTGAGATCGACGAACTGATATCCCATATCAGAAGTTCAGCTCGATGAAGGACTATCTCAGTTCGATGAACATGGAGCTCAGATTGGCAAGTATATTTTCAGCTCGACGAAGGAGAATTCTTAGCTCTGCGAACTTGGAGCTCAAGTCGATGAATTCATTTCTGAGTTTGACTAACTCCTTCCAGGTTCTATTTGATTTATCCTCTCTGTAGTTTCTCAGATCGACTATCAGTTTGATTTCAAATTTTATTCTAAGACAGTAATGCTCGGATAATTAATACTCAATATTCTCAAGAATATAGTTGTTACCTGACAGCATTAATTAGTGTTTTCACAGAGTTATTACTCTACCATATTTATAGGGAAAGTTAGGGAAGTACATTCAAGAAGAAATTAGCCATTCTGGATCCCAGAATTTATGCAGAGGATTCCAGGAAACAATTTAAAAATTCAAACGGTATTGAATCTGAAATCATATATAAAGTGATTCTTTTTCAGAAGATTACAAGTATTAGAGAAATAATAATTAGAGAGAAAGTGAACCAGTGAAAAAGTATTAGCAGACAGTGAAGAACAAAATAGCTCTCATACACACAATGCTCTTCATCTGCTTTAGGCTTTCAAGAGAAAAAAAATCAAAATCATTCTAAAAGCTTGAAGAGCAACATCTTTTTGAAGGCCTACACCCTGAAGCAAAGCTTCCACTCCTGATCAGATTCATACAACTCAGGGGGAGCTTTGACATCAACAAGTCCACTAGTCTTCTCAGAGCTTTGAGATAGAGAAGACAATATATTTTTATTTTCCCTTTCACTATGTACAAGGTTTTAACTCCCTTCAAAAGTTAGCCCCTTTTTGGTTCACTAGGCACCTGATCAAAAGACTTGAGATTGGTTTTTGGGCACCTGATCAAAAGCTCAAAGGGTTGTTAGATCTCCCTTAGAAAAATAAATCTTGTGGTGACAGGGCACCTGAGAAAAAACCTATGGTGGCAGGGCATCTGAGCAAAAACATGTAGTGGATTCCTACCACTGTGGTAGAAGAGTGGATGTACCCAGGTTTATTGGGGAACCACTATAAATTCCTTATATCGTCTGGTTGTGCCTTTACTTCTTCATTTTTTGTGTTGTGATATTTCTTTTTTATTTATATACTTATATATCACATATTTTAATCCACTATAAAAATTATCAAAAAGTTTTTAATACTCTATTCACCCCCCCCCTTTAAAGTTAGTTAGATCCATCCCTCACTTTCATTGAGCCCGACACCAGGCCCAGTCCATGACGTCGACAACCATCCAATATCAGTCCTGGTAAAAATCATACTCCTCGTCACACTAGGGGAGCCCCCTATGCAATAGACCTGCCACATCCAATTTACAATCATGGATGCCAACCCCCCATTCAACGAGATTTTGGGGGGCTGTTGTAGGCAATTTTCGAGGCAGTCTCGTCAATACCCCATTTCACCATAAAGTTCCTCGCTTTAGGCAGGATCGGAGTAGTTCGTGGGGATCAGGTGATGTCTTGGGCGTGCTGTGCAGGATCTGAGCAACCATCGCGACTTGTTTCCCTCAACATAAATAACTTTGACCTCCATGATGAATCTCTAACTTAGCACGCAACCCCGGTAGAAGGGTTGGTGGATATAGCCCTCTCTTAGCATGAACCATCCTAGATAGTGCATGTTAGGTCCCTACTAACTCCAGAGAAGAGGGAGGAATATGCGGCCTTTCTTCGAAGGAACATGGATATCTTCGCTTGGAGCCTAGAAGATATGTCGGGAGTAGATCCAGAAGTGATCCTTCATTCTTTGAATATCAACCCCTCATACCGGCTAGTTGTTCAGAATAAGAGAAATTTCGCTCCGAAATAGTTACAGGTGATCGGGGAGGAGTTAGCAAAGCTCCTAGAAGAAAAGTTCATCCGGGAATCCAGGTATCCGACCCGTTTGACAAACGTGGTAATGGTAAATAAGCCCTCCGTGAAGTGGAGGATGTGCTTCGATTATAGTAATTTGAACCAGGTATGTCCGAAGGACAGCTTCCTGCTGCCCAGGTGTTGGGTACATTGGAAAAAGTGTACCTGATTTGAAGAAGCCCAACTTAGCTCAATGATATACATCAAGGTGTATTTGATGTTGTTTTGAGTTGACATGTGCAGGTGAAGAAGTATTAAAGAATGCAGAAAAATATTCTAAGTCCACATGTCGACACCTGAAGAAATTGTGCCGACACTTCTGAATATTTGTGTCGACACTTCAGAATATCAGTGTCGACACAGAGAAAGATGGTCGACCACATTTATGTCGACACTGGGAAGCAGTGTCGACACATAAAGAAAATCGTCGACCTCAGCACTGGGAAGCAGTGTCGACACAGAAGAAGATAGTCGACTAGTGAAAGATAGTCGACACAGAAGAAGATAGTCGACTAGTGAAAGATAGTCGACACAGAAGAAGATAGTCGACCAGAGAAAGATAGTCGACCAGAGAAAGATAGTCGACTCACAGAAGAAGATAGTCGACCTCTACTGTGTCAACACTGGGTGGATGTGTCGACACCTTGAGATTGAGTCGACACATATTGGCAGAAGTCGACTATGCTTGTGTCGACACCAGAAGACTGAGTCGACACATTTTGGCAGAATTGAAGATTGATGTGTCGACACCTGAAGGCTGAGTCGACACATACTGAGTTCTGAATCTACAACAACTGTGTCGACACACAGAACTTGTGTCGACACACTACAGAGTCTAGACCAAGTTATTTTCTGAAGAAGCTGTGTCGACTTAAAGGCAACTTAGTCGACATCATCAAAGACTGTGTCGACACCAAAGTTACTTATGTCGACACAGATAGACAGATTGGTCTCGACACTTTCTAACAGACTGTCTCGACATTTTGCTGTCCAAGGCTAAGGTACAGGAACTGTTTGAAGACTTGACAGCTGTGGGTTGCCACCGTTTAACTGAAGCTGTCAGACCTGTCAGAAATCAGTTAGAAACCGGATCAGCCGGTTACCATGAAGAAAGTCTATAAATAGACATATTCAGAAGGAAGAAAAAAAAGAAGAAACAAAACTGAAGAAGATCTAAGAAGAAGAAACAAAAGGATTACGATCCTATTGAAGTTTCAATTCAAGAAAGTGCTAAGCTCTAAAGAAGATCTTCATCAGAAAATCTAAGAAGAAGTCTGAAGTATCAGAAAAGGTGTTGGATAGAGAGGGATCCAGTCATCTTGAAGAAGAAGAAGGAATCCATCAGTGGTTTCTCAAGAAGCTGTTTGGAAATCAACTCAGCTAAGTTTAGATTCAAGAAGCTTTGAAGAAAGCTCAGATTCAGTTGATTTCATCAGCTGATCAAGAAGTGTCTTGTCCTCTTCTCTCTCAACAAAGGCAAGACATCAAAATATCTTTTCTAAATTTCTGTAGGATCTGTTTACACAGATCTGAGTTGTAAGCCTGTGTTATAAAGGCTGAGTGTAGGAGAGGTAATCTCTGAGTGGTAGGGCTATTTGCCTGAGTGTAGGAGAAGGTTATTCTCTGAGTGGTAGGCCTTGAGGCAAGGCTGAGGTAGGGCTGTTGAGCCTGAGTTGTAGGAAACTATCCAGGTTCTGAGTTGTAGGATCTGAGGATCTGAGAATAGTGGAAGTTTGGCCGAATCTAGCACATTGCTAGATAGGTGAAGGGGGAAAGTGGATGTACCCAGATCTTGGGGAACCACTATAAAACATTGTGCAATCTGTGATGCTTAGTTGTCTGTGAATGCTGTGCTAGATAATTTAATTTGTAATTGAATTCTGCCTAGATTTATAAACAAGAAATTAGAACCTATTCACCCCCCTCTAGGTGTTTAGGTTGTCTTGAAAGTAAAACTATCAAGTGGTATCAGAGGGAGGTTCCTCAAAAAGGACTTAACAGTCTGAGGTAGATCTGAAAGGCAGAATTTAGATTCAAAAAGATGGGTTCAGGTGAGAATCATAAGGAGCTAGGGTCTATGAAATTACCCATATGCAAGAAAGAAATTTTTGGAATTTGGAAAGAAAGAGTCAGACTGTTCATGGAGGCATCTGACCCAAGGATTTACATCACAGTACAGGAAGGCCCCTTCATTCCAATGAAGGTATCAGTTCTTGATGCAAATATCCAAACTCCAAAGAGTTATTCAGAAATGACTAAGGATGAAATCATCTTGGCAACCATGGATAAAAGAGCTCAGAACATTATTGTTAGTGCCATAGATGATTCAACATTTCAGAATCTGATTCACTGCAAGACCTCCAAAGAGATGTGGGACACATTGATTGTCTACATGGAGGGATCTGAAGAAGTAAGGCAGGACAGGAAATCTATGCTCAATCAGGAGTATGAACGTTTTAGACAAGGAAAATCTGATAGCATAACTGAGTGCTACAAGAAATTCTATAGAATTGTGAATGAGCTTATGTCCTATGGAAGAGTCTTCAGTACTTATGAACTGAATGACAAATTCTTGAGATCCCTAACAAAGGATTGGGACACAAAGATCTGTGCCATAAGAGAAGTGGTTAAATTGGCAGAGATATCTCCTCCCACCTTGTTTGGAAAGTTGTTATCCTATGAAATGCAACTTATGGTGAGGAAGGAGGAGGAAAAGAATTCAAGAGGAGAGCATAGAGAAAAGACTGTGGCATTCAATGCAGAAGCCACCAGAAAGAATAGGAGGAAATCACCATCTCCTCCTAAGGAAGTTGCAGAAGATAGTTCTGAAAATTCAGATAAGGGTTCAGAAAGTTGTGATTCAGATGCAGACTTTGCTGCATTCACAAGGCAATTCCAGAGGTTCTTGAAAAAGAAGCAATGGAAGTCTAGGCCTTCCACATCACAGCAAGATGATGACTATTATCAGAAGAAAAGGTCATCAAGGAAAGAGAAGAGCAGATTAAAGCCCAGCAAAGCCACTACTTCAAAGATTGTCTGCTATTGTTGCAATAGGGCTGGACATGTAGTGGCTGACTGTCCTGATAAGAGAAAGGAGTCTTCAGACAAGAAGAAGACTCATCAGAAAGGCAAGAAGGAGAAATCTTTTGTTGCAAAGAAAGATAAGAGTCTAACAGACCAGTCAACTTC
Source organism: Platanthera zijinensis (assembly GCA_039513925.1). Taxonomy (NCBI): domain Eukaryota; kingdom Viridiplantae; phylum Streptophyta; class Magnoliopsida; order Asparagales; family Orchidaceae; genus Platanthera; species Platanthera zijinensis. The sequence goes on from CM077090.1 coordinate 36,935,590, forward strand.
AGAGTCAGAATCTGAAGCTGAAGCATATATTGGACTATATGCTGTGTCTGAAGAAGAGGAGTTTCTGCAGTTGCTAGACTCCATCAATGAACAAAAGGATCATCAGTGTATGGGGCTAATGGCAGGATCAGAAGAGGACATATGCCAGAATCAGTCTGGTCCTAATAAGGTACAATGTCCTTCTATTACATCTATTTGTTGTACAAGTGAAGAATCAGCTACATCTGCATCAAGTGATGTAGATGCATCTGAATCTGAAGGAGATGTCTATCAATTGATAGACAAGTATGGGGATTTGTTGCAGGCCCTTAAGAAAAGCAAGAACCTGGTTAAATCTCAGGCTCAGGAAATTGCTGAACTAAGGGTTGCTACAACTGAGTTAGAGAAAGTTATTGATCAAAAATTAAATGAAATTGCCAAGCTGAAGAATATAACTATTATTCAGATGGGCACAATTAACTATACTAATGATCAAGTGAAGAGTCTGGAGGCCAGACTTAGAATTGAAAGGGATTTAGTGGCTAGTTACTCTAAGCCAAAATCTGTCTTTCCCTTGATAGATGAATTTGTCACTCAAAAGGGTAAGGCTGGATTAGGATTTAAAGGTAACTCCAGGGCTGGCAGATTCAAGAGGAAAGGCAAAGCTCCTGTTCAGCCACTAAATCTTTCAGTCCCCATAAAGTTTAGTAAGGTGAAAGTGCCTTCTAACAAATGTGATCATGAAGATATTCAAGGTTATATTAAGACTAATGTTCTGAAGAACAAGGGTGTAAATGCAAGCAGGCCTACCTATGGTCATAAACCTAATGGTTTTAAGAAATCAGTAGGTGAAGTTGCTGCAGCACCAGCAATGAACAGAAATTCTTCTGACAAGGATGTATCTAGATCTAGATACAATAAGTTTGAATGTTGGTGCTGTGGCAAGAGATGCCATTTTGCACTAGACTGTTGGTATAACCCAAGTGCTATAAAGAACAATAGTCTACCTGTTAGAAGAGGTTATGGTAGCTTTATTAATGCTAATCTGAACCAAGGACCCAAGAATTACTTGGGTTCTAAGGGTAAGTAATTCTGTGTTGCAGGTGAATCCAAGTAACCATGCCCCTATATGGTACTTGGATAGTGGTTGTTCCAGGCACATGACTGGAACAAAGGGGCTGCTGAAGGAGTATTCATCTGTCAAAGATGGACCTAAAGTGATCTTTGGTGGATCTGAAAAAGGAGTCATCAAAGGGTTTGGTAACATTTCTTCTAACCTTATCACTATCACTCAAGTGGCTTATGTAAAAGGTTTGAAACATAATCTAATAAGCATAAGCCAGCTAAGTGATTTAGGATATGACATTTCATTTGTTAAAGATGGATGTCATATCAAAAGGTCAAGTGATCAAAAGATCATATTGACTGGGTATAGGAAGAGAAATGTATATTGTCTTAATTTTGAATGTGAGAATAAGGCTTCTCCCATCTGTCTTGTAGCTGATGACAATGCCTCTCATTGTGTCAAGTGGCACAAGAGATTGGCTCATCTAAACTACAAGACAATTGGCCAACTCTTTAGCAAAGAGTTAGTGAGGAATGGACCTCAAGTTAAGTGTATAAAGGAAGGGATATGCTCAGCTTGTCAAAAGGGCAAGCAAACAAAATCCTCCTTTCAAAGCCTTGAAAACAAGGATTCTGTGAGGTGTTTATACCTCTTGCATATGGATCTTTTTGGTCCTATGCCAGTTCATAGTCTAGGTAGGAAGGTCTACACTTTTGTGGTTGTAGATGACTATTCTAGATTTACATGGGTGTTCTTTTTGAGACAAAAATCTGAAACCCCAGGTGTATTACTTAATTTTGTAAAGCAAATTCAGAATGAACTGAATAGTACAGTGGTCAAAATCAGAAGTGACCATGGTACTGAGTTTCAATCTGAAAGCATAACAAAATTGTGTAAAGACTTTGGGATTTTCCAAGAGTTCTCCTCACCTTGAACACCTCAGCAAAATGGAATTGCTGAAAGAAAGAATAGAACATTAATTGAAGCAGGTAGAACTCTGTTGAGTGACACCTCTCTCCCAGAATATTTTTGGGCTGAGGCAATTAACACTACTTGTCATGTGATCAATAGGGCTACTATCACCAAAAGCCACAAAATGACTCCCTATGAGATTGTGAAAGGCAGAAAACCAAATCTATCTTACTTTAGGATCTTTGGTTGCAAGTGTTATATACTTAACAATGGCAAGTCATATTTGACTAAGTTTGCTGCCAAATCCCAGGATGGGATATTTGTTGGCTACAGCACTAATAGTAAGTCCTATAGAGTCTTCAACTTGACCACTCAAGTTGTTGAAGAATCTGTGCATGTTGTGTTTGATGAAACAAGATTAATCAACTGTGAGTTGTCTTGTAGATCAAATGACTCAACAGGTATAAGCAAAAGTATGGACAAGCTCTCCATTACTGAAGGATCAAAGGAAGATGGGGCATTGGAAAATGAAGGCTTCTGTCCAGGGGGAGAACAAGACACTATAGAAGCTGATGAAAACCAAGAGATTCAGCTAAATGAAGGAGCTGGAGATGTTCAACCAGAAGGGAATCTTCTACCAGCTACAAGACATTTGAGAGATCATCCAGTTGATCAGATAATAGGTGATCCAAGACAGGGGGTGCAAACTAGAAGCAGAAATCAAAACACAGTTCTACATTCAAGTTTCCTGTCACAAATGGAGCCTAAGAAGTTTGAAGAAGCTATCCAAGACCAGCACTGGATTGATGCCATGCAAGAGGAGCTGAATCAATTCAGAAGGTGCAATGTCTGGGAGCTTGTTCCTAAACTAAGAGGCCACAACATAATTGGCACAAAATGGATATATAGGAACAAGCTAGATGAAAGTGGAATAATAGTAAAGAATAAAGCAAGATTGGTTGCAAAAGGATACAGGCAGGAAGAAGGGATTGACTTTGATCAAACCTTTGCTCCTGTAGCAAGGCTGGAGGCAATCAGAATATTCCTTGCCTATGCAGCCTATCAAGACTTCAAAGTATACCATATGGATGTGAAGTCAGCATTTCTGAATGGTGATCTTAAAGAAGAAGTATATGTAGAGCAACCATCAGGTTTTGTAGATCCTCTTAAACCTGATTTTGTTTATAAGCTTAGGAAAGCTCTGTATGGGTTAAAGCAAGCTCCAAGGGCTTGGTATGAAACCCTGTCTACTTTCCTTATTGAGAATAAATTCTCAAGAGGAAAAATTGACAAAACTCTATTCCTTAGGGAATCCAAAGGCAAGATCATCTTAGTTCAGATCTATGTTGATGACATAATCTTTGGGTCTACTGAAAACAACCTTTGTAAAAAGTTTGCCAAACTTATGCAAGGGAAGTTTGAGATGAGCAGTATGGGGGAACTGAAGTTCTTCTTGGGACTCCAAGTAAGACAGACTGATGATGGCTTGTCCATATCCCAGTCTAAGTTCACCAAAGAATTGATTAAGAAATATGGTATGGGGTCATCTTCCACCATGAGAACTCCTATGGGAACAAGTATGCCTATATGCAAAGATGATGCAGGTAAACCTGTTGATGAGACTTTGTATAGAGGAATAGTTGGCTCACTACTATATCTCACTGCTAGTAGACCAGATATTATGTATGCTACATGTGTCTGTGCTAGGTACCAAGCCTGCCCTAAAGAATCTCATTATACTGCAGTCAAAAGGATTCTGAGATATCTTAAGGGCACACCTAATCTAGGTCTTTGGTACCCTAGGAATAGAGATTTTCAACTAACAGGCTATTCAGATGCAGATTTTGCAGGATGTAGAGAGGATAGGAAGAGTACTACAGGTACATGTCAATTCCTGGGAGGAAGACTAATATCATGGAGTAGTAAGAAGCAGACCAGTGTGGCAATTTCCACAGCTGAGTCTGAGTATGTTGCTGCTGGAAGCTGCTGTGCACAGCTATTATGGATGCAGCATCAGCTTAAGGATTATGGTATTCAAGTAAGTAGAACACCTCTTTTATGTGATTCTAAGAGTGCAATTTCTATTGCTAATAATCCTGTTTCTCATAGTAGAACTAAGCATATAGAAATAAAATACCATTTTCTTAGAGAACATGTAGAAAAAGAAGACATTTCATTGGAATTTGTGAAAACAGATTATCAAATAGCAGATGTGTTTACTAAGCCCCTAGATGAAACCAAATTCAATAAATTCAAAATTGAATTAGGTATGTTAACCATTGATTAGTGTAATCACAATATCATCAACAATGAAGTTGAAGTGGTAACAAGACATTCAAGTGATAAAAAGACACATTGAAGTAGTATCAAGTACTCTGTAGTACTTATAAGTTGTGATGAACAAACAGAAATTGGCTAAGTAAGATGGTGTCGACACATTCCGTAATATTGTGTCGACTCAGGATTGTAATACAACACAGAGATATTGTGTCGACACAGAAAATATGTGTCGACACTTAAGAATCTTATTGTCGACTTATCCAGGAATGTAGTGTCGACTTCACCAGGATAGTGGTGTCGACACTTACAGATTTTGTGTCGACACTTATACTAAGAGTCGACACAGAATTTCTGATGCTCTTCTATTTATCTCTGGTGTCGACAAAACAGCAAATTGGTGTCGACACATATTAGACGGACTTGATGTCGAGACTATAGAAGCTTGTGTCGACACATTCCATCTGTGTCGACACTTATAGTCTGTTTTTGGCGTCTTTTGATCTTCTTTAAACAGAAGGTATAAATAGGTCAAGAACTCATTCTGTCGACACGCTTACAAGGTTTTCGAAACCCTGTGTCGACATTCTCTCTCTCTCTCTTTCTCTCATCTTTCAAGCTTTCTCGACTGATCCATGGCGCCAAAGATTGAAGATAATGTGAATGAAGGATATGAATTGGTGCGCCAGGCCTTTGCTGCTGCCCCTCCAGATGTTCTCAGGGTTATCTCTCTCCTCTCCGCCTCAGGATTAGAATTTCTGGTCTCCGAACCATCTAAGATATGGAAGAAGGAGGTGCATGAGTTCTTTACTTCTGCAGCTATAGACTCTAAGAGTCATGAGATAAAATCCACTATCCATGGGTCACCAGTGGACATTACACCAAGTAAGTTAAGAACAATTCTACAATTACCTATAATTGAGAATGAAGAGGATGTCCCTGCTTCTAAATCAAGGGAGGCTCTTCAATGGTGTGGATTGGATTCCACCATGAAAATTGGAGCAGCATTCAACAGGAAAGGAATGAATCAACAGGGCAAGTTCCTGTCTGAGGTGGTTGGAAAAGTTATTCTGTGCAAGCCAGGTGGACATGATAGGATTTCTGCCTATATGTTCAGCCTAATGACCAGGATTATGTTTACAATTCCAACGGATTGGTCAACTGTAATCTTTGAAAAGATTAAGGAAGGAATCAAGAAGCCAAATCTGGCTAGAATAATGAGTATATACCTAAGTAAGGAGATTCCTGAAGTTATGCAACAACAATCTGGAACAAAGATTAATCACATGAGAAGGATGGACATGAGATTGTTCTCCAGATGGGATAGGGCGCTGACCAAAGAAATGCCTAAAGTGGAAAGGCAGGATTCACCTGAGAAATCCCCAGGTCATGCTACCAGTACTGAGCACCAACAAGAAGAGCAAGTAAGACAAGAGGTTGAAGATCAGCCTGCTTCTACACAAGTTCAGGATGCCACAATACCTGCAGTTCAAGAACAAGAAGTAAGTATACCAGCTCAGCAAGGTTATTCACCTACACAGACTGTATCTACTCATGACCAGGTACAGGTGCAGGGGGAGCTGGTGTATTTTCCTACAAAAGACATTTCTAATATTTCTATTTCTACACAGGTCCAGGAAAAGCAAGTGTCCTCACCTGCCCAAGACATCACCAATACTGAACAAGTATAGGGGGAGAGACTGTCTGAGCAAGTGCAAGAGGATGCTCCAATTGATATATCTCAAAATTTGAATACTGCAGATGTTTCAGCCCAGAAGGAATATACTCTAGAAGAGTTATTTCCAGATAATGAAATAATTACTGATGAAATGGAAGTGGAGCAAGAAATTGAGGGGGAGCCTGTGCATGTGGAGACTGTACACCATGGCACTGAAGCAGTTGTTCCTCCTCCTCCCAAAGAAAGAGTACAAATTGATAGTACTTCTGATTCTGAGAATGAAGAAGCCAGGGTGGCTAAGAAGAGAAAACTTCTGGTCTTCCAGAGAAGGAGCAAGAGCTATAAGCAAGCTTTACAGTCTATAGCACATCACACTCTTTCTGACTTTGATTATAACAAGTTTTTGATCGATTTACAAGTGAAATTGGATGAACACAGAGTAGCTATTGAAAAATATGTTGATGAAAACAACAAGTCCCTGCAATTTGATTTAGCCCAAGATATAAAATCTATTAGATTTGAGGTCAATATGCATAAGAAGGAGATGACAGATTGCTTCCATAAGGGAGGCAATGCTGTGGTATTTTTGGCAAAACAACAGCAGTCTATCATCCCTAAGGTGGATGATATTGCTTTAAAGCAAAGCTATGTCTTGGAAAATCAGCTAAGGATGAATGACAATTTAACTGAATCTCATCATGAGATCATTGAGGAATTAAAAAAGATTGTTCCAAGTCTGCCTGCAACTAGATCAAAGGAAATGGAAGAATTTGATAAGAACTTTCAAGCTACTATTGATTCTGTTAAAACTGCTATCACAACCTCTCAAAAGGAAATATCTGACAAGCTTCAAAAGTTAAAACCATTTTTTAAAGAGGGTGTGAATTATCTAGATGGTCAAATCAGATTTCAGAAGGAGGATCTAAGAGATCATGTTACTAGAGAAGCCATAAAGGGGGAGAGGATGTTAGTTCATGCAGGCTCAGAGCACACCAAATGGGTGACCAATAGTATTCGAGCCACATTGGGATATCCACCATTGTGTGATGATGCTATGGTGGCTGAGTCAGGAATACAAACAAGTCTACTTGAAGGCAATCAACCTGAGGTTGCTCAAGTCATTTACCCTCCTCCAGATTATGATATGATTGATCAGCTAGTTCAAGGAATGTATAGTCCTCCAAAGGAGGTTACTAATGTTGTGATTGGGAAGGTTGATAAGCCTGAGGCTACTTTGAAAGACCAGCAAGATGCTCTACTATCTAAGAAAAGAATTAGAGAGCAGGCTGAACTTAAGCTAGACTTTGAGCAGTGGAGTCCTACTTCCAGAAATATTATACTCACTGCATGGAAGGCTGTCAAAGACCAAGTGCAGGAAAGAGGCAAGTGGTACAATGAGATGGAATGGCAGAAGTATGAAGCCAGGCAAGAGGCCATAGTACAGTTTAGAAAAAAAGCCAAGATGGGTAGGCTGCCTCCAGATGCTCAGGAGCCAAGCAAGTACTTCCCAAAGCCCTTTCATTATTTTGAAAGGCAAAGGCTCAAGGAAGAAGCAAAGAAGAAGGCTGATCTAAAAGGCAAGAAGCCAGCTGAAGATTCTGAAGCTCCTGTGAAGGCTCAAGTTCTATCTGGCAAAGGGATTGTCATAAAAGAGCCTGATCAGTCTTAATTCTTAGTTCTTTCAAAGTGTTTTGTAATGTTTTGATTAAATCATTAGATGTAAATCTCTGTATTCAAACATTATCAAGTTATAAACAAAATGTTGTGTGATATCATATAATGTTCATTCTGTGATGTATGGTTTTTATTTTGTTTATATTAAGTATTCCTGTTATGTCTTATATCATCAGTTTATACTTTTTATAAATGGTGTATATCATTGGCTATAGGGTTATGACTTCTCCAAATAGGGGGAGATTGTTGGGTACATTGGAAAAAGTGTACCTGATTTGAAGAAGCCCAACTTAGCTCAATGATATACATCAAGGTGTATTTGATGTTGTTTTGAGTTGACATGTGCAGGTGAAGAAGTATTAAAGAATGCAGAAAAATATTCTAAGTCCACATGTCGACACCTGAAGAAATTGTGCCGACACTTCTGAATATTTGTGTCGACACTTCAGAATATCAGTGTCGACACAGAGAAAGATGGTCGACCACATTTATGTCGACACTGGGAAGCAGTGTCGACACATAAAGAAAATCGTCGACCTCAGCACTGGGAAGCAGTGTCGACACAGAAGAAGATAGTCGACTATTGAAAGATAGTCGACACAGAAGAAGATAGTCGACTTGTGAAAGATAGTCGACACAGAAGAAGATAGTCGACCAGAGAAAGATAGTCGACTCACAGAAGAAGATAGTCGGCCTCTACTGTGTCGACACTGGGTGGATGTGTCGACACCTTGAGATTGAGTCGACACATATTGGCAGAAGTCGACTATGCTTGTGTCGACACCAGAAGACTAAGTCGACACATTTTGGCAGAATTGAAGATTGATGTGTCGACACCTGAAGGCTGAGTCGACACATACTGAGTTCTGAATCTACAACAACTGTGTCGACACACAGGACTTGTGTCGACACACTACAGAGTCTAGACCAAGTTATTTTCTAAAGAAGCTGTGTCGACTTAAAGGCAACTTAGTCGACATCATCAAAGACTGTGTCGACACCAAAGTCACTTATGTCGACACAGATAGACAGATTGGTCTCGACACTTTCTAACAAACTGTCTCAACATTTTGCTGTCCAAGGCTAAGGTACAGGAACTGTTTGAAGACTTGACAGCTGTGGGTTGCCACCGTTTAACTGAAGTTGTCAGACCTGTCAGAAATCAGTTAGAAACCGGATCAGCCGGTTACCATGAAGAAAGTCTAAAAATAGACATATTCAGAAGGAAGAAAAAAAAGAAGAAACATAACTGAAGAAGATCTAAGAAGAAGAAACAAAAGGATTACGATCCTATTGAAGTTTCAATTCAAGAAAGTGCTAAGCTCTAAAGAAGATCTTCATCAGAAAATCTAAGAAGAAGTCTGAAGTATCAGAAAAGGTGTTGGATAGAGAGGGATCCAGTCATCTTGAAGAAGAAGAAGAAGGAAGCCATCAGTGGTTTCTTAAGAAGCTGTTTGGAAATCAACTCAGCTAAGTTCAGATTCAAGAAGCTTTGAAGAAAGCTCAGATTCAGTTGATTTCATCAGCTGATCAAGAAGTGTCTTGTCCTCTTCTCTCTCAACAAAGACAAGACATCAAAATATCTTTTCTAAATTTCTGTAGGATCTGTTTACACAGATCTGAGTTGTAAGCCTGTGTTATAAAGGCTGAGTGTAGGAGAGGTAATCTCTGAGTGGTAGGGCTATTTGCCTGAGTGTAGGAGAAGGTTATTCTCTGAGTGGTAGGACTTGAGGCAAGGCTGAGGTAGGGCTGTTGAGCCTGAGTTGTAGGAACCTATCCAGGTTCTGAGCTGTAGGATCTGAGGATCTGAGAATAGTGGAAGTTTGGCCGAATCTAGCACATTGCTAGATAGGTGAAGGGGGAAAGTGGATGTACCCAGATCTTGGGGAACCACTATAAAACATTGTGCAATCTGTGATGCTTAGTTGTCTGTGAATGCTGTGCTAGATAATTTAATTTGTAATTGAATTCTGCCTAGATTTATAAACAAGAAATTAGAACCTATTCACCCCCCTCTAGGTGTTTAGGTTGTCTTGAAAGTAAAACTATCACCAGGATTGACCAGTGCGTAGATACGACTGTCAGGCATTAGCTCTTGAGCTTTTTGGATGTGTATTTCAGGTACAACCAAATATGTATGAATCCGAGGATGAGGAGCACACAACTTTCCAAACTAAGAAGGGTATCTACTGTTATAGGGTAATGCCTTTTGGTCTCAAGAATGTAGGTGGAACATATCAATAGCTGATGAACAAGGCATTCAGATATCTCATTGGAAAAATAATAGAGGTGTATATGAACGACATGCTGGTCAAGAGCATCCGTCGCCACAGTCATCTAAAAGATTTGGAGTAATGCTTCAAAGTGCTGCGATGGTACAAAATGAGACATAACCCTAACAAGTGTGCATTTGGCGTCACAGCAGGAAAGTTTCTGGGTTTTATAGTAACCCACCACGTGATAGAGGTGAATCCAGAGAAAATTGAAGCTCTAGAGAACATGGCACCCCTGCGCTTAATCAAGGAGGTTCTACGACTCAATGGCAGGATTGCAACGCTCTTCCACTTCCTGGCCCGAGCAAGGGATAAGTACTTTCCCTTCAACAAGATCCTCCGGGGAGCGCTCAGCATCGGGTTCTAGTGGATGGATCAATGGCAGGCCGCGTTCGAGCACCTCAAGCAAAATTTGTTGGCCCCCCACCCGCTCCTATCGAAGCCGGTTCCCAGCGAGGATTTGTTTTTGTACCTGGCGGTTATGCCCACTGCCCTGAGTTTGGTCCTGGTGAAAGATAGGGGTAGAGTGCAACGCCTAGTTTATTACCTAAGCAAAGTCCTAACTGACGCCGAAACCAGATACCCGGTGGCAGATAAAATGGCTCTGGCCCTTGTCTTTTTAGCAAGGAATCTCCGACCTTATTTTAAAGTGTATATAATAAAAGTACTAACATGATTGACCCTCTGTACTATCATCCAGAAGTCAAAAGTATTGGGGAGACTCGTTAAGTGGGCGGGCGAGTTGGGCGAGTTCGATATTCACTTCCTGTTGTGACCTGACATTAAATCACAAGTGCTTGCTAATTTTTTCATTGAGTGCACCATTACGGAGCCCATGCTCAAGAAAGGGACATCAATCGATCACCAAACCCTTAATATTGACGGGGCTTCAGGCGAGGAGGGGACTGGTACTGGTGTTCATTTGATAAACCAAAAATAAATCACCTTGGAGTATGGACTCCGGCTAAAGTTCCCGACCACCAACAACGTTGTGGAATACGAGGCACTGATTGCTGACCTCCTGCTTGCTAATGATTGTCGGGTCGAGGACTTTTTGATCTTTACTAACTCATAGCTGGTGGCATCTCAAGTGAAAGAGGACTTCAAAGCAAGGAATGATTAGTTGTCCATATACCTAGCGCTCGTCAAGAACCTCCTGCAAAATATCCCATCCTACCAGATCTACCACATCCCCTGGGAGCCGAATGTCAGGGATGATGCACTTTTAAATCTTGCTACTTCACTGACAGGCTTCCAGTACTGAAGGCGGATGGTAGAGGACATCATGTTTCCAAGCATCGAGGGGTCGTGTAAGATATCGTCAATCAGTTGCGAGGGACCATCATGGATAGCCCCCCTACAAACATATCTCGAGAAAGGGAAGCTTCTGGAAGACCTTGCGGAGGCACGATGACACCGAATATGGGCGATAGTATTCACCAAGATTATTGAAGAACTGTACAAGTGAGCAATTTCAGGATCCTACTTGAAATACCTTCCTGAGTTAGAGGAGGAATATATCTTAAGGGAGGTGCACGGGGGAGTCTGCGATGAGCACCAAGGAGGAAAAGCTGTGGCACGAAAGATACTCTAACAAGGGTTCTATTGGCCCATAATGAAGAGGGATGCCAATGAGTTCGTCCGGAAGTGCGCTAGATTCCATCATCATGCTAACACACCGCATGAGCCTCCAGCCGCCCTCACAGCAATCCAGAGCCCCTGGATGTTTTCCTAGTTGGGGATAGACATCCTAGGCCCGCTCTTTATGGCAACGAGGAAAAGTAATTACGTCATCATGGCCATTGACTACTTCACCAAGTGGGTGGAGGCAGAGACACTTGCTAAAATAATTGAGGAAAATACAAAGAAGTTTGTTTGGAAGAACATCATTATTGAAGCCAGAAAAATCCCTATCCAGAATTCGAATCAAAGAGAGATGCGACAGCCAACGCGTCACGGCATACCAAAGGCAAGTAGCCCACTACTATGACCGGAGAGTAAAGCCAAGACAAATCAACATCAGATATCTGGTACTATGAAGTGTTGAGGCAGCAGCCATGGGGCCGCAAAGAGATAATTTGTATCCAACATGGGAAGGACTGTTCATTGTTACAATAATTATTAAGCTCGGGGTTTTTGGACTTCGGACAGTGGAGGGAAAGTCCCTGACTCGCACATGGAACACTCGAAATCTGCGACATTTTTATCAACAGTGCCACCATATTTTCTTTAAGCAAACAACTACTAACTTTATAAAGTCGCGAGACAGTTCTCGTGCGTAAATAGTTTATGTTTTCTATAACTATTAAGTGTTATGATTGCTCTCAACATTGCTCTTATAGGGACATATCCAGGGTCTAACCATCGATGCAGAAATAAGGACGATCCATTGTGAACCTCCCACTGCCACAAATCAGAGTCCTATCGCTCTCCTATGCAGTGGATCAAAACAAATGCTCAGGTTCGCCCTTCACCGTATCTCCGAGACCACATCCCTGCGCCCTCCCACTACTGATGATCGAAGTCTGCCCTTCTCTCCACAGTAGGTCACGTATTTTTAGGTCCTTGCCCCCTCGCACTCGCTAATAGTTAGAAGGGCTTCCCTTCACCGTCTCTCCAAGACCACGTCCTTGCGGCCTCCCACTGCCGATGATCGAATGTATGACCATCGCTCTGCAGTATGTCGCGGTGTCACCAGGGACTGCCCCACTTGTTCTTTCCAGCAGTTCGAAGGTCTTCCATTCACCATCTCTTCGGTATCACATCCCTACGCCCTCCCACTTCCAATGATCAAAGGTCTGCCCTTCTCTCGGTCACGACGTTGCCAAGGCCTGCCCCCTCACACTCGTTAGTGGTTCGAAGGTCTGTCCTTCACGGTCTCTCCAGTACCACTTCCCTGCAGCGTCTCACTGCCGATAATTGAAGGTCTGTCATTCTCTCCACAGTAGGTCGCAACGTCGCCAGGGCCTGCCCCCCTTCGCTAGCCAATGATTAGAAGGTCTGGCTTCACCATCTCTCTGGGACCATGTCCTTGCGGCCTGCCACTGCCGACGATCGAAGGTCTACCATTCTCTTCACAGTAGGTCGTGGCGTCAACAGGGTATGCTGTCACAAACCGCATTTCCTCTGTATTAAATAATATGCCAGAGTAAGAGAAAATACGTTTCGTGATGCCACGCCATGGATGAGACAACTGCAGGGGCTCGGGCAGAAACCTACCCTTAATACTTTTCATGAAAATCCATGAGTAATAGTTGAAAACATGATTTAAATTAAGTTTTAATGATCGTGTCCTTCGGTTCTGTGGACCAACTCATCCACTCTATTTGTGTAAAAAAAAAATATGCAGCGGAAATTACTTAGTTTTATTTACTCATTGTCTTATATGATCATGATAACCATTGATAACACATGTTATGCAGACCTCTAGGTTTGGTATAGGTACGAAAGAACTTTTATAAACCTTTAAAATAGAGTGTAATTCATTTTGAAAGATACTATATAATTATGGTATAAATCTTTTTAATTTTATACTTAAAATACCTAACATGCAACCCTAACATAAAATTTCCAAGAGAGCAAGTAAGATACACAAAACCAGCGAGAAAGGAAACTAACAGCTAGCAAAGTGTCCAAAATAACAAACAAACTGTGGGCGTCAACAACCTGACACAAACCCACAAAAACACAGGAGTATGTCTGAACTAAGTAAAAACAAAACTATAACCAACAACCTACCTCCCGACGGTGAGGTGAAAAGTCACACATACCACTGTTATGCTGAAAACACAAGCCCTAGCTCCACAAACAGCTACTGTCCTGAACCTGAGACATTCAAAAGAAGAACGCCTCAGCAAGAAAGTACAAGTGGCGGAAAAAATCAAATGTTGAAAGGTAAACGACGGTCAACAGGGATACTGACCTAAGACCGAATATACTGAAAGAAAGGTGCAATATGCATACCAAGTAAATAGTGAGAAACTTACGTGAGTATCCACGTATGCCAGGTTACACCAAACATGGTGGAGAGCAATATTCTAAAGGTACAACTATAATCTGACAACCTAAACATATAGCAAAGGTCCTAATAGTTTAAACAAAAATTCAATTATTAACACCGGTAAGCATCCAGCAAATGTGGGGGAGTTACCTCCGCGAACACACCCACAAAACAAACTCCACAAGGGCCCCAAGTCAAACACCGGTAAGAATCTGGCAACAGTGGGGGTAGACACTTCCGCCAACACACCCACCAACTCCATGAGCACCCAAGGGAAAAACAAGTGGTATCATAACTCGAAACACCAAAACTGGAAAATATCCGGTAACTGCGGTGGGATATACCTCCGCCAGCACACCAGCAGTAACCCAACAACACCTTAGAAAATCCCGTAAGGTACAAAAGCTCAAAATACAAGACGCTGTGGCAGTGGTTTATTCCACTAACACCAACAGCCCTAAAAAACTACTTATATCTCGAGAATGGCATAACCGACTAGACCCGACATCCCTAACTTTAGCATACGGATCTTACCAAGGCAATCATGCCTTATCAGATAATCAACTAAGCTCGCCGAACAGCTCATCAAATAGACTTGACGAAATGGAAGCTCACTCAATAAATGAAGAACCTTTAAAACGGATTAACGACTAAGTTATCAGACTATATGGACTTTAGCGAAATTTCACGGTTGATTTGGTAAATAAGGACATCAATTTGTCTGGTAGAAAACAAGTGAGGATCAATGCATGCCAAATCTTGATTTTAAGTGGAATTAAAACGGTGCAAAAAAATGATCATACAACATTAGGAATGAGAGGGAAGGAAGAATACCACATATTGCCTCGATTTCGTTCGGAATCGTCCTCCGAAATACCCCACATCGTAGATCGGTCCGAAAGAAGACACGACGAAGCAAAATCTACATGAAATCGGCCAAAACGGCGGTTAGGGCTGAAAAACCTCGTGTGAAAAGGTCCTCGAAACGGGAAATACGTACGACGCTCGCATAGCTCTCAGCGAGAGCTTTCCGGATCTATGCTCCGTTGAAGATTTCATCCACCGAGGCTCCCGGAATCGCGGCCGGAATTTCACGAACCGAAGGAGTCGTCACTCTCGCCGCTCTGGTTCGAGTCGGTCCGTTGGAGAAGAAGAATAGGGTTTTTTTTCTAACCTTAAGCCTTTATATAGTTATTAAGTATTAGAAGGATAATAATATGATTAATAAGAACAAACTTATGTGCAGGCGTGCGAAAAACGAAAATAGAGGCTTAAGATTGCTTCGTATCGAAAAGTGATCAACATGAAACTTGTAGATCTCGATTTCCACAGTGAAAGGATTTTTCGAGAAACCATCCTGATTTTTCGAGAAACCATCGTGATTTCTCGAGAAACCATCGTGATTTCTCGAGAAACCATCGTGATTTCTCGAGAAACCATCGTGATTTCTCGAGAAACCATCGTGATTTCTCGAGAAACCATCCCGATTTCTCGAGAAACCATCCCGATTCCACGAGAAACCATCCCGATTTCACGAGAAACCATCCCGATTTCACGAGAAACCATCCCCATTTCACGAGAAACCATCCCGATTTCACGAGAAACCATCCTGATTTCTCGAGAAACCATCCTGATTTCTCGAGAAACCATCCTTGATTCTCGAGAAAACACCTGGTCTCTCGAGAAACCAGATTTCGACTTTTGTTTCTGGGTAAAATGATGATACGGGGCTAAGCGCACCCCGATTCGAACTAAATTGTCACCGTAGGTGAATGTTGGCACTGCGAATCTCACGACAAAGACAAAACTAAAATTCGACGTACCGTTCTCGAAATATTAATTTCTAAGGTTTACGATAAACGTAAAAAAATTATACAAAACTACAAACGCGCGCCGAGACTCCAAAAATTCTCGGATCGCGACGAAACTTGACGAGCAAGTACAGAATTATTTAACTTAATTTTCCATCATAAAAAGAAACTTCAGTTTTCGATGAAAACCCCCAAAAATCTTGTCAATCGGACCTAACCGATGCGGAAATGCTCTAACGGCGTCGCGCCGTCAACTTGACGTTAAAAGTATCGCTCTTGCGTCATAAATACGTCATTACTGAATTAAATAATTATCGTAAAATCGGGGGAGTTACAGTCACCCCCTCCTAAAAAGAAGTTTCGTCCCGAAACCTAACACAACTCCAAAACTAAATCAAAGAAATTGTTAAATACCAAAAGATTGGAGATGTACCCGCAAACTAGGGGAAGAGATGCCGGTGAGATTCCCTCATTGCTGACTCCAATTCCCACATCGCTCTCTCGATATCTTGATTCTGCCAAAAAACTTTAACAATAGGAATTATCTTTCTCCGCAAAACCCAATCCAAAGTCTCCAGAATACGAACAGGTTCCTCGACGTACGAAATATTAAGCTGCAACTGGGGCACCAAGTTGAGGACATGACGATCACTAAGAACACACTTCCACAACTGGCTCACGTGAAATACATATTGGAGGCCAGGGAAGGTAGCAGATAACACCAGTCTATAAGCAAACACTCTGATGCGCTCAATAATCTAGAAAGGTCCCATATACTGAGGATCCAACTTATGGTTCCTTCCAAATCATTTAACACCAGACATCTGAGAGACCTTCAGAAAAACCATGTCTCCAATTACGAACTCCAGATCAACCCATCGCTGATTTGCATACTTCTCATAATGCTCCTGAGCTACACGAAGCTTCTCCCAAATATGGATTACAACAACACTCATCTCTTCTAGGGCTTCCGGACCTAACAACTGTCCCTCACCTACCTCAGCCCAAAACAAGGGAGTCCTACAACGCCTCCCATATAAAGCCTCAAACGGGGCCATCTGCAAACTTTCTTGATAACTATTATTGTGTGTGAATTCCATCAGTCTGAGATGCTCGTCCCAAGCTCGACCATGGTCCAAGATCTAACACCTTATCATATCTTCCACAATTTGATTAACTCGTACTGTTTGACCATTATTCTGTATGTGATATGCGGTTGAAAACCTGAGTTCAGTACCCAACGCTCCTTGCAGGCTCTGCCAGAATCAGGACATAAACCTGGAGTCTTGATCTAACATGATACTCGCGGGCACTCCATACAATTGGATGACCTCTTTCAAATACAACTTAGCTATCTTCTTCATAGAATATCCAATCTTGAATGGTACAAAGTGCGCACACTTCGTCAGTATATCAACTATAACCTAAACTGAATCATGCCCTCGAGGAGATCTTTGCAGGCCGATAATAAAGTTCATCGATATGCTCTCCCACTTCCAACTCGATATTTTCAACGGTGTTAGCTTGCCACCAGGCCTACGATGATCCGTCTTAACACGCTTGCAGGTGAAACACTCAGATACGAACTTCGCTTTGTCATTCTTCGTACCATACCACCACACAATCTATTTTCAGATCTCTATACATCTTCGTAGAACCAGGGTGGTAGGCAATGCTAGAACCATGCGATTCACTGCAAATCTTAGTCCGAATATCACCCACCATAGGGATACAAAATCTACCTCGGTACTTTAATGTACCGTCTGCACCTATGGAGAAGTCTGGCAATTCTCTCTTCTCAGTCCTCCCTCGGAGATGCAGAAGATCTAGGTCTTCCTCCTGATGCAACCTTGTGAGGGTAATCCACGACGGCTCTACTACCTCCAAGTAGTAAGGCCCAGCATTACTACTGACTGAAATGTCCATCAGTAAGAACTCATCCACCAAGGACTGTACGGTGAGGTTGAAGATCTGCAAGGTATTTCTGCTCAAGGCATCGACTACCACATTAGCTTTACTTGGATGATAAAGGATCTCTACCTCATAGTCTGCAACGTACTCCAACCACCTATGCTGGTGCAAATTCAGCTCCTTTTGAGTGAAAACGTATTTCAAGCTCTTATGGTCTATATAAATCTTGCACAACGCGTCATACAATAGATGTCTCCAAAGCTTCAGGGCATAGATCACAGCCGCAAATCTAGATCGTGCGTAGGATAATTATTCTCATGGGTCATCAATTGTCTCGATCCATATGCAATTACTTTACCTTCTTGCATTAAGATACATCCAACCCTGATGTGTGACGCATCCACGTACACAGCGTACTCCACCCCCTCAGTAGGCAAGGTCAACACTGGTGCAGTGCATATTCTCCTCTTCAATTCATGGAAGGCTCGCTCACACTCATCGCTATATACAAAAGCTGTGTTCTTCTGTTTGAGTTTAGTCATTGGGGCAGACAATACTGAGAATCCTTCGAAAAATCTTTTATAATAACCTGCTAACCCTAGGAAGCTTCTGATCTCCTTAGGTGTAGTAGGTCTCTTCCAATCCATAACAGCAGAGATCTTTTCTGGGTCAACTGAAACCCATCTTTACTCACCACATGACCCGGAAAGGATACCTGAGGTAGCCAGAACTCACACTTGCTCAGCTTCGCATATAACTTATGCTCCCTCAGGGTAGACATGACCAAACGTAAGTGATGGGCATGCTTCTCTGCACTCCGTGAATACACAAGCACGTCATCAATAAATATGACTATGAAATGTTCCAAGAAATCCTTAAATACTTTGTTCATCATATCCATAAAGGCAGAGGGTGCATTCGTCAGTCCAAAGGACATGATCAAAAACTCAAAATGTTCGTGTCGAGATCGAAAAGCTGTCCGCGGAACATCAGACTCACAGATCCTTAACTGGTGGTAGCCTGAGCAAAGGTAAATCTTCGAAAACACTGTGATACCACGCAACTAATGAAACAAATCATCTATCCTCGACAATGGATACCTATTCTTAATGGTTACCTTGTTTAACTCTCTGCAATTGATGTACAGCCTCATCGAGCCATCCTTCTTTTTCTCAAACAGGACTGGAGCGCCCAAGGCGAAGAGCTCGGCCTAATAAATCCACTCTGCAGCAAATCATTGAGCTGAGTACGTAACTCTTCCAGCTCGCGTGGGGCCATATAGTACGGTGCCTTAGCAATGGGGTGAGTGACAAGCTCAAGATCAATAACGAACTCAACATCTCTCTCAGGTGGGAGAGCAGGAAGTCTAACTGGAAAAACAGCCTGAAACTCCCGCACCAAAGCAATATCCTCGACACGCGGCGAACTACTAACAGTTCCTAAAATAGAAATGAGGTAAGCAAAACAACCAGAATCAAAGAGTTTCCGAGCACATACCGCA
This sequence comes from Platanthera zijinensis, assembly GCA_039513925.1. Lineage (NCBI taxonomy): Eukaryota > Viridiplantae > Streptophyta > Magnoliopsida > Asparagales > Orchidaceae > Platanthera > Platanthera zijinensis. The sequence continues at coordinate 36,954,672 of CM077090.1, forward strand.
GAAATAATCGAGGAATCCTGGAGTGGGAAGCCATGCACACTCATGGGGTGACCATTGTCCTTCTTGAATTCCAGGCACTTAACCTTATACTAGATCACAATATCATAACGGGACAACCAGTCTGTGCCCAAAATCACGTCAAAGTCCTCCAAGTCAAGCACCTTTAGATCAGCGAATGTGATGAAGTCTCCTAAGAGAATAAGGCAACTCTGGATGCCCTGGTGTGACACCACCAAATCACTAAAGGGAAACTTAACACGGAAGGAATCACCAACAAGATCGAGAGGCAACCGATGATGCTCTACGAAAGTCCTTGCCACGAACGAGTGGGTAGCACCAGAATAGAATAAAACGCATGCCATACGGTTCTTTACCTTAAACTCTCCTAAACAAAAGCAGATACGTAACTATTTGAACAAAGCGGTAGGACAAAAGCTAAAAGCTAAGAGTTAGTTTAGAACCTAACCTGATATCACTTGAGTGGAGGTCTCTGCTTCCTCCATGGTCATCACGCTGAGCTTGCCCTATCCTTTTTACAGATGCAGCGGCGGTGGCAGGGCCCGTAATGGAGCAGGCTGTAACGAATGCAGAGTTTGTGGGCATGCAAACTTTATATGCCCCTTCTGCCACATTGGTGGCAGGCTCTATCCTTTAGCCAGCACCGACTCGCATCATGCCCCCTTTTTCTACAGATAGGGCATTGTTGGGTATTGTATCCACAATTACCTGGATTTAAAGAAGCCTCCTATCAAGCTAAGATGAATTCACAATGTATTTGATGATATGTCTTCAAGTTGTGCTTGCAGTTATTCCTCGCTAAGTACACACCAATTTCAGGGTGCAGTGGGTCAATATACACGGGTCTGCGCAATGTAATCCCTCGTTGAGCAGATCAGTGTGTTGGCTTACGTGTACTCTCTCTATTGGAGTGTACTTACTGTCAAGTACAAGGCTGAGATAGATCAAGAGCAGAAGAGGAGCAAGGATGGGTCAAAGACCAACTCATGGGAATAAAGACGAAGAATTGTCTAAGTCAAATTTGACGAGAATCACTAAGTGATTCTCGCCGATTCGACGAGAATCACTAGTGGTTCTCGCCGATTCGTCAAGAATCACTCGCCGATTCCCGCCGACTGCATCCGGCTGACTCAACGCCTTCAAGAATTCTGCTAAGTCAGAATCAGCGAGAATCACCCAGCTTACTCAATGCCTTCAAGAATTCTGCTAAGTCAGAATCATCGAGAATCAATAAGTGATTCTCGCCGAATCGTCGAGAATGACTCTGCATTCTCGCCGATTCGGCGAGAATGGTTTTGATTCTCGCCGATTCACTCCAGATGGCAAGCTCTTCAGCTAAAATTCTTCTAAGGAGAATTCGACGGGAATCATAAGTGATTCTCGCCGATTCGTCGAGAATCACCCATGATTCCCGCCGAATTTTCCTTAGGCGAATTTTGTCGGCTCGCTGGACCGAACCGAGTTATCAGGCGCTGTTTGAACCGGGCTTAGGGTTTCTTCTGGTGGGGCCCACAATGGTCATGAAGGCTAGTTCTAAAGTATATATAGTCGCCTATTTTGAACTTACACTGTAGCGAAGAATATGAGAAAAAGACACGGCCGCCGAGCGTGACCTAGCCGATCGCGGACTTCCTCCCGTCGCCGTCGTCGCTCGCAGATAGTCGCCGCCGCTGATCTTAGAAGCCCTCTTTGATCGTCTGGCGATAGAACCGAGGCTAAGCTCAGCGTCTCACATGTCTATCTTGAGATTCTTTGTCTCTTGATTTGTTGAGCGGGAATATATTTCCTCTCCGAATCGATTGAGATGATCGATCCAAGTAAGATCATTGGTAGACCTTGCTAGCATCGTCAAGAAGTTTGGATCTACAAAGCATCGCCGCCGCATTCACTTGCCGTCGCTGATCTCGGGAAGATCCTCTCCAAGGGAGTGCTCCGATCGTGGACTCTTCGTCTTCATCAAGAAAGCTTCATTGAACGAAGGGGGACATCGGGTTATCCAAACGTAGTTTGTATTTCTTGTACATTCTATTTTAACTTTGTAGTAAAGGAACTTTGTTTCCTCATTGTAAGGGTTGGGTGCAACCCGTGGTGGAGGAGTAGTGACTCCTTCGGGTGGAAGGGTTTCTTCCATAGTGTGAGGATTGGATTTCAATCCTTTTGGTGAAGTGACCGAGTCGTCCCTTGTTGGGAGATAGGTCAAAGGGGGAGAGTGGACGTACCCAAATCGGGGAACCACTATAATTTCTGGTGTGTTTTTCTGTGCTGTGTTTGTTGTTTGTGCAGGTTATTTTTTAATTCCGCAAAAGACTGCAAATAACCTATTCCCCCCCATAGGTGAAGCTAGTTGACACTAGATAACTTTCAGGCATACCAGATTTCCTTTGGGCGCGCCATGAATTGAGAGCACCCGCTGCTGCTTCTGAGCTCTGATCCTCTTAAAACACTTTTGATAAGGGTGGTCAGGACGACCCTAGAAGCTATATGCTTCTCCACCTTTCTTCTTGGAAGCGGGGCCAGATGCCCTAGAACTTCCCTCATCTTCAGCCTTTCTCTTATATTTTCTTAATGCAGCACCTCGAATCTTGACGTTATCGATTGCCTCAACTGTCAAAGCGGCTTCCACCATCTCAACATAACTTTCAGCTCTATAAGTGCATGTCAACTGTTGAACATCGCTTCAAAGTCCTTCGAGGAAACGTTTCACTCTCCCTGCCTTTGATGTTACCATATCAGGAGCAAATCTGCTCAACTGACTAAATTCTACCTCATATTCGCTCACAGTGAGTTATCTCTTCTTCAGATGCGGGAAATTGTTCATCAGGCGGTCCTGCTCTACTGATGGTAGAAACTTCTTAAGCAACATTCCTTTGAAGGAATCCCACGAACACCCGTCTGTCAGAGTCTCCTTCTCTCGAATCCACCAGCTCTTAGCCAAACCCTTCAACTGGTAGGCACCAACCATTACTTTCTGGCTTGCAGAGATTCTCGAGTACGAGAACATTTCCTCTATAGCAATAATCCAATCGTCCAGTGCCATGAAGTCGGCTCTCCCATCGTAGGTGGGAGGTCCCAATCGCTGAAAGTGCGATATAAAGTTCATCTCTGGTGGCAGTAGAGCTGGGGGAACCAAGGAGTAGGAGGAATAGGTTCACCTTGACCTAGAAAAGGGTCTTGCACCACCAGATGTTTCCCAGAGACGGCAAAAAGCAACGACTAAATCTGAGATTGCATTGCAATCAACTGCCTTGATAGAGCCTCATTATTCTATCGCAGACTCTCTATCACCGCATCGCTTTCTATTGGTTCCTTGATCCCAAGTCCTAGATTTATAAGAAGTCATACTGGTCAATGACATCCACACATAATGTATTTGATGTATGCTTTATTTATTACATGCAGGTTGTCCTTAATTAGATAGGAGAACATGAAGAGAAAGCTGAAAGTCAGACAATTTGACTAAGGCAAAATAGCTGAGACAGTTCAGCAGAACTGCTGAGATAGTTGAGCAGAATCGCTGAGACAGCTGAGAAGACAGTCTAAACAGAACCGTTGAGACTGCTGAGAAGCTTAACAAAAATTCTTGAGAGAAATGTTGGTCTCAACTAAACCGTTGAGACAGAAGATATTCTTAGCTGAGAAGAAGAAACCGTTGAGAACAGAAGTTAGCTGTGAAGAAGAAACTGCTAAGACAATTGAGAAGGAACCGTTGAGACCAAGTCAACAGAATTTCTCTAAGTCCAGAAACATCGAACTGGATTCAGAGTTCATCGAGCTAAGCTAAACTTTTGTCGAGCTAAAGTTAAAGGTTGAGATTCTAAGTTCGTCGAGCTCAACTCAGCATTTGGCAAACTGGATTTTGAATTCATCGAGCCCAGTTCAGAATTCGTCGAACACAGCTCAACTTTTGTTGAGCTCAATTTAAAGCTTAAAGATTCTAAATTCGTTGATCCCAGTTCAGAAATCGTCGAACGCAGCTCATCTTTTATCGATCTCAAGTTAAAGCTTAAATATTCTGAATTCGTCGAGCCAAATTCAGAATTCGTCAAACGAAGATCATCTTTTGTCGAGCTCAAGTTGAAGCTTAAAGATTATAAATTCGTCGAGCTAAGGTTGGCTTTCATCAAACTGATTTCAAAATTCGTCGAACTCAATTTGCCATTCGTTGAGCGCAGTCAGGGCACTTCATGCCGCTGCGGGAAAGCTAGGGCAGCGCTGGAAAGTACTGTTTGTCTTCCTCTAAGGGAGGTGGCGCTCACCATCCATGATTGGGCCCCACATCAAAATTGTGTCGTTGATTCAAAATCAATATTTATAAAAGGAAGAGAAGACCAGCAGATTAGGGTTAATGAGAACGGAAGCAGAAAACGAAAAAGAGGCGGTTGGACTTCATCTTCTCCGACAAGCTTGAAAGCAAAGTCCAGCAGGCAAGCCAGAAGGCTAAGAGACAAAGTTAGCTGAAGCTTCCTCCATTTCAGCAAGATTGTTCCTTGGATAAAAAGTTAGCTGATTCACACAATCAGTAGAAAGAGATAGCTGTGTGAAGGACCGTAAGACTTCAACAGCAGGTAGCTGTAGAAGAAGACTCATTCCTTCTACATCAAGTGGGCTGGACTGATATCTACTTAGTCCAGCAAGTTAGACTCGGAGATTTTTCTCTGAGTCAGTTATTCAAGTTTATTGATTTACCATCTGTAGGATTCAGGTTATCTTAATCTGAGTGCAGGGAACTTTTGTTCCTGAGTGGTAGGTGACAAATTTGTCACTGAGGTAGGAGAGAGCTGCTCTCTGAGGTAGGATCCAAGTGTGGATCTGAGTTGTAGGTCTTAAGTGTTTGAGGTAGGAAAGAGCTACTCTCTGAGGTAGGATCCAAGTGTAGATCTGAGTTGTAGGGCTTAAGTGTCTGATGTAGGAGATAACTGCTCTCTGAGGTAGGATCAAAGTGTGGATCTAAGGTACAGTTATCCTCCTAGCCTGAGTATAGGGCCTAGTGCCTGAGGTAGGTAACTGGAGAGTCACTGAGCTGTATGTGACAAGTGTGTCACTGAGGTATAGGACTTAGAGGAGGCTGAGCTGTAGGTGCCTATAAGGGAACTAAGGTAGGTACCTGGATAGGTACCAAGCTGTAAGAGTGCTGCAGTACTCTGAGAGTAAGTCCTTGTACCTGAAGTTGTAGGGAACTTTGTGCCTGAGCTATAGGCCATAAAAATAAGGCTTAGGTAGGTGGTCAGTGGATCGCTGAGCTGTAGGAGCACTACATGGCTATGAGGTAGGAACCTTTATGGTTCGAGTTTGGATTCTGAAAATAATTTGTGTGTAAGGCTGAGGGCCTGAGGTGTAAGCTATGAGGAGCATATTGGTGGAGTTTGTGCCTAGTCCAACAAATCAGTTGGAGAGGTGGGAGGGAAAGTGGATGTACCCAATTGGGGAACTACTATAAATATTTGTGTGCTTGCTGTGTTGCTTGTTTGATTCTTGTATTGCAGGTAATTAGGACAAACTCTACATCACCAATATATAAGCTACAAAAAAATTCTTAAGAAATTTAAAAGACCTATTCACCCCCCCCCCCCTACGTGACTTGCTAACCTTGAAGTAATAACTTTCAAGTGGTATCAAAGATAGGTTGCTCAAAAAGGATCTAGCAATCTGAGCATACCTCCAAGGTTAGCTATAAGATATAAGTATAGGGTCTGGTGTAAACTACAAGGAGCTGGGGGCCATGAAACTTCCAATCTGTAGAAAGGAAGGCATTGACCTTTGGAAGGAAAGGGTTAGGTTATTCATGGAGGCTGCTGACCCTAGGATCTAACATCACAATCAAACAAGGGCCCTTCATCCCCATGAAGACCTCAGTTCTGCATGCCAACATCCAGAGACCTAAATCTTATGATGAAATGAACAAAGATGAGCTCTTACTTGCCTCCATGGATAAGAGAGCTCAAAACATCATTGCTAGTGTAATAGATGATTCAACATTCAAAAATCTGGTGCACTGCAAGACCTCCAAGGAGATGTGGGACACCCTAGTTGTGTTAATGGAGGGTTCAAAGAAAGTGAGGGATGACAAAAAATCCCTGCTCAACCAGGAGTATGAGGCCTTCAGAAATGGAAAGTCTGATTGCATTGTTGAGTGCTTTGAGAGATTCTTAGAATAGTTAATGAATTGAGAACATATGGAAGGGTCTTCAGCACCTATGAGCTGAATGACAAATTTCTCAGGTCCCTCCCAAAGCATTGGGACACAAAGATGTGTGTCATTAGGGAAATGGCCAAGCTAGCTGACACTCCTCCTCCAACCCTATTTGGAAAGTTGTTGTCATTTGAAATGCAGCTTGCTCGAAGAAAGGAAGAAGAGAAGAGCAGTATGTCACAGGACAAGGAGAAGTTTGTGGCCTTCAAAGCTGATGCCCCATCCGAGAGCAGAAGGAAGATCTCTCCACCCAGGAGAATTATTGAGTCAGATTCTGAGAGCTCAAAGACCAGCACCTCAGACAACAATATGTCAGATGAGGACTTTACTGCCTTCTCCGGGCAGTTTCATAAATTCATGAAGAAGGAGCATAGGAAGAACAACATGCCTTCCTCTTCCTCACAACATAGAAGGAGATCCTCTAAGGAGGACAGGTATGCTGCTAACTCTAGCAAACAAACATTTTCTAAAGTTATTTGTTTCTGCTGCAGCAAAATTGGGCACATAGTTGCTGACTGCCCATTGAAGAGGAAAGAAGAAGAAGAGAAGAAGCACCACAAGGGGAATAAGAAAGAGAAGTCCCTTGTGGCCAAGAAGGAAAAGACCTGGTCTGACTCCTCCTTTGGTTCAGATAGTGAAGAAGAAGTGGCCTACATTGGGCTAATGGATGTTGCTGAAGAAGAACATGAAGAATATCCTGCTGCCGGGATAGGAATCAGAGCCCATCTGTCATATTCAGAAAGTGACTCAGAGGTGGATGAAGATGAATAAGAAGATGCACATTGGCATGGACTAATGTCAATGATAGATGAGGAAAGCAACCAGGATCAGCCTGGATAGGTTCAAGTAAATTTTGATTATCTGTCTTTTACTTCAGGTCATGAGGTTAGCTCAGATTCTGAAGCTCAATCATCAAGAGATGAAGGGGATTCAGAGTCTGAGGATGATGTCAATTCTATAATTGACAAGTATGGAGAACTTCTTGAAGCATTCAAGAAGTGCAAGCTCCTTGCAAAGAGACAGGCAAAAGAGCTTCTCAGTCTTAGGAGAAAGTGTGAGGGCCAAGAAAAGGATCTTAATGATATGTCTGCTCAATCAGCCAATCTCAAGGGGGTCATTGATATGCAGTCTGTGGTAAGAGTCTCTAATGAGAAACTTATACAGAAAATTAAAGATGATCTCCTAAGTGAGAAATTGTTGGTGGCCAAGTTTTCCAATCCAAGCACTGTGCTTCCCTTAATTGACACCCTCTTTACCCAAGAGGGTAAGAAAGGGTTAGGATTTAAGGGACCTGCTAGACCTCCCAATCCAAAAGGAAAGGGGAAGGCACCAGTTGTGCCTCTAGCCTCATTGCCTCTAATTTATTTTCAGAAAGTCTTATTTCCTTCTAACAGGTATGACCATGAAAGCTGTTATGGTCACTAGGAGAATGGAAAATCCACTGGTATGGACCAATGTGCCCATAGCCAAGGTGGAAGATACATCCATGTGAGGGCCCTTAATGCTGCTCATGAGGAAATTCAAATGGCCCATCCTGGACCATTTGTTTTAGTACCTCAGCCACAAAACTCAAGAATATTGCTGCTGAAGGAAATCTGAATCATCCAGCAAGAGTAATGACTCATGTTGAGTCTTCTAGCAAGGATGGAATGGCATTTTCTGATGCAATCAGATGCATGTTAGCTGAAATGAGATATGCAGCTGGTGGGTCTCACAAAATACCAAAATAGTCAGTTAAAAGACTTACTTTCACAAAAATTATTGCTGGAAGAAATCAGAGACATACAACAGAACATCTTCCCAATGTTCAAGGAGCAGTCCAGGCAAATGCTGGCCCTAAACAAAAAAGAAGATATAATGTCCATCAGTGCTGGTGCTGTGGCAAAGTGGGTCACTATGCTGTAGATTGCTGGCACAATCCTTCTGTGTGCAGAGGTAGCCAACTTGTCTGAAATACTAAAGGAAGGCAAGCTTATTTTTAGACTAATTTGAACCTAAGGTCCAATAGAAATTGGGGTCCTAAGGTAAGATAAATTGTGTTTTTCAGGAGAGTTCAAGTACCAATTCACCTAAATGGTACTTGGACAGTGGATATTCCAGGCATATGACTGGTGTAACATCCCATTTTCAAATTAGACCCCCCTTAGGAGTGACTTGATCATGCCTAGGTCATAACAAGTCCTAGGGTTAACCTAGGAGGTTAAGTGACCCAACTAGCTAGTTGAGACTCACTTGGGCTGCAAATAGTAAAATCTTAAAACCCTGATTTTTGGTGGCCTAGTGGGTTCAATCTGACTCCAAGGCATTCCTAGACCTAATATGAGATCAATGGGTCACCAAGGACTCATTGGGTGCAAACCTAGTGGCTAAGTTGACCCAAGTCAACTTAAGCCCTAGTTAGGCCAAAGTAACCCTACCTTGGGTCAACTCACCCTCGTTATGCCAAGTCTACCCTACCTAACCATACCTAGGCCTTAGGGGAGGTCAATGGGTCCCTAGGGGTCTATTGATGTTGACTCTGAAGGTCAAATTGACCAAGTCAACCCTAAACCCTAGGCTAGCCAACATGTTGACTAGGAGAGAGAAAGTGAGAATAAGGGGTATTTTCATGGTAGAATGGTGAGCCCCCCTCTCATATGACATTTAAGGATTTAATATTCATTTTATGGGCTGCCTTTAGACTTCTAGGGGAAGAGAACATCGTGAGGGTGACGAGGAGAGAGAAAGAAGTGAGAAATAGGCTAAATATAGGAGAGAGAAAAGGTGGTGGAAGTGAAGGGGTGGTTTTAGAGAGTGAGGAGGCATGGGGCTCGGCCAAAGAGGGGCCACACAGCCACCTAGAGGTTGACACCTCTTCCCCCCACCCTTTTCCTGGCCATCAAGAGGAGTTTTCACTCTCTCTCATCTAACCACCCCCCAACATGAAGAGGTGCCTTGGCTCTTGAAGAAAACCGCCCCTCTCCCCCTCTCCTCTTTATATACTCATTTAGGAGAGAGGGGCGACCAATTTCGAAGCCACAACAGGAGGGAGAGAGGCTTGCCGGAGCCACCAAGGAGAGAAACGCCGCCACCGCCGCCACCATGGCATCCCGCCGTTCAACCCGCATTCATGCCCGAACTCAGGTCCTCCCTCACTCCCTTTTTCTCATGCTTAGATTTTAGACATGTTAGGAGTAAGCCCGGGCTCAAACGAGCCGGTCGGGTGGAGTGCAAACCTAGAAAAAACACCATTTTAATGGAGTTTTTGGTGGACTCAGGTAGGGTGGCGTCGCCACCTCCGGCTGCCCTAACCGCCGGCAAGGCCAGCCCCTACCACCGGGGACATATAGGAGTGAATCCCCGGTGGTGGCGCCGCCCCTAGTTGGAGGGAATAGCCCCGTGAACACCACCCTCCACAGTTCTGGTTTTGGCGTTTTGGAGAAGATGAAGTACAGCTCCCGTCGGATCTGCTTTAAGATCCGTGCAACCCTAAAATATGATTTAATGATTTATTATATTCAATTTCTGTATTTAATTTAAACAGATTCACTGTAGATGAAATTAAGGCCACTTATAGACACCTCCATGAAAAGGGTTATAAGCATGAAAGTTGTAGGTCTTTTAAATTACCTACAATTTGATATGCTGTGGATAAAATTTAGTGGAGAACCTAGACCTGTAGGGTCATTTTAATATGGGTATGTCCATAAAACTAGGGCATATTCATTCTAAAAATTATTTAGGCCCTTTAGGGGCATGTTCATCAAAAATGATCAATATAAATGTGTTAGGCCTTTTTATTATCTACAGTTTGATATGTTATGGAAAATTATCGATGACAAGGCTACTGACCTGTAGGGCCATTGTTCTAGGGTAGGCCCTATATGTAGGACAGATTTTTAAATAATTTCCCGCACCTAACCCTTGGTCCAAATGCTTTGAATTTTGGACAGGGACTTAATATCACCTAGACCTAGCTCCTGTAAAAAAATTGGAGACCATTTAAGAAATGTGTAACCTAGGGTTTTGCCCTAAACCCTAAGTTTTGACCTAGTGAAGGGAAATTTAGGGAAAAGGTACTTTTGAACACTTGAGTGATAATCTCACCTCAACAGAGGTTGAGATTCTGACCACTGGTTTAAAATGGTCCTAAGAAACTCCCTTGGGGAAGATGGGAAGGATTAGGGTGAGTTTACCCTAGGGCCCAGGTTCAAACCCTAAATGAGGACTTTGGGGGCTTGTGAAGGACATAGGGGAAAATGCCCTTGTATGGCCTTGAGATTTGGTGGAGAGGTTGTTAATTGGTCTTTAACCCTCTGGTTGAAATATTAGAGAATTTAGAGGTAGGTAGGAGCCTCAAAACCTAAACCCTAGTTTTAGGGTAGAAGGGCTTTTAGGTCAAAACAGTAACTTAAATTCATTTAAAAGCTATTAAACTTGGGTAGAGTGTTTCTATGGTAGTTAGGACCATTGGATGATTTTACTAGAATTTTTGGATAATTATTTCTAGTACTTCACTTACGAATGTGGGTATAGCCCTATTTGATATTTAATTTATAAAAGATTTTTAAGTCAAATAAGACCCCATGAAACTATGTAATTAGATGTTGTTGGCTAGTAGGAATGCTCCTGAATTTTTAATTTAATTTTATGTTAAAGAAATCTAGTAGTTCTTTCTCAAGTGTTATAAAAGGGCTTTATTGTTTTAAAATATATTATGGCTTAAATATTCTCTGGAAAATTATAAAATTTGGAAAATAAAGTTCTTAAACCAATATGTACTAGTGGGAATTTATTCAGGATTTTTGGAGTTATGAATATAGTACTTGATTCACAAGCATGCTAGATTAAGAATTTAGTAAATGATTTATTGTAAATTAATTTCCAGTAGAAAAATTATGAAACTTTTCTAGTACAGTTTTCATGGTGTTATTAGTACCCTGTAATTAATCCAAATTATTTGGATGAAGATTTGATGTAGTTTATTCATTAGACATGAAAGAAATGAATTATTGCTAAAATATGTTTAGGCCCCTTAGAACTTAGTAAAAAAATTGCCAAATCTTGGATATATCATTTTTAGATATAGTAGTATTTATCTTAGATTTATTATGATTTACCCATGACTGAAAAGTATACTCCCTATTCAAATTTGGTAGATCTTGGATCTTAGGAAAATTAATTAATTAATTGATTAATTGAGAAAATTGTTATAATCGGGAATTGATTCAATTATGTCGTGATAGGCCCCCAGTAAATAACTTAGGTCGTTCGGATGAAAACACAAAGGACATCCTATCATAGACATCATATAGTAGAGGGTGGTCTGTAATTAGTGATTTTGGGAAATGTGTAACAGGATAAGGTTTGGGTTAGCGTAAGGATAGGTTGTGTTGGGTGGATTTAAAGAAAGTGGATGGATCACCATAGGAGGTTTCAAGTGTGGTGAGGAATGAGTTGATGCGCTCTAGAAAGTGCGCGGGACCGACGAAAGATCGTCGTCCCCGTAAGAGTGAAGAGTCAATTTCACCCTAGGTTTAGTTTGATGCAATTTATAAAGGGAACGGGTAAGGGAAAAAACAACCAATAACAATAAGTGCCTTGCGAAAGGGAACTTCGGGCCTTAATGCCGCCGTCTTGGTTCCTAGTGCCTATTGTGAACCCTTCACGGGGCATAATCTGGAGGCAGTCCTGGGCTAACGTAAATCTTAAATAAATCAAAAGAGTAATTAGTTGAAATAGGTTTACACTTCACACACTAGTTAGATAAACATTTTGAAAAGGTTAAGTCATCCCGATGTGTTCAAGAGGCGCCATCCCGCGGTGCTCAAGGGATGAGGTTTGGAATTGAGCGGAACGGTTTAGTCCGGGGAGCTTAGTCTTGGTTTGTGGTTGAGCCGGACGGTTTGGTCCGGGAGCTTTACTCTTGACCTCTTATATTAAATGTTGCATGTGCATAAATAGGAAACTTTAAGGTGGTGGGTCTTCGATATTGGGGAGTTCGTTGCACCGACACCAATATCGTTGACTCGGCAAGTATGGTTTTACACTTCGCCAAACTTAAGTCCGGCGGTCCAGTCGGAAATAGTACGCAGGTGTCCGCTTAGTGCACCAAGCATTGAGGCGTATGATAGATCAGACCGGTAGTACTATACTGGTTTTGAGGTGGGCGAGGCCCAACCCACCGCTTCCGTCTGCAACTACGGAGGTATCCTGGGAGGTAACGGCTCTGATAGGGGGAACTAAAGGTTTGTGTACACAAAGTCGTGTGGGTGAGTTGCACTGCATGAACATCATTAACCCACCATATAGTTGCATACATAATCATTCATGAGAACCTTGACACCTAATGTATAAGTGGAATGGGACGCTATACATTAGGACCTGTAAAATGACCCCTTGGTCTATAAGCTTGTGTGGGCAAGTTTTATAGATTAAGGTCATTTTAAATATTTAAATAATGCTTGTGATAACCGACACCCCAACATATAAGTGGAATGAGACATTTATACGATGGGAGCCTTGTAAAAGATCCCTTGGCTTATGTGTACTCACATAAGTGAAGGTTTAATTTCTTACTTACTTACCTTCCTGTTTTACCTATTACAACACTTATATTGTTCGCCTGTTATAACTTGCTAGTTAGGTCCACCGTCATCTGCTTTTGACTACACTCCACCTTCATGTCCTTCACTTCCTTCCTCTCCGCTCGGTGCCTTAGGTCATGGGGGAAGGGGTGGGGGATGATAGGGCTTAGTCTTACAGACTAACGGTTTTCGGACCACATCATTTTAAGGAATCGTGGAGCCCAGCCCGGAGGAGCAGCCTAGGAGGCCGGTGCGCTTGGAGACAGGGCAGTCTAGCTCAGGAGTTCAGACAGCCGGGACCGTGAGTTCCGTTCCTTAGTAGCAGTTTGTTTTTCAGCTTCCGTTTGAGTGACCATGTAGTGAGGTGTTGTTGTACTGGGCTTAAGTCCTTTTCCTTTCAGTACTCTGTTTTTACTCTGATGTTATACTGTGGACGCTTCCTTTATGGAGTTTATTTATATGTGATTTATTATTGTGGACTGCATTTCTCTTTCTTTACTACTTGCTACTTGATTGTGATCGAAAAGACCGACAGAATCGGCGCGTTGTAGTGACGAACTTCCCGGGTGCGAAGGTGTCACCGCAAAGCGGCGGTTCTGGGCATAAGACCCCGAGATTTGAATCGAAAAAAAGGGGTCTTACAAATTGGTATCAGAGGGAAACCACGATCGATCAAATAACAGTCCACTAAAACCCTAGGTCACCCCCGTTCGAGTTTAGTTTGCGGACAAACTAAGCAGCGGAAGCAGTGGTGGGCCCATATGGGGATCACATAATATATATCCATTTTAGATTGCGTTAACGTTTTCTTGACGATAAAGTCTTGTTGTGCAGCCTCCAGCACTGCCTACATTACAGGGTGGGCCCAGCAGACCCCGGACACTGCACCGATTCCACCAGTTCCCGCTCAGTTCCTACAAACCGACATGGGGCAGACTTTGACTGCCATCTTGGATGCTTTTAGGGCCCAACAGGCCCCGGCTCCACAGCAGATACCAGGAGCCAACTAGCTCAGCATCTTCTGAGGAATTTCTCCTCCATCCTTCTTGGGGATGGAGTCAGCAGTGCGGATAGAAGAGATGCTGGACATCATGGAGGAAATGCTGACAGGGATACGGAGCCCGTGGGAGGAGAGAGTACCTTTGGTTGTGTCCTGCTTGGAGTCTCACGCCAAGCGGTGGTGGAAGACAGTTCTAGATACTACTTTTGCTGAGAGACTGGCTGCTGAGGTTTCATGGGATGAGTTCATGCCTATGTTGTTGGAGCATTTTGTTCCATAGTCGGCCCGAGACGAGTTGGAGGACCGCTTCTTGCATTTGAAGCAAGGTACCAGGACGGTGGTGGAATACCATCGAGAGTTCAACCATCTGGCTCGTTTTGCAGACTCTTACCAGCTAGATGAGGCAGCATACACAAAGAGGTTCTACAAAGGTCTGTTGGAAGATATGAGGGATGCCCTTCTATTTGTTTCGGACGGGCCTATCCCCCGTATTCTGGAGATGGCCAAGAGGTTAGAGGCAGATTGGCACACCACCAGAGGCCGGAAGCGGCCAATGGAGGATCAGAGCCCGGGAGCCCGGAACGATCAGCGTCGAGGCCATGCAGTAGATGGCAGGAGGACAGAGGTTCAGCCTCGAGAGGAGGTGAGGCAGGAGCCGAGGGAGCAGGTGATACTGGCCCCTCAGCCTATTCAGGTGCGGGAACTGCCGAGATCTCAGATGCGAGACGTGCATAGACCGGGAGGTGGGGCTTACACCCTGCCAGAATGCTTCCACTGTCACCAGCTAGGGCATATCAAGAGGAACTATCCTATGAAGGGAGCACCCCCTCCAGCACCGCAGATTGCCCCACCGGCTCAGCACTATGGAGGCTGAGGACGCGGCCAAGGTCGTGGATATAAGGGCAGAGATTGTCGGCAGGAGAGGGAACAGGTATATGCATTTGATCTGGCCCAGCCTCGACATCCTGAGGAGGTGATCATAGGTACGTCAAAAGTTTTTATATTTCCTTTGTTTAATAGTTAGACTCTAAACTAAGAAATTACAAACTAGGAAAATCCACTTTAACTAGACTTCAAATTTTTTTTTTACCCCAGGCATTGTCCTCATCTGCGGCAAGCCCGCATATACTTTGTTCGATATGGGTGCGTCATGCTCATTTGTATCAGAGGCCTTCATTGCTGGCATGGCAGGCGTGGAGAGATTCATCGGCTTGGCATTGAGGGTACGACTAGCTGACGGGTCCGAGCTACACACCACTGCGCATTGCAACATGGAGGCACAAATTGGCGGGAAGGCATTCGAGGCACCAGCCGCAATCCTGAGGATGCCTTCTTATGATTTGATTTTGGGCATGTCATGGTTATATTGGAACCATGCCCTAATTGACTGCGTGGCCAAGAAGATTGTTCTGAGACATGGAGATTCTTCCGTCATAATAAAAGGTATAAAACATGCCTCCTTTTCATTTTTGTCATCTATTCAGGCCGTCAAGGCCCATATACAGGGCGACGAGATTTACTAGGTTTTATTCGAGATGGCGGAGGCCAATATTCTTGTATCGGAGATTCCTGTTGTGCGAGATTTCGAGGATGTTTTTCCCGAGAAGTTACCGGGGCTACCCCCGCACAGAGAGGAAAACTTTCAGATTTTGTCATGCCAGGGGCTAAGCCAGCATCTAGAGCCCCCTACCGGATGACCCCAAATGAGTTGGTGGAATTCCGGAGCCAATTACAGGAGCTGGTGGAAGCCGGTTATGTCCGGCCAAGTTCCTCGCCATGGGGAGCCCCTGTATTGTTCGTCAAGAAGAAGGATGGGACACTTAGACTGTACATAGATTACCGGGCCTTGAATCGACTGACGGTCCGAAATACTTATCCGTTGCTAAGGATAGATGAGCTATTCGACAAGCTGGAGGGAGCTCACTTCTTCTCGAAGCTGGATTTGAGATCGGGCTACTACCAGTTACGGATCCGAGAAGAGGACATTCCGAAGACTACTTTTAGTAGCAGATATGGTCTATACGAGTTTACCGTGATGCCCTTTGGGCTCACGAATACGCCATCAGCGTTCATGACTCTCATGAACCAGGTTTTTGAGTCTTACTTAGATGTGTTTGTCATCGTTTTTATCGATGACATTCTCATTTACTCTCGGACGGAAGAGGAGCACTCGAGGCATTTGGCACTGACACTACAGAGATTGCGGGAGCATCAGTTGTACGCAAAATTCAGCAAGTGCCAGTTTTGGTTGAAGGAGGTTGCCTTTTTGGGTCATGTTATCAGTGGAGCTGGATTGGCAGTGGATCCAGCAAAAGTTCAAGTAGTCTGAGATTGGCCACGATTGAATACAACTACAGATTTTCGGAGCTTCTTAGGACTTGCCGGTTACTACCGGAAGTTCATAGAAGGATTTTCTAGTCTTGCACTCCCTCTCACATCTTTGACGAGGAAGGAGACACCTTTTGTGTGGACCCCGAAATGCGAGGCAGCTTTTCAAGAGTTGAAGGAGAGACTCACCTCGGCTCCTATACTGACTCTCCCTTCGGGGAAAGAAGGATTCCAGGTGTATACAGATGCCTCCTACCAGGGCTTGGGAGCTGTTCTGATGCAGAATGGGCATGTTATTGCTTACGCTTCCCGCCAGCTAAAGAAGCATGAGCAAAACTACCCAGTGCACGATCTGGAGTTGGGTGCAGTTATTTTTCCGCTGAAGGTCTGGCGTCATTATCTCTATAGAGTTCACTACGACATATTTTCAGATCATAAAAATCTGAAGTATTTGGATACGCAGAAGAAGCTGAACATTAGACAACGGAGATGGGTGGAGTTCCTGGCAGACTATCAGTATGAGATGCACTACCATCCGGGTAAGGCAAATGTGGTAGCCGATGCCTTGAGCCGGAGAGCTACTACTTCAGGAGCAGGGCCCCAGGTCATGTCTTTAGAGATATTGCGGAGCTTTGAAGCTATGCACATCACCTTGGTATCGTCCAAAGACACCGATCTGTACGAGGAGTATTGAGCTGCGACGAGCGCCACCGACACTATTCATGATAGAGTTAGAGATTGGCAGAGGCAGGATGCCAAATTGGAGCCAATTTTCAGGGCCATAGAGGCAGGCTTAGCTGGGGACAATTCGATGCGAGGTGATCTGGTATGCTTCAAGGGTCGGACTTACATATCGAATGGAGGGCAGATTTGGGAGGACATTATGACAGAGGCTCATCATAACCGATACTCTATACATCCCGGGATTACAAAGATGACGACGGATTTGAAGAAGACACTCTACTGGCCGGGCATGAAGAAGGACATTACTTATTTCATGACCCACTGCGAGGCGTGCCAGTTAGTGAAGGCAGAGTGCAGACACCCCGCTGGTCTGCTGTAGCCACTCCCAGTTCCGGAGTGTAAGTTTGATGATATCGCAATGGACTTCATCCATGGCCTCCCTCGTTCACGCAGGGGAAACAATTCTATCTGGGTAATCATTGACCGGCTGACGAAGGTTGCTAGGTTCATCCCGATCAGGAAGGATGACTCTGTTGGAGTTTTGGTTTGGAAGTTCGTGGAGCAGTTTATTCGTTATCATGGAGTGCCCAGGACGATCGTATCTGATCGAGATGGTCGGTTCACATCCAGAGAGTGGAGATCAGTGCAGTCTTATCTTGGCACACGACTGGCCTTCAGTACGGCCTTCCATTCCCAGACTGACGGGCAGACAGAGCATACCAACAGGATGCTGGAGGACTTACTGAGGTTGTGTATTGTGGATCATGGAGAGCCCTGGGAGCGGATGTTGCCACTAGTGGAGTTTTCATACAATAACAGCCATCAGTCCAGTATACGGATTGCTCCGTATGAGGCCTTGTATGGGAGAAGATGTCGAACTCCCTTGTCTTGGATACATGATGCAGATCCGAAGATGCTAGATTCGGAGTTTGTTGAAGACACCGAGGCTCAAGTGCGACTGATTCGAGAGAGGATGTTAGAGGAACAAAGCAGACAGGCAAAGTATTATGATGCTCGGCATCGTCTAGTAGAGTTTCAGGTCGGGGACCGGGTGTTCTTGAAGATCCGGCCAATGCACGGGGTTTCACGAGTACGTGGTCGGCGGAAGAAGCTCAGTCCGAGATACATGGGGCCTTTCAGGATCCTGGAGCGGATCGGTCCATTAGCTTATAGACTGGAGCTGTCGCAGGAGCTGTCCGGCCTACACGACGTGTTCCACGTATCTTCACTCAGGAGGGCTCTACTACGCCCGGAGCTACAGATTATAACCACTGATGGGCCGGTAGCTACAGATCGGTCCATTCAGGTGGAGCCGATACGGATTGACGACTAGGGGATACGGGTCTTGCCCCGCAAGAAGATCCCGCTAGTCAAAGTCTTGTGGAGGAATCATGGGCAAGAGGAGCATACTTGGGAACCCGAGGACTTGATGCGAGAGAAGTACCCGGAGTTGTTTAGCCAGGTAATATCTTTTAACTTCTCAAGATGCTTGTAATTATTTTTCCCTACTTGTTTTACACCGGAGTATCACCTAAGATTAGAGGCTAATCCTTTGTTTATTGGGGCTAGCCCTTGTTTATTAACCTTGGTTAAGCAAATCAACCCTCGTGGGATGTTACAAGCTTAAGATAACCTGGTAGAAAAGCTCCCATAGACTTAACCTTAATTTCGGGGACGAAATTTTTGTTTTATTTATTGGGATTTGTAACATCCCATTTTCAAATTAGACCCCCTTAGGAGTGACTTGATTATGCCTAGGTCATAACAAGTCCTAGGTTGAACCTAGGAGGTCAAGTGACCCAACTAGCTAGTTGAGACTCACTTGGGCTACAAATAGTAAAATCTTAAAACCCTGATTTTTGGTGTCCTAGTGGGTTCAATCTGACTCCAAGGCATTCCTAGACCTAATATGAGATCAATGGGTCACCAAGGACCCATTGGGTGCAAACCTAGTGGCTAAGTTGACCCAAGTCAACTTAAGCCCTAGTTAGGCCAAAGTAACCCTGCCTTGGGTCAACTCACCCTCGTTATGCCAAGTCTACCCTACCTAACCATACCTAGGCCTTAGGGGAGGTCAATGGGTCCCTAGGGGTCTATTGATGTTGACTCCGAAGGTCAAATTGACCAAGTCAACCCTAAACCCTAAGCTAGCCAACATGTTGACTAGGAGAGAGAAAGTGAGAATAAGGGGTATTTTCATGGTAGAATGGTGAGCCCCCCTCTCATATGGCATTTAGGGATTTAATATTCATTTTATGGGCTGCCTTTAGAATTCTAAGGGAAGAGAAATCGTGAGGGTGACTAGGAGAGAGAAAGAAGTGAGAAATAGGCTAAATATAGGAGAGAGAAAAGGTGGTGGAAGTGAAGGGGTGGTTTTAGAGAGTGAGGAGGCATGGGGCTCGGCCAAAGAGGGGCCCACAACAACCAAGAGGTTGACACCTCTTCCCCCACACTTTTACCGGCCATCAAGAGGAGTTTTCACTCTCTCTCTCCTCTAACCACCCCCACCATGAAGAGGTGCCTTGGCTCTTGAAGAAAACTGCCCCCTCTCTCCCTCTCCTCTTTATATACTCATTTAGGAGAGAGGGGCGACAAATTTCGAAACCATAGCAGGAGGGAGAGAAGCTTGCCGGAGCCACCAAGGAGAGAAATGCCGCCACCGCCGCCACTATGGCATCCCGCCGTTCAACCCGCATTCGTGCCCGAACTCAGGTCCTCCCTCACTCCCTTTTTCTCATGCTTAGATCTTAGACATGTTAGGAGTAAGCCTGGTCTCAAATGAGCCGGTCAGGTGGAGTGCAAACCTAGAAAAAACACCATTTTAATGGAGTTTTTGGTGGACTCGGGTAGGGCGGCGCCGCCACCTCTGGCCTCCCTAACCGCCGGCAAGGCCAGCCCCCACCACCGGGGATATATAGGAGTGAATCACTGATGGTGGCGCTGCCCCTAGTGGCAGGAATAGCCCCGTGAACACCACCCTCCACGGTTTTGGTTTTGGAATTTTTGAGAAGATGAAGTACAGCTCCCGTCGGATCTGCTTTAAGATCCGTGCAACCCTAAAATATGATTTAATGATTTATTATATTCAATTTCTGTATTTAATTTAAACAGATTCATTGTAGATGAAATTAAGGCCACTTATAGACACCTCCTGAAAAGGGTTATAACATGAAAATTGTAGGTATTTTAAATACCTACAATTTGATATGATGTGGTAAAAATTTGGTAGAGAACCTAGACCTGTAGGGTCATTTTAATATGGGTATGTCCTAAAACTAGGGAAGATTCATTCTAAAAATTATTTAGGCCCTTTAGGGGCATGTTCATCAAAAATGATCAATATAAATGTTGTAGGCCTTTTTATTATCTACAGTTTGATATGTTATGAAAAATTATAGGATAAGGCTACTGACCTGTAGGGCCATTGTTCTAGGGTAGGCCCTATATATAGGACAGCTTTTTAAATAATTTCCCACACCTAACCCTTGGTCCAAATGATTTGAATTTTGGACAGGGACTTAATATCACCTAGACCTAGCTCCTGTAAAAAAATTGGTGACCATTTAAGAAAGTGTAACCTAGGGTTTTGCCCTAAACCCTAGTTTTGACCTAGTGAAGGGAAATTTAGGGAAAAGGTACTTTTAACACTTGAGTGATTATCTCACCTCAACAGAGGTTTAGATTCTGACCACTGGTTTAAAATGGTCCTAAGAACTCCCTTGGGGAAGATGGGATGGATTAGGGTGAGTTTACCCTAGGGCCCAGGTTCAAACCCTAAATGAGGACTTTGGGGGTTTGTGAAGGACATAGGGGCAAATGCCCTTGTATGGACTTGAGATTTGGTAGAGAGGTCGTTAATGGGTATTTATCACTCTGGTTGAAATATTAGAGAATTTAGAGGTAGGTAGGTATCTCAAAACCTAAGCCCTAGTTTTAGGGTAGAAGGGCTTTTAGGTCCAAACAGTAACTTAAATTCATTTAAAAGCTACGAAACTTGGGTAGAGTGTTTCTAGGGTAGTTAGGACCCTTGGATGATTTTACTAGAATTTTTGGATAATTATTTCTAGTACTTCACTTATGAATGTGGGTATAGCCCTATTTGATATTTTATTTATTAAAGATTTTTAAGTCAAATAAGACCCCATGAAACTCTGGAATTAGATGTTGTTGGCAAGTAGGAATGCTCCTGAATTTTTAGTTTAATTTTATGTTGAAGAAATCTAGTAGTTCTTTCTCAAGTGTTATAAAAGGGATTTATGGTTTTAAAATATATTATGACTTAAATATTTTCTGGAAAATTATGAAATTTGTTAAATAGGGTTCTTAAACCAATATGTACCAGTGGGAATTTATTCAGGATTTTTGGAGTTATGAATATAGTACTTGATTCACAAGCATTTTAGATTAAGAATTTAGTAAATGATTTATTGTAAATTAATTTCCAGTAGGAAAATTATGAAACTTATCTAGTACTGTTTTCATGGTGTTATTAGTACCCTGTAATTAATCCAAATTATTTGGATGAAGATTTGATGTAGTTTATTCATTAGACATGAAAGAAATGAATTATTGCTAAAATATGTTTAGTCCCCTTAGACCTTAGTAAAAAAATTGCCAAACCTTGGATATATCATTTTTAGATATAGTAGTATTTATCTTAGGTTTATTATGATTTACCCATGATTGAAAAGTATACTCCCTGTTCAAATTTGGTAGACCTTAGATCTTAGGAAAATTACTTAATTAATGAATTAATTGAGAAAATTGTTATAACCAGGAATTGATTCAATTATGTCGTGATAGGCCCCCAAGAAATAACTTAGGTCGTTCGGATGAAAACACAAAGGACATCCTATCATAGACATCATATATTATAGGGTGGTCTGTAATTAGTGATTTTGGGAAATGTGTAACAGGATAAGGTTTGGGTTAGCGTAAGGACAGGTTGTGTTGGGTGGATTTAAAGAAAGTGGATGGATCACCATAGGAGATTTCAAGTGTGGTGAGGAATGAGTTGATGCGCTCTAGAAGGTGCGCGGGACCGACGAAAGATCGTCGTCCCCGTAAGAGTGAAGAGTCAAATTCACCCTAGGTTTAGTTTGATGCAATTTATAAAGGGAACGGGTAAGGGAAAAACAACCAATAACAATAAGTTCCTTGCAAAAGGGAACTTTGGGCCGTAATGTCGCCGTCTTGGTTGCTAGTGCCTATTGAGAACCCTACACGGGGCATAATCCGGAGGCAGTCCTGGGCTAACGTAAATCTTAAATAAATCAAAAGAGTAATTAGTTAAAATAGGTTTACACTTCACACACTAGTTAGATAGACATTTGGAAAAGGTTAAGTCATCCCGAGGTGTTCAAGGGGCGCCATCCCGCGGTGCTCAAGGGATGAGGTTTGGAATTGAGCCGGACGGTTTAGTCCGGGGAGCTTAGTCTCGGTTTATTGTTGAGCTGGACGGTTTGGTCCGGGAGCTTTACTCTTAACCTCTTATATTAAATGTTGCATGTGCATAAATAGGAAACTTTAAGGTGGTGGGTCTTCGATATTGGGGAGTTCGTTGCACCGACACCAATATCATTGACTCGGCAAGTGTGGTTTTACACTTTGCCAAACTTAAGTCCGGCGGTCCAGTCGGCAATAGTACGCAGAAGTCCGCTTAGTGCACCAAGCGTTGAGGCGTACGATAGGTCAGACCGATAGTGCTATACTGGTTTTGAGGTGGGCGAGACCCAACCCAACGCTTCCGTCTGCCACTACGGAGGTATCCTGGGAGGTAACGGCTATGAAAGTGGGAACTAAAGGTTTGTGTACACAAAGTCGTGTGGGTGAGTTGCACTGCATGAATATCATTAACCCACCATATAGTTGCATACATAATCATTCATGAGAACCTTGACACCTAATGTATAAGTGGAATGGGACGCTTATACATTAGGACCTGCAAAATGACCCCTTGGTCTATAAGCTTGTGTGGACAAGTTTTATAGATTAAGGTCATTTTAAATATTTAAATAATGCTTGTGATAACCTACACCTCAACGTATAAGTGGAATGGGACATTTATACGATGGGAGCCTTGTAAAAGATCCATTGGCTTATGTGTACTCACATAAGTGAAGGTTTAATTTCTTACTTACTTACCTTCCTGTTTTACCTATTATAACACTTATATTGTTCGCCTGTTATAACTTGCTAGTTAGGTCCACCGTCATCTGCTTTTGACTACTCTCCACCTTCATGTCCTTCACTTCCTTCCTCTCCGCTCAGTGCCTTAGGGAATGGGGGAAGGGGTGTGGGATGATAGGGCTTAGTCTTATAGACTAACGGTTTTCGGACCACATCATTTTAGGGAATCATGGAGCCCAGCCCGGAGGAGCAGCCCAGGAGGCCGGTGCGCTTGGAGACAGGGCAGTCTAGCTTAGGAGTTCAGACAGCCGGGACCGTGAGTTCCGTTCCTTAGTAGCAGATTGTTTTTCAGCTTCCGTTTGAGTGACCATGTAATGAGGTGTTGTTGTACTGGGCTTAAATCCTTTTCCTTTCAGTACTCCGTTTTTACTCTGATGTTATACTGTGGACGCTTCCTTTGTGGAGTTTATTTATATGTGATTTATTATTGTGGACTGCATTTCTCTTTCTTTACTACTTGCTACTTGATTGTGAACGAAAAGGCCGGCAGAATCGGCGCGTTGTAGTGACGACCTTCTCGGGTGCGAAGGTGTCACCGCAAAGCGGCGGTTCTGGGCATAAGACCCCGAGATTTGAATCGAAAAAAGGGGTCTTACAAATTGGTATCAGAGGGAAACCACGATCGATCAAATAGCAGTCCACTAAAACCCTAGGTCACCCCCGTTCGAGTTTAGTTTGCGGACAAACTAAGCAGCGGAAGCAGTGGTGGGCCCATATGGGGATCACATAATATATATCCATTTTAGATTGAGTTAACATTTTTTTGACGATGAAGTCTTGTTATGCAGCCTCCAGCACTGCCTACATTACAGGGTGGGGCCCAGTAGACCCCGAATACTGCACTGATTCCACCAGTTCCCGCTCAGTTCCTACAAACCGACATAGGGCAGACTTTGACTGCCATCTTGGATGCTTTCAGGGCCCAACAGGCCCCGGCTCCACAGCAGATACCAGGAGCCAACTGGCTCAGCATCTTCCGAGGACTTTCTCATCCGTCCTTCTTGGGGACAGAGTCAGCAGTGCGGACAAAAGAGTGGCTGGACATCATGGAGGAAATGCTGACAGGGATACAGAGCCCGTGGGAGGAGAGAGTACCTTTGGTTGTGTCCTGCTTGGAGTCTCACGCCAAGCGGTGGTGGAAGACAGTTCTGGATACTACTTTTGCTGAGAGACTTACTGCTGAGGTTTCATGGGATGAGTTCAGGCCTATGTTGTTGGAGCATTTCTTCCACAGTCGGCCCGAGATGAGTTGGAGGACTGCTTCTTGCAGTTGAAGCAAGGTACCAGGGCGGTGGTGGAATACCATCGAGACTATGGTAAGATCTCAAATAACCAGAGGTTATGGTATGATCTCAAATGGTATAGTCACCATCATAAAGGTAGCTTATGTAGAGGGGTTGCAACACAACCTCATAAGCATAAGCCAACCATGTGACCTTGGTTATGGCATTTCCTTCCACAAGGATAAGTGTCACATCAAGAGGTTAAGTAACCAGTGTGCCATCTTAAAAGGAACTAGGAGTGGGAATGTTTATTGCTTAAACTTTTCTTATTTAGATAGTACTTCCCCTATATGCCTAGTAGAAAATGACAAAGTCTCTTATTGTGTCCAATGGCACAAGATACTGGTTCATTTGAATTATAAGACCATTGGTCAGCTCTTCAGTGATAAGCTAGTTAGGAATGGTCCCAAAATAAAATGCTCCAAGGAGGGTATCTATCCTACTTGCTAAAAGGGTATGCAGACTAAGACCTCCTTCAAGAACATTGGGACCGAGCACTCAGTGAGATGATTGTATCTTCTACATATGGACTTGTTTGGTCCTATGCATATTTAGAGTCTAGGTAGGAAAGTCTACACCTTGTTGTGGTTGATGACTACTCCAGGTTTTCTTGGGTGTTCTTCCTTAGAAGAAAGGATGAAACCCTTGAGATCTTCATAAATTTTGTCAGGCAGATTCAGAATGAGCTTGCATGCTCTGTGGTCAAAATAAGAAGTGACCAAGGAACTGAGTTTCAGTCTGCTACTATGACTTCTTTCTGTGAAGAGCAATGGATTCATCAGGAATTCTCCTGTCCAAGAGCAGCCCAACAAAATGGGTTAGCTGAGAGGAAAAACAAAACTCTCATAGAAGCTGGGAGAACATTGTTGAGTGACACTTCTCTCTCTGAATATTTCTGGGTTGAGGAAGTTAACACTACATGTCATGCTCTCAATAAGGCTTCTATCACCAAAGGCTACAAGAAGACTCTCTATGAGAACTTGAAGGGCAGAAAACCAAACATATCATATTTCAGGATCTTTGGTTGCAAGTGTTTCATCTTGAATAATGGCAAGTCAAATGTGATTATGTTTGCTGCCAAATCCCATGAGGGGATCTTTATTGGGTACAACAATAGTAGTAAGACATATAGAATCTATAACTTGACAAATCAAGTTGTATAAGAATCTTTCCATATAGTATTTTTGATGAGTCAAGCATGATTGACAGTGAGCTATCATGATCTTTGCCTAGTTCTGCAGGTACAGAAATGATGATGGAAAAGCTGTCCATCAAAAATAAAGACCCTGCTGTGCAAGAAGAATATGGAGAGGGATGTTGTCCAGAGTATGCACAGGACTGTTAAGCTGGAGATGAAGATCAACCAGTTGGAGAAAATGAAACTCAGCAAGAAGCAGTCAGACTACCGCCAGCAGCCAGATATCTAAGAGATCATCCATCAGATTAGATAATTGGTGAGGCTAGCCAAGGTATAAAGACCAGAAGTAGGAGCTTCAACACAGCTCCTAACTCCAGCTTCTTGTCACAAGAAGAGCCCAAGAAATTTGAAGAGGCAAATCAAGACCAATTCTGGATTGGTGCATTGCAGGAAAAACTGAACTAGTTCAAAAGATGTAAGGTCTGGAAGGTGGTTCCTAGACCAGAGGGACATAATGTCATTGAAGTCAAGTGGATTTTTTTAGAAATAAACTTGATGAAAATGACATTATAATAAATAACAAGGCTAGACTAGTGGCAAAGGGGTATTGACAGGAAGAGGGGATTGATTATGATCAAACTTTTTCCCTAGTTGCAAGGTTGGAATCCATCAGACTGTTCCTTACATTTGCAGCCTTCCAGGGATTCAAAGTCTTCCAAATAGATGTGAAGTGAGCCTTCCTAAATGGAGACTTGAAAGAAGAGGTCTATGTAGAGCAACCTCCATATTTTGTAGATTCTAACTCTCCTACTGCTGTGTATGGACTTAGGAAAGCTCTATATGGGCTCAAACAAGCCCCAAGTGCATGGTATGAGACATTTTCTACCTTTCTCATTGAGAACAAAATCTCAAGGGGGAAGATAGACAAGACCCTATTTCTAAGGGAATCTTAGGGAAAAATCATCCTAGTCCAGAT
Organism: Platanthera zijinensis; assembly: GCA_039513925.1. NCBI lineage: Eukaryota > Viridiplantae > Streptophyta > Magnoliopsida > Asparagales > Orchidaceae > Platanthera > Platanthera zijinensis. The sequence continues at coordinate 36,981,044 of CM077090.1, forward strand.
TTATGTTGATGACATAATATTTGGCTCTACTGATGACAACCTCTACAAGAATTTTGCAAAACTTATGCAGGGGAAGTTTGTGATGAGTAGTATGTATGAACTGAAGTTCTTCTTGAGACTCCAAGTTAGACAGACTGATGATGGTCTATCTATATCTCTGTCAAAGTTCACTAGGGAGCTAATCAAGAAGTATGGTATGGAGAATGCTTCTACCATAAGAACTCCCATGAGCTTAGGTATGCCAATAGGCAAAGATGATCCAGGGAAACCTATTGGTCCAACTTTGTATAGAGGTATAGTTGGCTCCCTTCTCTACCTCACTGCAAGTTGGCCTAACATTATGTATGCAACATGTGTCTGTTCTAGGTATCAGACCTGCCCTAAAGAATCTCACTACACTGTTATGAAAATAATATTGATATATCTTAAGGGCACCCAAGATCTTGGCCTATTGTACCCTAGGAATGGGGAGTTTGAACTAACATGTTATTCAGATGCAGATTTTGCCGGCTGTATGAAGGACAGGAAGAGCACATCTGGCTCCTATCAATTTTTAGGTGGAAGGCTTGTCTCTTGGAGCAATAAGAAGCAAACAAGTGTTGCAATCTCCACTACTGAGTCAAAGTACATTTTAACTGGGAGTTGTTGTGCTCAGTTGCTATGGATCCAGCATCAACTTCAGGACTACAACATTCAGATAAGTAGAACTCCACTCTTTTGTGATTCTACTAGTGCAATTTCTATAGCTAGGAATCCTGTCTCCTATAGTAAGACTAGGAATATAGAAATTAGGTATCATTTCATTAGAGAACATGTGGAAAGGCAAGACATCAGCCTTGCGTTTGTCTCCACATACAAGCAAGTGGTTGACATCTTCACTAAGACACTAGATGAAGCAAAGTTCAACACCTTCAAATTTGAATTTGGTATGTTGAATCTTGTGTAGCTTCAATTCTCTCCCCTACCATATACAGCACTATCTATTTTGTAGGTAGTACAAGTCCTTCCCCAAGATAATGAAGCTAGAGTGCAACAGTTAAGGAGCAAGCCTAACAGGTGAAATAGAATTAAGTCTAAGAAGGGGGATCAACCCCAGACAGATAGGGGGATAAAATCTCCACAACAATCCCCCTATTACAGACGTCAAAAAGAGGGAGAGGAGTTAAGGGAAGGAGTTAGGGGGAATAAACTTGATCAAGTCCTGACCAAGCCAATATGAAGGATAGGCTCAACAGCAAGATGGTGCTGAAGTTGATTCAGCACTAGAATAGCAAGGATAGAGCTTGCCAGGAGGAGTTCTCCACAGGCTGGAGTAGTGTGGTAACATTTTCAAACCCTAATGATGTTACACAAGTTTTAGTTTTATTTTAATATACTGTGCATGTCAATGACCTGGGTTATTTATTTTGACTTCTTCAAATAGGGGGGGATATTTTGTTCCTCGATCCTAAGTCCCAGATTTATAAGAAGTCAAACTGGTCAATGACATGTACATATAATGTATTTAATGTATGCTTTAGTTATTTCATGCAGGTTGTCCTTGATTGGATAGGAGAATAGGAAGAGAAAGCTGGAAGTCAGACAATTTGACTAAGGCAAAATAGCTGAGACAGTTCAGCAAAACTGTTGAGACAGTTGAGCATAACCACTGAGACAGCTAAGAAGACAGTCTCAGCAAAACCGCTGAGATAGCTGAGAAGCTCAACACAAATCCTTGATAGAAATGTTGGTCTCAGCTAAACCGCTGAGACAGAAGATAGTCTCAAATGAAAAGAAGAAACCGCTGAGAACAGAAGTCAGCTGTGAAGTAGAAACCGCTGAGACAGTTGAGAAGGAACCGCTGAGACCAAGTCAGCAGAACTTCTCTATGTCCAGAAACATTGAACTGGATTCAGAGTTCATCAAGATGAGCTAAACTTTCGTCAAGCTAAAGTTAAAGGTTGAGATTCTGAGTTCGTTGAGCTCAACTCAGCATTTGACGGACTGGATTTTGAATTCGTCGAGCCCAGTTCAGAATTCGTCAAACACAGCTTAACTTTCGTCGAGCTCAATTTAAAGCTTAAAGATTCTAAATTCGTCGAGCCCAATTTAGAATTCGTCGAACACAACTCATCTTTCATCGAGCTCAAGTTAAAGCTTAAATATTCTGAATTCATCGAGCCCAATTCAGAATTCGTCGAACGCAGCACATCTTTCGTCGAGCTCAAGTTGAAGCTTAAAGATTCTAAATTCGTCGAGCTCAGGTTGGCTTTCGTCGAACTGATTTCAAAGTTCGTTGAACGCAGTTTGCCTTTCGTCGAGCGCAATCAGGGCACTTCATGTTATTGCGGGAAAGCTAGGGCAGCGCCGGAAAGTATTGTTTGTCTTCCTCTGAGGGAGGTGGCCTCACTATCCGTGACTGGGCCCCACATTCAAATTGCGTCGTTGATTCAAAATCAATAGATATAAAAGGAATAGAACACAAGCAGATTAGGGTTAACGAGAACAGAAGTAGAACACAAAAAAGAGGCGATTGGACTTCATCTTCTCCGACAAGCTTGAAAGTAAAGTCCAGCAAGCATGCCAGAAGGTTAAGAGAGAAAGCTAGTTGAAGCTTCCTCCATTTCAGTAAGATTGTTCCTTGGGGAACAAGTTTGCTGATTCACACAATCAGCAGAAGGAGATAAATGTGTGAAGGATATTAAGCCTTCAACAGCAGGTAGCTGTAGAAGAAGAATAATTCCTTCTACATCAAGTGGACTGGACTGATATCTGCTCAGTCCAGCAAGTTGGACTCAGAGATTTTTCTATGAGTCAGTTGTTCAAGTTTATTGATTTACTTTCTATAGGATTCAGTTTATCTGAATCTGAGTGTAGGGCACTTTTGTGCCTGAGTGGTAGGTGGCAAATTTGTCACTTAGGTAGGTGCCCTGCTTGGGTACTGAGGTAGGATCCAACTGTGGATCTGAGCTATAGGGCTTAAGTGCCTGAGGTTGGAGATAACTGCTCTTTGAGGTAGGATCCAAGTGTCGATCTGAGCTGTAGGGCTTATGTTCCTGAGGTAGGAGAGAGCTGCTCTCTAAGGTAGGATCCAAATGTGGATCTGAGGTAGGGCTATCCTCCCAGCCTGAGTGTCAGGTCTAGTGCTTGAGGTAGGTAATTGTAGAGTCACTGAGCTGTAGGTGAAAAGTGTGTCACTGAGTTGTAGTCCTTGGAGGAGGCTGAGCTGTAGGTTCCTGGAAGGGCACTAAGGTAGGTACCTGGATAGGTACTGAGCTGTTGATGAGTCCAAATATTACACAGATTATTGGACTCATCTAGGCCAATTTTATCGTCTTAGCACTGCACTTGAGAGCTATAACTGCTTATATTTGCTTATTTGACTATTTCTTGATAAAGTGCACTTTAGGCCCATTTTTTGTGTGCTTTCGTTGCTTCTGTGTTTTTGTTGTTTTACTTGTTCTCTCATTGTGTCTTGAGAATATGGTGTGCACTTTTAGTGGCCTTTATGCCTCTTCTGCTGGTGCATGGGTCGTGTGCGTGCTCCGAAACTGCTCGGGAGACCCCGATGATACAGGAACACTGCGCACGATCACTGGACTCACTGCGCACGACCACTGGTCGTGCGCCACTGATCGTGCGCATTACATTATCCTTTTCCCAAGTTATTTCTTGACGATCGCACGATCACTGGACCTATTGTGCACGACCATTGGTCGTGCGCTGGTGATCGTGCGCTCTGTCCTCTTCTTATTCCTAGTTCTGCCCGGGTAATCGGACGAGCACTTGCCATTGCGCGCACGACCACTGGTCGTGCGCCACTGATCGTGCGCTTTTACCTCTTGCTTTTTACAGTTCTGTCTTAGCCAATCACACGATCAGTGGATTCAGTGCGCATGACCATCGGTCGTGTGCCACTGATCGTGCGCATATTTGCTGATGTTTTTGTCCAAGTTGCAGGTTTAATTAGAAATTGCGCATGATCATCGACCGACAGTGCGCACGAACACTGGTCGTACACCACTGATTGTGCGCTCTGCTTATTCTGCCTCCATATTTAAGGGGTTGCTCCGCGATTTAGGTCAACGCTGGTCATTTCTGCGATCAGAGAGTGCGCGGGAAGTGCTGATCTACTTCTTGAATGCTCCTCCACTCATCTACCTCCTCCTGGAAGCTTTCTCCGGCCATCTGAATGACCATCAACCTTCGGAGGGCTCCCGACCATCAGTAACAAGTAACAGGAACTCTTGGCGACATTTCTCTGGAAGAGAGGAAGATAAGATCAAAGGAACGAGAAGAAGACGAAGTAGAACAAGTGGATTGACAACCCACCTACCTCCGGTAGAGACCACAGTCTGTGTCGTGAAGTGGATTTCCAACCCACCACTCTGGCCAAGAACTACGACTACTCCTTCTATCTTGTGGTTTTCTCTACCTTTTCTCTTGTGGAATGTAACTTTAAGCTTGTAATAGACTTTTACTTCTTTTCATTTGTCTATGAATGAAGGATGTTTAGTTAGTTAAATTTTTATTGTAGTTGTGACTAACTCACCCCCGCTCCCATTCCATCACTAGCACACTAGATCCCTCTCTAGCAAGGGATAGATGTAACACCCCTGGTTTTTTTCTGTTTTTATTTAATATCCCTTTGGCGTTACGATGACGCGTTTCCGGCTGTTGCCATTGTTAGAGTACCTTGTTAGGAGTTCTTAGTGGTCGTAGCCTGTTTGCAAGGTTCCCCAGCTAGCTGGAGTCAGTTTTGAATACTCGGCTGAGCCTCTCGGGGAATGCTCGTGCTTTGGCTTCGGGAGGGGTTAGCCCAAGTGTTTGATCGTCGGAGGTTGTTTTTGACTTCGCCATTGTTTTTCGTAGCCTGAGTGTTTAGCTACGGTGCGATTTTGGTGGAAATCCGAGATCGTTTATTTTCGCGTTGTTTCGACGGTTGCTTGCTAGCGGGTAGTCATTTTATTTAAGCGTATATATATATTTACACGTTTAGTTTGGTGGGTGTTGTAGGCGTGTCGGTGTATATAGGCATACATATTCGTACGTATAAAGCTTTATAAAAATATATATGTGTACTGTATGTATATATAAAGGTATAGATTTATATGTATATATATACATAATGTTAGTAGTGACAGCCCTTGTAACTTATTTAATTAAAATGATATCTAATTAAATAAGTTATGTATAAGGATTCTTTTATTAGTGTGTCGGTTAATATAATAGGGGTTGTTAGTGTAAGTATATATAATGTTGTTATTAGGTTTAGGTTATTTTTCCTTCCCCAAACCCGGTGGCTCTGTTCCTGCGGGAAGAACGAAGAGGCGGAAGCAGCGTGAGCACCGACCGTCCATCCCCTGCCCCGTAAAGCTCAGAATTTTCGTTTGAGGCCGGATCCGAGCTCCTCTAGGCAAGACCTTCGTTCCGAGGTAAACTTTTTGAGAGTTCACCATCCTTTTCTCCAAGCCTAGGGCTGCGGTTTCCTAGCTAAATGGTGCCCAGATTTTCTTCTTTTTCAGGTTTCCATAGTCTTGATGCTTGCGGCCGGTCCTGCTGGGAAGAACGCTGCTGGCCGAAATTTTCAAAAAAAACCCAAGGCAAGTGAGCCCCCTCGCCCTTGCATAAGTGATTCAATGTAGTGCCCCTTGGTTTGCTTGATTTAGGAACTAACCCTCCTAAGATTTTGGTTACTCGAAATTTTTTGTGTTATTCCTCATTTGTTCTATGTCGCGGTTTCACGGTTAGGAGTGTTAGATTGAATTTTATACCAAATGATTATTCAGTTTAGATGTTGTATTTTGGGACTTTGAGTCATGCCCGCATTCCGTCAAGGATGGTAACTTTTTCTTGTTCAAATCCTTTGTTTGCTTGAATCGCGGTCGGAAAGAGTTTAGCTTTAAGGGTTCTTTATGTTTGGTTCAAAAAAAATGCCCAAACCGAATATATAGCTTGTAGCTTATCTCTTTTCATTAAATTGTTGTAGCTTTGGATCTTGCCTAGAGCGAGTGTGGTTCGAAGGCTCTTGTGTTAGCTCTTGTTCATTAATTTCGGTTAGAACTTGTCTAGATGTTTAGGAGTAATGGCTTGTTAGAACCTCGTCCATTTCATATCTAGTTTATAAAGCGTGGTTTTTCCTTGGGTGTAAACAAAGACTAACTCGTTTTATTATGAAGTTAATTGTTTATGTTCGCATCAAGTTAATTGTTTATGTTAGGTATTAAATGAATCGTGCGTGGATAGGTATCAAATTAATTCTGTTTGTCTTTGTATCAAGTTGATTAGGTATGTTTTGATATTTAATCATTGGTATACGTTTGGTTCACAAATTACTTGTATGTGCCTATTATCAAGCTATTGGTCGAGATTTAGTATCGAGTTGCCTGCAGATATTTTTTATCAAATCACTTTCTATTTTTTTTTATTTTGGGTCAAACCACTTGATTAGACAAATTGGATGTTTAGTCCACTGACATATAATAATTTTAGGTGGGTTGCTCTAGATTGTTTAGGGTTCAGTGTGACTTCTTGGTGATTCATGGAACCACCAGCAAGGGTTTTCCCGAGTCACTTAGTGCTGGAGTAGGATGTGATTTAGGGGAGAGTTGGCTTGATGCCGCCACCCCTGTGTTCTTCTTGTCTTATTAAGGCAACATGGGCTGTTTGGTTGAGTTGGACCGGTGCCGCCACCACAGCCCTCGAAGATATTTAGGCCTGCTAGATTTGGTCGGACATGTGGCCACCAGTCTAGGCCCTTATTACTGATTGTTATTCGTCTCCTATGCTAGGTGACTCTCTTGGCTCTGGCTCTATGTTAGGGTTTTCTAGCTGTGCTAAACCTTTTGTAGACATTATTGAAGTTCGGCTTCATTCGTGCTTTTGGTGCACTCCCTTTCTACTCACTTGTGTTGGGTATCAGTTTTAGCTGCTTTACTTACATTCTTTTACCTGTGCCTGTTTTACTTCACTTTCACTTACTTCTGACCTGATGTTTTATTCCTGTATAAATCTATTATACCTTTGCTTTTGCTTTTGATAGTTATTTTGCTGAGGTGTTCGTTTTTCTGAATACCTCAGGTACAGGTATTTAGCCGACTGTGCGGCTAGTTTGCTCCTGGAGATTTTCTAGCATTTCAGCTACTACTGTGGTTCTCTGTTCCTCTTGCTTGGGAGGTAGTTTTCTTTTGACTTGTAGTATAGACATACCTACTCACCAGTGGGTTCGTGTCATATGTTGACGCCCATTGGTGGTTTGTCTTTTAGATACTTTGCACTTGCTTACACTGTTAGTTTTACTGCTTTTGGATATATTAAACTTGCTCTTGGGATGATTTATGTTAGGATGCTAGTTACTTTTAAACTCTAAAAACACTATTAAGTATATATAACTCATGAGCTGCATGTTTTACAAAACTCATACAGTACTTTCATGGCAACGTAAAAAGACCATTTTCCTTATATATATATATATATATATTAAATCTAGGGTCTTGCATAGTATAAGATGTCCCCTGGGGACACTTATGCGTTCTCTCTTAGGATGCATAAATGTAAACAAAGTATTTTCCGCTACATATACGTATAATTTTTAAGTGTGGACTAGATGATCCACAGAGCCGAGTGATACGTCCTTAAAAATATAACTTAATTTCTAATAATTTAACTTTCGAATTTTCATAAAATAAAGTAGATAGTGTTCCGCCTGAGCGTCAATAGTTATCCCCTGCTCGACGTGCCATCACGACACATGTTTTTTTTCTCAGACTCATATAATTCTTTAATTTGGGGAAAAATGCGGGTTGTGACAGTTGGTATCAGAGAGTGATTGCTTGACAAATTGTCGGGCAACCTTTCCCTGTAAGTATTAGATGTTTAGAGTCATATCATACACACACCGACCTGTCATCAACACATCTTAGCTGAAGCACGAACTCTACACTCATGACATAACATGAAGTATACGGGGCATATTATGTAGAATGGGATGCATAATATGTGTTCGTATATGGATCCACCATAGGAGGCAACATGTGAGGGTTATGTATTTATGGGGTGCATAACCTCACTACATGGATGCGACTAGCACGTTTTCTCTTTCGTTATATGAAAATGTTATGTATTATGGGATGCATAACATTTTCATGCGTATGCCGCTCATAACATGCATTAGGGCCTTTTTAGAATGCATAGTGAAAGTGAGGGGATAAGTTGTAAACTACTCTAGAGGGGGGGTGAATAGAGTATTCAAATTTTATGAATAACTAGTCAGCTCCCTTGGAGTTTATTTACGGAAGAAATAATCTGATACTTGAACCCTAAGAGCCTAACACAGTGAGGTGCACAAGTGAGAGAGTTAACTGAAATTTCAGTTTAACTATAAACCTATCACAGCAACTAGCAATCCTAGGTAGTTCTATCACAGCCACAGAATAAACAATTAAACAAAAAACAGCCAGAGAGACACAGGATATATAGTGGTTCCCTCTTAATAGGTACTCCACTATTCTACCACCCTGGTAGGAATCCACTACAGGTTTTTGCTAAGGTGCCCTGCCACCAATGATCTGATTCAGGTAGATCAAACAGACCCTTTGAGCTTTTGATAAGGATGCTCAACCACAGGTTGTTGATAAGGTGCCCTGTCACCAATGTTCACTTTTGAAGAGGTGTGAAAACTCTTTTACAAAGGGGTTGAGAGGGTTAGATTGTCTTCTCTGTTGTTAATACAGATTAGAGAGGACTTGTGGATTCTCTAAAGAATCAAAGTCTCCCCCTAGCTCAGTGAAAGTCCAGGGAAAGCCTTTGCTTCAGGATGAAGGAGTTTCAGATATACTGAAACTAAATCCTCAGAGATCTGTAGACTGATTTTTATCAGGTCTTCAGATTCTGGAGCACGTGAAGCAGATCTGGAGCTCTTTCTGAAGTCTTGAAAACTCTAAGCAGATGCTCAGGAGACTTGAGAATGAAAGTAATTGCTCTGGGCTTTTTTTTTTCAGGGGAGCTTTTCTTCTTCTTTTTGTGAAATGACGAAGAGTTGGTCTGAAGATGCTTGAGAGAATGCAGCACACGAAAAAATTCTCTCTGTATATGTTTCTTGCCCTTTTTGTGAGAAAAGATCTCTCTTAAATATGTCTTCTCATTTTTCCTTTGGAATGGCTCTATTGATTTTAATTCTCGAGCCCTGCAGCAGATTATCTCAAAATAGAATATAGCGATAGGAATAGAATGACCTATTAGCTTGCTGTCAGTCCCAATGAGGAATTAAATAAGTGGGAAAATATCTCAGTATAAAGACTTACCATTCTTGGAAATAGCACACAGTGCCAACGACTAGAATACAGCCTGGCAATATATTTTGTATAATAGGACAAAAATGCTTTATCAAAATACTGAATCCCGTAATTTATGCTTAACATATTTGGTAATTAATTCATTTGAATTTAAGCCATACATTAGCAAAAACAATCTTCAGAAAATCTTTCTAACCACACGCTAAAATACTTGGAAATAAACCAAGGAATAAAATGAATATAAAAAGAATAAAGGCAGACAATAAACGTCGAACTGGGGTTCGATGATCGTCGACCTAGCTAACAGATCGTCGACAGAAAGCAGAAATCTGTCAACACAGAAATCGTCGACCAGCACAAGATATCGTCGACGACTAAGGCAAATATCTGTCGAGACAGAAATCGTGAAGCAAGAATACGATCGTGGAACTGCTGATGGCAGATCGTCGACCAACCTTCAGAGCATAAGTAACTTGCTCTGAGATCGTCGACCATCGGTCGACGATAATTGTCTTGACTTCAACGATTCTATAGCCCTACTTTCGTCGACCATTTGATCGACGATCGCGAGGCCTCGTTCGACGATGGTCGAACGGAAAATGCCTTAACCAAAAAATACATCTAGAACATCTAGCCTAAGCTCTAGGTCAGTTATAAACTGTCCTAGGGAAACTGAACAAGGCCTAATCATGATCATATATAGTTATATGGATCAAGAGGGGCTGGAAAGGGATTACATAAGCCAAATCACATCCAGGTACCACCAATCTCCCCCTATTTGGGTTATGTTATCCAATCCGATCTAAAACTAATGCACACAATATCGAAAGCAGAGATTAACCAAAAAAATTTAAATCACAGGCAATCCACAGAAAAACATAAAACCATAAGTCAGCAGAACTATAAAGTATCAAGCAGATTTATCAGAGGTTTTGGCATCAGATGAGTTCTTAGGGATTACAGCTGGTTTGAAAATAATTTCCCTGTTTGGATTTGCTGCTTGTCTTTTGGATAGCATTAGATCATGTTCACCAATAATTTTCTTTTCAGCATAGCTTGGCAAAACTGCAGCAGGGTGCTACTTCATGTATTCTTCAGTATTAAAAATTTCAGAGTTGACTTGAATTTTCCTGAGTTCCTTTTCTCTGAATTCAGACATAGTTGTATATGCTGTAGGGTCTAGACCTTGAGCTTTGGCTCTCTCCATCATGCTTAGAGCAATAGATTCCTTAAATCTTGCCATAGAGGCAATTCTTTCAGTTTCAGTCATGTCTGATGGAGAGGGTGGTCTGTCAGTATCAGCTTGAGCTGCAATCTCCATGTTCCTTTGAAGAGCTGTGGCTAATTTGCTTGAGTCAAGAGGAATCTGTGCAGCCTTCTTAGGATCACTTTCAGCATATAGAGATCTGGGAGGTGCAAGTTCAATGAACTTCTTGTGGGATTTCTCTGAATAGACCACTCTTTTTCCTTTCATTTCAGCTGTCTCAGAAGCAGCAGGTTTCCTTGATGTGGAGGATGGACCTCTCCTGGGAGGAAGAGGTTTCCATTCTGGAACTTTCTTTTTAGGAGCAGGAGGAGGAGAGAAAGTAGATTGCTGAAATATCATCTCCTTTATTTGTTCCATGGGAACATTTTCATTTCTTTTCCTTCCTTGTCCTGATACATCTTGGCCTCCTTGGCTTTGGTTACTCCTTCTCTGGTAAGACTTAAAGGTGTTGGAACTTGCTGATTTTGCAGATGGAGCAAAAGAGAGACTTCCAGAGGCTCCAGCACTAGGAGGTGGAGGAGGACCTCTGGGGGGGAATTTCTGAATTGGAGTGTCATATCTTTTTGTTCTCTTCTTCTCTCTTGACTGATTCTTTGAAAGTCGCATCCATGGTTGAAATTCCTTGCTCTTGGGATCAATTCCCTTCAGAATGAAATAGGGAACATCCTTGTCTGGATTAGCAGTAGGATGAGTAGATGCTTTTCTTTTCTTGGATACAGCCTTTTTCTTCTTCTGGGTACTATCAGAATCCTCAGAATCATCATCATCAGAGGAGTGGGATGAGGTTCTGCCAGCATAATCATCAAAATCTTGTTCTGAGATATCTTTGGCAGCTATAGCATGTTCAGCCTTTTCTTTCTCCTGCTTCTCTCTATCTTCCTTTTCTTTTGCTTCCTCAATGGCATCTTGTACAAGGAGGGCATCAAGATCAACATTTGGAGATCTCTTCCAGAGTTCCGATTCAGGATACAAGTCAGGAGCTATCCTGGGGACCAGTTCTGCAATAGAAGGAATGGGTAGAGGATAGGTAAGGATAGGTGGAGAAAAGATGACTGTATCTGCAGGGGCAGATGCTTTCTCTAGAGAGATGACTAGGGAATCCATATAAGAATTAGCTAACCCTTCAATGTACTCAGAGGCAATATTCTCAGCCACAAAGGCTATAAATTGTTCAAGGTTGAGAGTACCTGAGCTTGATTCCTTTTCAGTCATTTTGGAGGCATTCTCTGGTAAGTCTTGCACAGCCTCAACTTCTTCAGCAGCAGCAGCAGGGATGTTGATTGTGCCTGCATACAAAGAAAGATAAGTTAACAACCAAGTGGGAATAGAGTATTCCCCCAAGGTGAACAACAGCAGGTAATTGATAGAGTTACCTGAGATCTACACAGGATACCACTTTGCATCTAGGAAGGAGGTTATAATTCCTTCTAGATGTTCAGTGACATCAGGGATAGACACCTCTGCAAGGCACAAGAGGAGTGCCATACAGGAAAAGAAGAGAGAGTCCTTGACCAGGGGATCATCAAGGTACTCAGGTCTATAAGGGACTGTTTTCTCTTGAGAAGGAGGAACAAAAGGAGATGTGAGTGTGAACTCACAGTCTGAATTGAGAAAGGATTCCAAAGCATTATCAGAGTCAATGGAGATAGCCTCATCAACTTGCAACACTGATGCAAGATCATCAGCAGCATCTGGTTGAGCAGTAGCATTCTGAAGTTGTTGAACCACTGCTTCTGAGTCAGTAGTGTTTATTGAATCTTTTTCACACAAGTCCATGAGGCCTCCCTCATTATTTTTCTCTGGGAGTTCTTCATCAGAAGCTAGAGTCATTAGGGAGTGAATGTCTTTGTTAGATAAAGATATCAATTTAAAGTCCTGATTATAACCTTTAGAGGAAGTGTTTTACCTTCTGGTTGCTCTGGAAGCTCTTGAGGTTCTTCTACAATTGCTGTAAGGGGAAGAGAAGAGTTGTCCTGAAGGGTCAAGGCATCACCTGAGACCACTTCAACAGACATCTCCCCCTGCATGACTTCAGTGGGGACTGGAGTCATGCATCTTACTAAAGAGGGCTCAGTAGAGGGTGGAAGTGATTTGATGGCTTCAGTAAGGGCTTTGATGGATGCAATGAGAGGGGCATTGGCAGCCTCAATCATTTTTTGTATGGATGGAGTGATGAGCTCTACAATTTGTGCAAGCAATTCAGGAGTTATCTGAAATGCTGGTGGTGTGGAGGTGGATGGATGACTAAGAGATGCAACTTGAGGTGGTGACGGAATGGAAGCGGTATGATCTGTCACATGATCAACTGAATCATGTGGAGATGGGTGAACATCAACATGAGTGCGGGATTCATGTTGAGATAAGTGTGTGAGGATTGTAGCAGTTACCATGTCAACACTGGCTGCGGCTGCCAGATGTTGTGGTATGGGTGACTCGGGTGGAGATGCACGTAGGATGGAAGATGCAAGTTGTGGTGGCACTGCAGATTGTGTGGAGGGTAATGCAGGAGATGAGGATGCAGGGGTAAAGAGGGAGGATGAAGGGATTGCTGAGCCTTCCCCAGCAAGTTGGAGAGTGGCTGAATCAGCCCTTGTGTCTGATGGAGGGTTAGGTTCAACCCTGGCTGACTTCTTGATGACTCTCTGAGATTTCTTGAACAGAGAGGGGTCCAACCTCTTGCTGGCGTTGACTGCGGAGGGTGCAGAAACAAGCAGCAGGGGTGCTTTCACATATAGAAACACACCCAATACCCTAGCAAGGTTTACTTCTTTCTGATTGTTCTTTCTCCTTATTAGTTCAAACAGAACTTTTCCCCAGGCTATCTGCGTCTTATTCACCAAAACTGACATTAAGGCAAATTGTTGCCTGTTGATGTTGTCGTGAGCAGAGTGCTTTCCCAAAACGACCTTGCCCACTAGGTCTGCCAGAAACTTGTACTCTGGAGACAGGTTTATCATCAGCAGCTTAGCTGGAATACCCTCAGCATGGCCCATCACAATTAGCATGCGGCCATATTCCTCTGAATTTTGCTCATAGTCCTCAGTACCGGTTGGTAGACCAAACAACTCAGTCAGAACATCAGGAGTCAGAATGACCTCCTCTCCATTTATCTTTCCAGTCATCGCTTCGTCGCTGGAGGACGAGGTATATACCCATTCTCGAATCTCTGGTATATGAATCTTTGGTGAGAATGACATAAATTTCTTTAGCCCTTGATCTTCACACAGCTGCAGAATGTCTTGGAAGGGTTGATCACATCGACTGAAAGAATCGAAGTCGACACAGAATCCAGTGTCGAACTTCATTCCGAATAGAACTGCTGAAGGAATCGCCATAGGATTGAAGAGAGAATGGAGAATTGAGATGCAAGGCAGGGGAGAAGAGAATCGCACGGGATTAGAGTTCGAGAGCGAATTCTAATCCAGAAGATGGAATATGAAAAGACAGAGCGGAAGAACGACGATCTCCAGACCTAAATCGACTATCAGATATAAATCTGCGATCGTCGAACCCGGAATAAAATCGGTCGTCGAACAATGACCGACGATAGTCAATATTTGACTAAACGTTAAACACCGACCGACTCCAAGCAATCACCACGATCGTCGATCAATATATGTTGGTCGACGATTTACCACACAGCACAGAAAATCTGTTGTCGACCATTGGTCGACGATAGATACCTAAGGAGAGATCGTTGACCAGTTGATCGACGATTTCTGCCTTACTACCGAACGAGCTGTCGTCGACTGTTGGTCGACGATAGTTCTGACCTGGTCGAAGATCGTCGAGCAGTCGTTCGATGATTTTAGACAGAAAACAAATCTATCCAAATTTTCACTACTCTGAACCATTAATCATACCAAGCTGGTTCAGGAAGAACAAGTGCCTTTGTTCATCAAGGGGCTTAGTGAAAATATCTCCTCTCTGCAGGTCTGTGGATATAAATTCCATTGCTATCTTGTTCTTTTCCACGTTATCTCTCAGAAAATGATGTCTAATCTCAATGTGCTTGGTCCTGGAATGGTGCACAGGATTTTGAGCAATTGATATTGCACTGGTACTGTCACACAGAATTTTTGTTTTTGAGTGTGTGTACCCATAATCCACTAGCTGATTTTGAATCCACAGGATCTGTGAACAACAACTAGCTGCTGCTATATATTCAGCCTCAGCAGTTGAAGTAGACACAGATGCCTGTTTCTTACAAAACCAAGAGACAAGTCTCTCTCCCAGGAACTGACAGGTCCCTGAGGTGCTTTTCCTGTCAACTCTACAACTAGCATAATCAGCATCTGAATATCCAATCAATTCAAATCCTGACTCAGCTGGGTACCACAGTCCTAAGTTAGGGCATCCCTTAAGGTATCTCAAGATCCTCTTGAGAAGAGTTAAGTGAGATTCCTTTGGGTTGACCTGAAACCTAGCACATAGGCATGTAGCAAACATTATGTCAGGCCTACTTGCAGTCAAATACAGCAGGGAACCAACAATGGCTCTATAGTTCTTTTGATCAACAGACTTGCCATTGACATCAGAGTCAATAACTGCATTTGAGGCCATAGGTGTGCTCATTGATGAAGCATCAGACATTCCAAATCTTTTAACCAGCTCTCTGGCATATTTTGATTGAGAAATGAAGATACCATCATCACACTGTTTCACTTGGAGACCAAGGAAATAGGATAATTCACCCATGCTGCTCATCTCAAACTTGGAGTGCATTAGTTCAGAAAACCTCTTGCATAGTTTGGGATCAGTGGAGCCAAATATAATGTCATCTACATAGATTTGAACTAATAGTTGTGAGTCCTTATGATGTCTAATAAATAGGGTTCTATCTACTACACCTCTCACAAACTTGTGTTCTAGAAGGAAATTTGCTAAGGTCTCATACCAAGCTCTAGGAGCTTGCTTAAGTCCATATAGAGCCTTTTGGAGTTTGAACACATGAGTGGGTAAGGTTGATGAAACAAACCCTGGTGGTTGTTCAACAAACACTTCTTCCTTTAAATCTCCATTGAGGAAGGCACTCTTCACATCCATTTGGAAGACCTTAAATTTCTTATAGGCAGCATAGGCTAGGAAAATCCTAATGGCTTATAGTCTAGCTACAGGGGCAAAGGTCTGATCATAATCTATGCCTTCCTCCTGTCTATAGCCTTGAGCTACTAGCCTAGCCTTATTCCTAACTACTATGCCTTGGGCATCAAGCTTGTTTCTAAACACCCACTTGGTGCCTATGATCAGTTGACCTCTTGGTCTTGGAACCAAGGTCCAAACTTTACATCTTTCAAACTGGTTAAGTTCCTCTTGCATGGCTATAATCCAGTGTGGATCAAGCTCAGCATCTTTAATGGTTAGGGGCTCAACCTGAGAAAGGAAACAAGCAAACATCACATCTTTGTTGAGTTGATGTCTTGTCTGGACTCCTACTGAAATGTCTCCAATCACTTGAGATACAGGGTGATATCTAAGTGTGACAGGATTAGTAGGTTCAACAATGATCTGATCTTCAGCATGTTCAAGATTTAATTCCTCATGTGGAATTTGATCAACTGTTGGAGCAGGTGCTTTAACTTGTAAAAGTTCTACATCAGATTCAGAATCTGAAGAAGCAACCTGAGGAGTTTGTTGGGGATGATTCTCCTGTGTGAGTCTCAAACCTTCCAAATCCTTACTTACTCCTAGGACTTGCACTGTACTATTAGAGGAAGAGTCCTTCTCCTTATAATACATGACTGTCTCATCAAAAGAGACGTGTGCAGACTCTTCTATCTTAAGAGAGGATTTATTGAGGACCCTATAGGCTTTGCTTACTTGAGAGTATCCTAGAAAAAATCCCATTGAAGATTTTGCCTCAAATTTTCTAAGGTATTCTTTGTTATTGTTATGAACAGAAGCAACACAGCCAAATACTCTAAAATAGTCTATTTTAGGTTTCACTTGCTTAAGTAACTCATAGGGAGTCTTACCCTTAAGTTTATGTATCAGACTTCTGTTCAATACATAATTAGCTGTGCTAACTGCTTCAGCCCAAAAGGACAGAGGCATGTTAGCATCTGCCAACAATGTACTTGCAGCTTCAATTAGGGTTCTGTTTTTCCTTTCAACTACCCCATTTTGTTGAGGAGTTCTAGGAGCAGAGAAGCTATGTTTAATACCTTCCTTCTCACAGAATTCTTGCATAAGAAGAGACTCAAACTCAGTACCATGATCACTTCTGATCAAGGCAATCAGAGTAGAATACTCACTCTGTATACACTTTAGAAAATCTGTAAGAACCTTGAAGTTATCAGCCTTAGTTCTCAAGAAGAATACCCAAGTGAACCTAGAGAAGTCATCTACAATTACTAGAGTGTAAGACTTTCCTCCAAGACTCTGTACGGCAATAGGACCAAATAAATCCAAATGTAGCAAGTACAGAATCCTGGGAGAATCACTTTTATTAACTGATTTAAAGCTATTTCTTGTTTGCTTACCTAATTGACAAGCTTTGCAAAGGCCTTCCTTCTTGTAGGGGCAAGAAGGTAAGCCTCTTACAAGGTTGTATTTAGCCAGCCTAGAAATATTTTTCAAATTTACATGACTAAGTCTCTTATGCCAAAGGGTATTATTACTGGTTACTTCATTAAACAAGCATATTTCAGATTTGGATGAGTTAAAATCTACAACATAAACATTACCAATTCTAATACCTACTAACACAACAGTATTATTTAAAGCAATATTACAAGCAGTGTCAGTAAACCATACCTTGTACCCAGCATCACACATTTGGCTTACAGAGATTAGGTTATGCTTTAGTCCTGAGACATAAGCAACCTTCTTGAATGTTACAGCTCCTATGGTGAAGCTGCCATACCCTTCAGTCTGTCCACAGCTGGAATCCCCAAATACAACTTTTGGTCCCAGCTTGGCTTTGAACCCTGACAGATTCTTCTTCTTTCCTGTCATATGCTTTGAGCATCCACTATCCAGATACCATTTGTCATGTATGACTGGATAGGTCTTCACCTGCAGAAAGAACAGTTATACATTGTGGACCCAGGTTACCTTGGGTCCAGTATTCTTCACAAAAGAAAAACTAGATATAAAAGATCTTGCAGGCTTAGATTTATATCCTAAAGAGTGTGATCTCCTAGGTGGGATAATCCATTCAGTTGAAGGATTAAACAACCTAGGGTAGTGATTGGGATTTGCAATTCTGGAAGTTTGAAATTTATTTTCCAGCTTAAGTCCAGATCGTCGATCCACGGTCGACGATCGCAAGCCATATCGTCGATCATTTGTAGTAGTGCTATATTCTGGATTCAACGATCTTCGATCACTGGTCGACGACTCAAGATGAGATCGTCGATCTCCTGCACCGAAGATATCATACTTGGTGAAGGTGTTCAGCGATCGTCGATGGTCGTTCGATGATTGGTTTGACGATCGTCGATTAATGTTCGACGATTTTTGTAAAGCTAGAAATTTTTTCTTCCTGTTCTCTTTCTTAATCTTATTCTGAATTTTCTTACATTTTTCAATTTCCTCAGTATTCTTTATTCCTGATTCAGAAATAAATTTTACTGGAGTGCTAAATCTCTCCTTTGTGAGGAGGATGGGTTCACTAGATGTAGCACCTAAGCCTAGTTTATCATTACCAACCCTAGTGTTTGCTATACTAGTTATTTCAGATAATTTAAGGCTTCTGCCATTTAATTGTTCTTCTAATCTCTTAGATTTAGCTAGTTCTAATTTTAGGAATGTTACTTCTTCTTTTGAGCTTTCTAATTCCTTTTCTAATCTAATTATTTCAGTACTTTCCATGTCTAGTTCCATTATCTTTAATCTAAGTGACTTAATTTCTTTTTCAGACAATAGTAAATCTAAACATAGAGTTTTAAATTTTAATTTGAACTCAGGAGATGAGAAATCAAATGAGTCGATTACCTGGTCTTCCATAGAGGAATCTTCATCATTGTCTCCTTCTTCTTCAGAATTCTCTGCAGCTGACAAAGAGCTGCAGGCATCAATAGCCATGAGGCAGACCTCTTTGGCCTTCTTCTCTTCTTCTTCTTCTGAATCACTGGAGCTAGAGGAGCAGGTATCCTCTTCTGTTTCACTCCAGGTAGCAGCCACAAACCCCTTGTCCTTCTTCTTGTATTTGTGTGAGGAGGACTTGGAGTGGTGCTTCCTGTACTCTTTCTCATGTTTCTTCTCCTTGTGTTTCTTCTCTGGACAATCTGGAGCAATGTGTCCAGGCTTGCTGCAAACATAACAGATGATTTCTTTAGATGGAGTCTTGTCATACCTTGGTTTGTCCTCATACTTGGAGAACTTCTTTCTGAGGTCTCTTCTTCCCATGCTGAAGAACCTCTTGGCAATGAGTGCTAGTAACTCCTCATTTGATTGACTTCCTTCAGAAGTCTCAGCAGCCTTAAGAGCTAGAGAGTACTCTTTCTTTGTAGGTGTAGGAGTTTTTACTTCGGTTGCAGCAGCTCTGCTCTTTAAAGTTTGCTCATATGACTTGAGCTTTCCCAACAGAGCTTCTGTGGAAAGTTCCACAGTGTTTCTTCCATCCTTGATGGGCCATATCCTTGAGTCCCAAGAGATGGGAAGGCACATCAGGATCTTGTCATTGACTTCCGACAAAGTTATCTCCTTGTCCAAAGACCTCAGTTCACTTATTATTGAACTGAGTCTTGTGTACATTGTGTCAATGTCTTCAGCATCATCCTTCTTGAAATTTTCATACTGAGAAGTGAGGTTGGATCTCCTGTCCTTCCTCTCATCAGCTGAGCCAGCAACTATGTGGTTGAGGGAATCCCACATAGCTTTGGCTGAGGTACATTCAGCAAGCTTCTGGAATATTTCATCAGACATCGTCTGAGCTAGGATGTTCATTGCTTTTGCATCAGCTGCTTTTGCCTTCTTGTAAGTTTCATTATAGTCAGGTGGTGGCACAGTACTGAGATTAGCAGAAGTGGAAGCAGCAGCAGGCCTAGCAGGTGGTCCTGTCAAAATAGAAGAAAAGATATCTTCATCAATAGAATTCATGTATAGTCTTATCCTGGCCTTCCATATGCCAAACTTGGACAAGTTGCATACAGGAGGTCTGGTGCTTGAATAATCCTTAGACTGGGCTATGTGTGAAAGTGTTTGTGAATGGAATCAGGAAACAACTTATCACAGGATCTTTTAACTCAGGTGTTAGCCTGTATGAACAGCTAACCTCCCTCTGATACCAATTGAAAGTGAGGGGATAAGTTGTAAACTACTCTAGAGGGGGGGTGAATAGAGTATTCAAATTTTATGAATAACTAGTCAGCTCCCTTGGAGTTTATTTGCGGAAGAAATAATCTGATACTTGAACCCTAAGAGCCTAACACAGTGAGGTGCACAAGTGAGAGAGTTAACTGAAATTTTAGTTTAACTATAAACCTATCATAGCAACTAGCAATCCTAGGTAGTTCTATCACAGCCACAGAATAAACAATTAAACAAAAAACAGCCAGAGAGATACAGGATATATAGTGGTTCCCTCTTAATAGGTACTCCACTCTTCTACCACCCTGGTAGGAATCCACTACAGGTTTTTGCTAAGGTGCCCTGCCACCAATGATCTGATTCAGGTAGATCAAACAGACCCTTTGAGCTTTTGATAAGGATGCTCAACCACAGGTTGTTGATAAGGTGCCCTGTCACCAATGTTCACTTTTGAAGAGGTGTGAAAACTCTTTTACAAAGGGGTTGAGAGGGTTAGATTGTCTTCTCTGTTGTTAATACAGATTAGAGAGGACTTGTGGATTCTCTAAAGAATCAAAGTCTCCCCCTGGCTCAGTGAAAGTCCAGGGAAAGCCTTTGCTTCAGGATGAAGGAGTTTCAGATATACTGAAA
This sequence comes from Platanthera zijinensis, assembly GCA_039513925.1. NCBI lineage: Eukaryota > Viridiplantae > Streptophyta > Magnoliopsida > Asparagales > Orchidaceae > Platanthera > Platanthera zijinensis. Next base: position 37,001,468 of record CM077090.1, read on the forward strand.
CTAAATCCTCAGAGATCTGTAGACTGATTTTTATCAGGTCTTCAGATTCTGGAGCACGTGAAGCAGATCTGGAGCTCTTTCTGAAGTCTTGAAAACTCTAAGCAGATGCTCAGGAGACTTGAGAATGAAAGTAATTGCTCTGGGCTTTTTTTTTTCAGGGGAGCTTTTCTTCTTCTTTTTGTGAAATGACGAAGAGTTGGTCTGAAGATGCTTGAGAGAATGCAGCACACGAAAAAATTCTCTCTGTATATGTTTCTTGCCCTTTTTGTGAGAAAAGATCTCTCTTAAATATGTCTTCTAATTTTTCCTTTGGAACGGCTCTATTGATTTTAATTCTCGAGCCCTGCAGCAGATTATCTCAAAATAGAATATAGCGATAGGAATAGAATGACCTATTAGCTTGCTGTCAGTCCCAATGAGGAATTAAATAAGTGGGAAAATATCTCAGTATAAAGACTTACCATTCTTGGAAATAGCACACAGTGCCAACGGCTAGAATACAGCCTGGCAATATATTTTGTATAATAGGACAAAAATGCTTTATCAAAATACTGAATCCCGTAATTTATGCTTAACATATTTGGTAATTAATTCATTTGAATTTAAGCCATACATTAGCAAAAACAATCTTCAGAAAATCTTTCTAACCACACGCTAAAACACTTGGAAATAAACCAAGGAATAAAATGAATATAAAAAGAATAAAGGCAGACAATAAACGTCAAACTGGGGTTCGATGATCGTCGACCTAGCTAACAGATCTTCGATAGAAAGCAGAAATCTGTCGACACAGAAATCGTCGACCAGCACAAGATATCGTCGACGACTAAGGCAAATATCTGTCGAGACAGAAATCGTGAAGCAAGAATACGATCGTGGAACTGCTGATGGCAGATCGTCGACCAACCTTCAGAGCATAAGTAACTTGCTCTGAGATCGTCGACCATCGGTCGACGATAATTGTCTTGACTTCAACGATTCTATAGCCCTGCTATCGTCGACCATTTGATCGACGATCGCGAGGCCTCGTTCGACGATGGTCGAACGGAAAATGCCTTAACCAAAAAATACATCTAGAACATCTAGCCTAAGCTCTAGGTCAGTTATAAACTGTCCTAGGGAAACTGAACAAGGCCTAATCATGATCATATATAGTTATATGGATCAAGAGGGGCTGGAAAGGGATTACATAAGCCAAATCACATCCAGGGTACCAACACATAGCACAAGCATGCATAGCATAACATTGCATAAGCACAACGTGCCAAGCTAAAGACTTGCATGATGACATGTTTACACACATAATTTTTAAGTCAAAAAGAATATAAATTCATGCATTCCCGATCTAGGCACAAGAGTTAGTGTGATGATGGTAAACCATCTCAGGTTAAGCATGGCATTATCTTCCTTTCATAAAAAAAATAATAATAATAAAACCCCAGAGCAAGTTGGCAGTCAAAGCAAGTACTTATGTAGGTTTTTCTGTACCTGTTTGTTTTGTCCTATTAGTTGAACTTGGTTCTGATGATTGATTGTATATTCCTTTTAGTATGGCGTCTAAGCGTAGAGTGACGAGGTCGACTCCCCAATCTGAGGGCATGTCTTCTGGTGCTCAAAGTTGTGCAGTTATGGAGAGTCTGAGGCAAAGCAATAAGGCTCTATCGAGGCAGATGGTGGACGTTCAGTCTCAGATCCAGTCCTTGATATCTGTGGTGGCAGGTCTAGCCCCGAGAGAACAGGATCCTACTTCGGGTGTAGCTATTCCACCACCTCATGCACCCCTAGCTCCTTTGGTGCCTCCAGTGGTGGTTCCCCCGGAGATGGCTTTCATCACTCAGTTCCAGCGACTGCGACCACCTACCTACGATGGCAAGGCAGACTTTATGATTTTGGATGACTGGTTGATTTCCATAGAGGAAATGTTTCATTATTCTGGAGTGTCTGAGGATCAGAAAGTGATGCTGGCCGCCTATCAGCTAAAGGGGTTAGCGAAGAGCTGGTGGATGAGGGAGAAGGAGGGAATGGTAGGAGGAAGCACTTGAGCTTCCTTCAAGGAGATCTTAATATGAAAGTTTCTACCGTCAATGGAGCGAGACAGGCTGATGAATGACTTCCTACATCTGAAGTAGAGACAGCTCACGGTCAGCGAGTATAGGATTGAGTTTAGCAAACTCAGTCGCTTTGCCCCTAGTTTGGTGAGCTTAGAGGAGGATAGAGCGAAACGTTTCCTCGGTGGCCTGAGGAGCAATGTTCAGCAGTTAGCGGTGGTTCATGGAGCGGTGAGTTATGCTGGGGCGATCGAGGCTGCTTTGAAGGTGGAGGCCATTGAAAGCGCGAAGCAAAGAGGACAGTAGGCGAGGAATGAGAAGAGGAAAGCTGTTGAAGCAAAGAGCCCCCAAGTGCCCGGTGCTCCTTCGAGGAAGAGGAGCAAAGAGGTCTGTAGCTTTTGTGGCTAGCCGGGCCATCCATCTGAGAGATGTTTCAAGAGGGCGGCGGCGCAGAAGGAGCATGTGCATGCTATTCAGGGTGCTCCCAGGCAGAATATGGTGTGTACTCTGTGCAATAAAGAGGGGCATGATGTTTCCAGTTGCTGGTTGAAGGACAAGGTCTGCTATCAGTGCGGACAGAAGGGTCATACCAAGGCCAGATGCCCGCAGCTCCAGTCTGTGCTCCGACCAGTTCCCCTTCAGTCTTTGCCACTGCCTCAGTCCGTGGATAAGGGCAAAGGGAAGCTGAATGTGATATCATCAGCGGAGGCTCAAACTTCGACGCAAGTCATTTCAGGTAAACCTTCTCGCTAGTATTTTACTTTTATTGCAGTTTAGTTTGGCTATTGTTTTTTTAATGATTGTGCAACTTTCTCTTTTTTATATATAGGGAGTTTTAAGGTAAAGAATCAATGGGCGCACGTTTTCTTTGTCTCAGGTGCTACCCACTCTTTTGTGGCTAGGGCCTTTGTAGGGCGGTGCCAGTGGGTTCTTGATCGGGTTGGTGATGCATTTTGCATCAAATTCCCCTCGGGTGATTCTGTTATATCGGATCAGGGCATTCTGGATTGTCCTATTATGTTGGGGGATTTCCCGGCCAAGGCAGATCTAAAGGTTATAGACTTTGAAGATTTCGATGTCATCCTGGGTATGGATTGGTTGTCCAGATACGATGCGGTGATCCAGTGTAGGGGTAAGCACTTGGATTTCAGGAAGGACAACGGTCAGCCTGGGAGTATTTTCGGTGATTCGCGCCAGGGCTCTCTAGCGATTTCTGCGGTATGTGTTCAGAGGTTATTTCATTCTAATTGTTTTTTTTGCTTAGTCTCGGTACTGGGGACTGTTAGCAGTGCGCCGCTATTGGATGAGATTCCTGTTGCACGGGAGTTTACCGATGTGTTTCCTAGCGATCTTCCCGGTCTTCCCAAGATAGATATGTTGAGTTTGTGATTGATTTGGAGCCCGGTACGCATCCCATTGCCAAGGCGCCGTATCGGATCGCACTGCGAGAGCTGGAGGAGCTGCGTACCCAGCTTGATGAGTTATTGGAGAAGGGTTTCATAAGGCAGAGCTCGTCGCCCTAGGGTGCTCCTGTTCTCTTTGTGAAGAAGAAAGATGGTTCGATGCGCCTTTGCATTGACTATCGAGAGTTGAACAAAGTCACCATCAAGAACAGGTATCCTCTGCCCAGAATCGACGACTTATTCGATCAGTTGTGTGGTAGCTTGGTGTTCTCCAAGATTGACCTTTTATCAGGATATCATCAGCTCAGGATTTTGGAGTCGGGCATTCCACGAACGGTTTTCCGATCGAGGCATGGACATTTCGAATTTCTGGTTATGTCGTTTGGGCTGGCCAACACGCCATCAACATTCATGGACATGATGAACCGAGTGTCCAAAGATTTTCTTGACAAGTTTGTGGTCGTATTCATAGACGACGTTCTGATTTATTCTCGGAATGCTGCGGAGCATGATAAGCACTTGCGGTTGGTGTTATCTGCCTTGAGAGATCATCAACTATACACCAAGCTGAGTAAATGTGAATTCTGGTTGCCTCAGGTTTCCTTCCTGGGTCATGTGGTGAACAAGGATGACATTTCAGTGGACCCGGAGAAGATTTCTGCAGTGATGGTTTGGCATAAGCCGAGCACACCCAAGGAGATTAGGAGCTTCTTGGGGTTGGACGACTATTATAGAAGGTTTGTTGAGGGCTTTTCTACCTTAGCAACACCCTTGACTAAGCTGACGCAGAAGCACGTGGCTTTCATTTGGAGCGAGAAATATGAGGAGGATTTTCAGGAGCTAAAGAGCAGGTTGTGTTTTGCCCCTGTATTGGCGTTGCCTACGGAGGGCCAGGATTATGATGTGTATGTGGATGCCTCGCATGTTGGGCTCGGAGGCGTGTTGATGCAAGAGGGGAAGTTGATTGCATATGGGTCGCGGCATTTGAAGACTCATGAGCGAAATTACCCTACGCATGACCTCGAGTTTGCGGCGGTGATTTTTGCATTAAAGCTGTGGAGGAATCTACTCTATTGGGCTTAGTGCAAGATTTTCACAGATCATAAGAGACTGAAGTACATGTTTTCACAGAAGGAGCTGAATCTGCGCCAGCGGCGGTGGCTAGAGTTTGTGGCTGATTATGACGTGAAAATCCAGTACTATCCAGGCAAGGCCAATGTAGTGGCCGATGCCCTGAGCCGCAAGACAAGGAAGATCTTCAACCTCACGGCAGACCGTTTAGTGGAAGAGTTCTTGTTGATGGACATCTCTGTGGGATGCTGTGATTTGCAAAGCAGTTTGGCAGTGGCAGAGCCGTCTTGGATTTCACTCACCAGGTTGCACCATAAGGATGATCTAGATTTGCTACACCTGTACCTCAGGGCTGAGAGAGGGGAGTTGCCGGATTTCTCTTTTGACGATTAGGGTACTTTGAAGTATTGCGGTAGGTTTTGCATCCCCGCGATGGGAGACATCAGGGTTATATTATGCAAAGAGGCTCATGGATCCAGTGTTGCCTACCACCCAGGATCTACAAAGATGTATCATGATTTGAAGCATATCGCCTGGTGGTACGGTATGAAGGGGGATATAGCTCGGTATGTTTCAGAATATTACACTTGCAAGTGGGTGAAGGCAGACCATGGGAGGCCTGGTGGCAAGTTGACTCCTTTGGAGATCCTGACTTGGAAGTGGGAAAGTATCTCGATGGACTTTATTATGGGCTTACCGAGATCTCCGCGAGGTTTTGACTCTGTTTGGCTGATAGTGGACAGACTGACGAAGTGTGCCCACTTCGTGCCTTATAAGGTCGACTATCCGATGAGTAAGATAGCGGAGCTGTATTTGAGCGAAGTCATCCATTTACATGGGGTTCCAGTTAGCATCATATCCGACCGAGATTCCAGGTTTACTTCCCGCTTCTAGAAGAGCTTGCAGGAGGATTTAGGCACGTACTTGAGATATTCTACCGCATACCACTCGCAAACCAACGGGCAGACGAAGCGCATCAACCATATTGTGGAGGATATGATCCGCTGTTATATTCTAGACCACGAGGGAGCGTGGGATGAGTGCTTGAGGCTGATGGAGTTCGCATACAACAACAGTTATCATGAAAGCCTGCAGATGGCTCCTTTTGAAGCCTTATATGGGAGGCGCTGCAGAACACCATTTTTTTTGGCTGAGGCTAGTGAGAGGCCTTTGTTGGGTTCTGATGCGCTCGAGGAAATGGAGGTTGTCGTGAAGCTTATTTGGGAGAAGCTTCGGGTGGCTCAGGAGAGGTATGAGAAGAACGCCAACCGGCGTAGGTCCGATTTGGAATTTTCGGTGAAGGATATGGTATTCTTGAAGGTGTTCCCGATGGTTGGAGTAAAGAGGTTCGACAAGAACCATAAGCTGGATCTGAGGTATGTGGGCCCATTCAGGATTGTGGAGCGTATTGGTGTGGCAGCGTATAGGTTGGATTTGCCAGCGACCTTTCCAGGTGTGCACAATATGTTCCATGTGAGTCAACTGCGGAAGTGCGTGCGGAGTAGTAGGCAAGTGTTGGATGTTGTGCATCAGTTGGAGCTGAATCTGACTTTTGTGGAAAGGATGGTCCGCGTTCTGGATGCGCAGGATCGAGTGTTGCGGCGGAAGACCATACCCATGGTTAAAGTCTTATGGAGGAACCAGGAGGTGGAAAGCGTGACTTGGGAGTTGGAGACGGTAATGAGAGAGGCTAACCCTCATCTCTTTCCTTGATTTTTGTGCTGGGTATGTTCTGCCTTCTCTTTTATATCCCTTGTTAGGCTATTTCTGTTTCTTCCTTGTTAGAAGTTTGTGCGTAAAGTTTTTGGGAGAAACTTTCTTTTAGGGGGAGTGTCTGTAACGCCCCCGATTTTTTTTTCTGTATTTATTTAATATCACTTTGGCATTACGATGACGCGTTTCCAGCTGGTGCCATTATTAGAGTACCTCGTTAGGTGTTCTTAGTGGTTGTAGCCTATTTGCAAGATTCCCCAGGTAGCAGGAGTAAGTTTTGGAGACTCTGTTGAGCCTCTCCGGGAATGCTCATGCTTTGGCTTCGGGAGGGGTTAGCCCGAGTGTTTGATCGTTAGAGGTTGTTTTCGACTTCGCCATTGTTTTTCGTAGCCTGAGTGTTTAGCTACGGTGCGAGTTTGGTTGAAATCCGAGATCGTTTATTTTCACGTCGTTTTGACGGTTGCTTGTTAGCGGATAGTCATTTTATTTAAGCGTATATATATTTACACGTTTAGTTTGGTGGGTGTTGTAGGCGTGTCGGCGTATATAGGCATACATATTCGTACGTATAAAGCTTTATAAATATATATATGTGTGCTGTATGTATATATATATGTATAGATTTATATGTATATATATACGTAATGTTAGTAGTGGCAGCCCTTGTAACTTATTTAATTAAAATGGTATCTAATTAAATAAGTTATGTATAAGGATTATTTTATTAGTGTGCTGGTTAATATAATAGGGGTTGTTAGTGTAAGTATATATAAGGTTGTTATTAGGTTTAGGTTATTTTTCCTTCCCCCAACCCGGCGGCTCTGTTCCTGCGGGAAGAACGAAGAGGCGGAAGCAGCGTGAGCCCCGACCATCCATCCCCTGCCCCGTAAAGCTCGAAATTTTCGTTTGAGGCCGAATCCGAGCTCCTCTAGGCAAGACCTTCGTTCCGAGGTAAACTTTTTGAGAGTTCGCCATCCTTTTCTCCAAGCCTAGAGCTGCGGTTTCCTTGCTAAATGGTGCCCAGATTTTCTTCTTTTTCCAAGTTTCCATTGTCTTGATGCTTGCGGCCGGTCCTGCTGGGAAGAACGCTGCTGGCCAAAATTTTCAAAAAAAACCAAAGGCAAGTGTGCCCCCTCGCCCTTGCCAAAGTGATTCAATGTAGTGCCCCTTGGTTTGCTTGATTTCAGAACTAACCCTCCTAAGCTTTTGGTTACTTGAAATATTTGGTGTTATTCCTCATTTGTTCTATGTTGCAGTTTCACGGTTAGGAGTGTTAGATTGAATTTTATATCAAATGATTATTTAGTTTAGATGTTGTATTTTGGTACTTTGAGTCATGCCCGCATTCCGTCAAGGATGGTAACTTGTTCTTGTTCAAATCCTTTGTTTGCTTGAATCGCGATCGGAAAGAGTTTAGCTTTAAGGGTTCTTTATGTTTGGTTCAAAAAAAAATGCCCAAAACAAATATATAGCTTGTAGCTTTGCTCTTTTCATTAAATTGTTATAGCTTTGGATCTTGCCCAGAGCGAGTGTGGTTCGAAGGCTCTTGTGTTAGCTCTTGTTCATTAATTTTGGTTAGAACTTGTCTAGATGGTTAGGAGTAATGGCTTGTTAGAACCTCGTCCATTTCATATCTAGTTTATAAAGCGTGGTTTTTCCTTGGGTGTAAACAAAGACAAACTCGTTTTATTATGAAGTTAATTGTTTATGTTCGCATCAAGTTAATCGTTTATGTTAGGTATTAAATGAATCATGCGTGGATAGGTATCAAATTAATTATGTATGTCTTTGTATCAAGTTGATTAGGTATGTTTTGATATTTAATCAATTGTATACGTTTTGTTCACGAATTACTTGTATGTGTCTATTATCAAGCTATTGGTCGAGATTTAGTATCGAGCTGTCTGCAGATATTTTGTATCAAATCACTTTCTTTTTTTATTGTGTCAAACCACTTGATTAGACAAATTGGATTTTTAGTCCACTGACATATAAGACTTTTAGGTGGGTTGCTCTAGATTGTTTAGGGTTCAGTATGACTTCTTGGTGATTCATGGAACCACCAGCAAGGGTTTTCCTGAGTCACTTAGTGCTGGAGTAGGATGTGATTTAGGGGAGAGTTGGAACGATGCCGCAACCCCCGTGTTCTTCTTGTATTATTAAGGCAGCATGGGCTGTTTGGTTGAGTTGGACCGGTGCCGCCGCCACAGCTCTCGAAGATATTTATGCCTGCTAGATTTGGTTGGACATGTGGCCACCAATCTTGGCCCTTGTTACTGATCGTTATTCGTCTCCTATGCTAGGTGACTCTCTCCGCTCTTGCTCTATGTTAGGGTTTTCTAGCTGTGCTAAACCTTTTGCAGACATTATTGAAGTTCGGCTTCATTCGTGCTCTTGGTGCACTCCCTTTCAACTCACTTTTGTTGGGTATCAGTTTTACCTGCTTTACTTACCTTCTTTTACCTGTACCTGTTTTACTTCACTTTCACTTATTTCTGACCTGATTTTTTATTCCTGTATAAATCTATTGTACATTTGCTTTTCCTTTTGATAGTTGTTTTGCTGAGGTGTTCGTTTTTCTGAATACCTCAGGTACAAGTATTTAGCCGACTATGCGGCTAGTTTACTGCTGGAGATTTTCTAGCGTTTTAGCTGCTACTGTGGTTCTCTGTTCCTCTTGCTTGGGAGGTAGTTTTCTTTTGACTTGTAGTATAGACATACCTACTCACCTGTGGGTTCGTGTCAGATGTTGACGCTCACTGGTGGTTTCTCTTTTAGATACTTTATACTTGCTTACACTGTTAGTTTTACTGCTTTTGGATATATTAAACTTGCTCTTTGGATGATTTATGTTAGGAGGCAAGTTACTTTTAAACCCTGAAAACACTATTAAGTATATATAACTCATGATCTGCATGTTTTACAAAACTCATACACTACTTTCAAGGCAACATAAAAAGACCATTTTCCATATATATATATATATATATATAAATTAAATATAGGGTCTTGCATAGTATAAGATGTCCCCTGGGGACACTTATGCGTTCTCTCTTAGGATGCATAAATATAAACAAAGTATTTTCCGCTACGTGTACGTATAATTTTAAAGTGTGGACTAGATGATGCACAGAGCCGAGGGATACAGCCTTAAAAATATAACTAAATTTCTAATAATTTGACTTTCGAATTTTCATAAAATAAAGTAGATAGTGTTCCGCCTGAGCGTCAACAGTTATCCCCTGCTCGACGTGGCATCACGACGCGTGTTTTGTTTTTCTCAGACTCTGATAATTCTTTAATTTGGGGAAAAATGCAGGTTGTGACACTAGAGTTGGTATTTGAAGAGGTGTTTACGTCCCTCACTCTCACCTTTGCTCTCCGACCATCCGCATACCGAAGCACGGCATAGCGGCCTACACTCACTGATTCACAAGCAAAGTGGTGTTGGCAACCCGCATTAGTTTTATTTCTGTTTAGTAGAATTAGGAAATCAAACCAAACCTCCTTGTTGTTCATTTTCGCTCTTAGTGACGATCTTTACACAACGCTATCACATACCCTTCCTGCATTTCCTCGAGATCGATATTTGGGGAAGCTATTCCCAAATTATTACTTGACTGCGACCGGTACACTTGCCGTCAGCGCATCAAGTTTTTGGCGCCGTTGTCGGGGAATGCAGGCGTATTGTGATGGTGTTTTATTAAGGGAGTTACGACAGAGTTGCTTGTTTTTGAATTTGTTTTTCTTTCCCCGGTTTATTTTTGCTTTTTATATCAGTTGGAATTGTTAAATTCTTTTTGAGAACCTATGCAAGGTAGTTTATTTCTTGAAATTCGTGATCTCTGCAATGTGGACCATCTTTAATATCCGTTGCCGCTGGTGTGGAGATATCTCTTATGCAAGTGATAGATGTCCTAAGGAGTATGGTAGCCATGACACTCAAGGATCTACATATGGAGCACCAACCTCGTTTGGTACTCAATATGCTAGACATAAGCCAGTAAGATACTCATTCGTGCCTCCATTACCGAACTACTTCTTTTCGGTGTCAGTAACCGTTGAACCGATAAGGCCGACTAAGAAGTATTTATTCTATCAGAGTTGGGATCACTCATTGAAGGAGTGTGCTGCTTATTTGGCGCAGTTGGAGGAGGATGATGAACTTGACATTCAAATTGTCTCCACTCCGTCAACTTGCAGCAACTCTTCTGTATCTGGATACGTACTAATGCAACCATTTGATTTTGAAGGGAGCAATGCTAGTATTCGCACAGATACATTTGTCGATATCAAACCTGACACGGATGTATTTACTCCTGATGTACATATATCATCTTGTATTGAGTATGTTAGTAGTGAGGAGCCTATGCTTGACATTTTTGCAAGCATTGCTCCTCTATCCTCTACCTTGCATAGCATTTTTTTTGCTTCTGACACTGTTGTGGAGGTTGATTCGCAGGGAGATGCTGGTGGTTGTAGCATTATGCTGGACCCAGCCGAGGAGGACATTTGCATGGACGAGGTTGCTACCTCAGGCCCATGTATGGAATTCCGAGGCAAGGACGAGGCAAATACAACTCTAGCACATTCTTGCGCCAGCTCAGCCAGCAGTGTAAATTTACCCACAATTCAGCCGATGGGTGATGACACTGGGATCATACCCAAGACTAAGGTTACTTTTAGTCATTCTTTTGATTTATTTCTTAACCCTGCTCTCGAGTCCACTTCTCTGCAGGACCACATTATGGAACTGGTCCAAGTAATGCAAGGGCTTGTAATGCAGCCTAGCATTGATAGAGATCAGGTGCAGGTGGAGTTTGATTCATCGAGCTTCACAACCTTTATTTTACCCATGCCTCCTGTTCAAGACAGGTATACCTATACAGGCAGGTGGGTTGTTGTTCTGTCGATTTATCGGTACCCGCTACCGAAACAAAAATTTGTACCACTGCCCGAGCACTTCAGATTTCATATGCCCATCAGTTAAGAGAGGGCATGGTTCCCGAATAAGTCATGTTGGGAGACAATAAACCCAACAGTTATCTAGGGTAGTGTTTCTTTTGTTTTAAATATATGAAATTTTTTCTCTATTTTAGTGGTCCACCTTAAGGACGGTAAACAAAAGTGGCTTTTGGGAGACAACCCATGTTGGACCATTTGGTCATGTGTTGTGTTTTGAGCTCTTTATATATATATATATATATATATATATATATATATATATATCCATCTTTTGTTTTGCGTATGTATTTAAATCGTAGGTGCAAGAATTTTTTAGGCGCGGCAACTTGGCCTCACTTGGATATCTCGTCGCACGACCGGTATGCTCAATTTTGAGCATAGGTACTTCTTCCCCTGGCCCTTTATTTTTATGTGCATGTTTACTTTTACATATGGTCGCATTCTAGTCTGGGGTGGAGTTGCCTGTGATCACTACACAGCACAGCTTATTGCATACTAGTGTGCATTTATTTATTTCATGATCACTACTGCACACACTGAATCACCTACATGAGTGCGCACTTAACCATGCGCGCAGCTCAAGTCAAATGTATTACTTTTGTGTAAACTCTAAAAAGTGGTGTTGGCTTAGGATTTTGGGATATATTAGTTCGAAACTCATGCAGTGCTCCTAATCGAGTACTCATGATTTGCGTAGAAATAGTATAGGATTAATTTTTCTTCATGATCGTAGACTTAAATTTATTCTACAAAAGTAAATTCTATTTATGCTACTTAAAATTATAGAATCTGGAGTAATCGAACCGTAGTGTAGGGATGAGTGTAGCCGTCACTAGACTCGTATTGCTCGAGTCGGGGGGAAGGATCGTCTTTTTCGGCGACTGGGAACTTGCCCCAAGCTACTCTCGAAGCATTGGTTCCCAGTTAGTCGAGTGTGAGCGTGAGGTAGGCCATCATTTTGGCTAGTTTGAGCCTTTTTGTACCTAGTCCTAGCAGCTGACCCTTGCAAGCCAAATTTGTGCCTACCCTCCTTTTGTTTCAGCTACACCTATATTCACCAAAGCCTAAAAGCCAACCCTTTTGTCGCAACCAAAACCTTGAGTTTGATCAATTTCAAAAATTTGATATGTTGTGATATTTGGGATTCATGTGATGTGGAGATGAATTAATGAATTGTTAATTATTAGATTTGGGGATTGCTGAATGAAAAAGAAGAAAAATGAAAAAGAACAAGATGTATAAAAAAATAAAAAAAATAAAATATAAAATTATTACAAGGAGAATTGCAATCCCCATCTTGTGTGCTAGTTTTTTGTCGGGATAGGCCGCGTGCACACCCGATTTTCAAGCCAGGTATGGGGGTATGTCGCACATGCATTTCTTTGTGGCTGCATGGGTTTAGCTCTTGTTTACTCGCTTTGGTTGTGTGTAGCCTCCATGTTTATCATTGACTACCACACCTTAGACTTAGCCTCATTCAAACCTACAAGTCCTGCTGATTCACATTTGAGTCTACTATCATCGTGGAGAGAGTGTGAATGAGTACGCTTATGGTTCCCGATATTAATGGATTTCTTTGGAGGTGTTCACGAGCCCCGGTCATGAGCAATGCTCACCTTAGTGGCATGTCTACTTTCAACATACACATGACCATAAATGAGTATAAGCGTATGATGCATTTGATTTCTCGTCATTCTACATTATAGCTCCGTAGTATAAGCGTACTTTCAACATACACATGTCGAATAATTTAAGCTCCGTAGTATAATTAAAAAGCTTTTCTATTCTATTTTCTATGCGTATGATGCATTTGATTTCTCGTCCTACTTTATTTTGAAGTTTCTAAGCCAGCTAGCTGTTTTACAGTCCACGGAGTAATGATTTGCGTGGGACGCGCAAATGGGTAAGTCTGGGGGTGTGATGAGTCCAAATATTACACTGATTTTTGGACTCATCTGGGCTAGTTTTATCATCTTAGCACTGCACTTGAGAGCTATAACCGCTTATATTTGCTTATTTGCCTATTTCATGATAAAATGCACTTTAGGCCCATTTTCTGTGTGCTTTCATTATTTCTGTGTTTTTGTCTTTTTACTTGTTCTCTCGCTGTATCTTGAGAATATGGTGTGCACTTTTTGTCACAACCCGCATTTTCCCCGAGGTTAAGAAGTATCAGAGTAAGGGAAAATATGCGTTGTGATGCCACGTCGCGTAGGGGATAACTGCCGATGCTCAGGCGACACACCAAAACCATAAATCACAAGTTTTAATTTAATAGAAAACCAGTTTATTTGAAGGTCGTATCCCTCGACACAGTGGATCAGCTAGTCCACGCTAAGAAAAAATATATATATGCTTACAGCGGAAAAATACTTTGATTCAGTTAGTTTGACACCTTAAATGAGTATAAGCGTCCGCCAGAGACCACTTATAGAATGCGCGACACCTAAGGTGAGTATAGTATATATATTAAAAGATGTTTTACGCATTTAAGAAAATAGTGCTTTAATTGGCAAACATGTTATGCATGAGATACATATAACAGTTTAGGGTTTTAAAATACATAGCATGCATCCTAGCATAAAACCTTCCCAGAAGCAAGTAAACAACACCAAGAGGGCAAAAACAGTAGTCTAAATTCATACTTAGCAAAACAAGTAGGCCACCAGTGGGGTCGACAACCCGACACGAACCCACCGGTGAGTGTGCATGCCCATACAGAAAGGAAAAATGACTACCTCACAAGGTAATGATCTGCAACTCTGCTACCCTGGAGGCTACCAGCAAGTCCCATAAAATGGAATCAGCTGCTCAATCGACTACAACCTGGTCCTGAGGCATTTAAGAAAAGAAATGCCTCAGCAAAGAAAATAAATCAAAGAAAGGAGTGTCAGATTACTTAAATAAAGAATGGTTTTTCAACCCGGTAACAAAGTACTAAACAACAGAAGCAGAAAAAAGAAAGAAATATTGCTTAAAGGGCAATAAAGGAAAATCACACCAAGTGTGAGCACAAAAACTACCTGCTCTGGAAAGAAATCAACCTGCAGTCGTAAAGTATCAGAATAAAAGCAGGGAGAAACCAAAAGTAGACAATAGGAAACTAACAGTCCTAGGTTGACCGGGGTGTAAAAATAAGGGGTTGGAGTTGGTGGCCACAGTGTCCAACACCAACAACCAGACCCCAAAAATACTCAAGGGTGAAAACACAACCGGTGGCAGCTTCAGGGTCCACACACCCAACAAGTTGGCCACAGTGTCCAAACTTAGTGGTGGCCACAGCTCAGCACACACAATTCACCCCTAAGAGTCCAAACAACAACACCCCCTCTGGTCATAGCCCACGAGTCGGCATGCAAAAACTAGCCGAACTCCCCCAACATCCCCCTTAGGAAGGTAGAACTTTTCTAACAGCCCTAAAGAAGCTCACATCCCAAGGCTATATCATTAGCCTAGACAGAAACTATGGCGTTGAGTGAGGTACCCTCACTCAATGCCAAAATGGCCATGGCTTTGAGTGAGGTACCCTCACTCAACGCCAAGAGCTAAACTGCAAGCCCTGACTGTGGCGTTGAGTGAATCCACCTCACTCAATGCCAAACCTGCTTTGGCGTTGAGTGAGGTCAACTAACTCAACGCCATCTGGCTAAAACGCAAGAGAACATCATGGCGTTGAGTGAGTCTCCCTCACTCAATGCCAAACTAGCTATGGCGTTGAGTGAGGTCGACTCACTCAACGCCATCGGGCTGAACTATGGCGTTGAGTAAAGCCTCTTCACTCAACGCCATCTGGCTAAGCTATGGCGTTGAGTGAAGCCTCTTCACTCAACGCCATCTAGCTAAAACTATGGCGTTGAGTGAAGCCTCTTCACTCAACGCCAAACTTGCTATGGCGTTGAGTGAAGCCTCTTCACTCAACGCCATCAGACTTTACCGCAAAAATAACTTAGCAGTGGCGTTTAGTGAGCTCACCTCACTCAATGCCAGACCTGCTTTGGCGTTGAGTGAGGTCGACTCACTCAACGCCTCAGCACTTAACCGCAAAAACACACTTGGCGTTGAGTGAGGGACCCTCACTCAACGCCTGGGTCCTTAGCCGCAAGCTAACCCCTGGCATTGAGTGAATGGCCTTCACTCAATGCCAGGGTATTTAGAAAATTTCTAAACCCGCCCCCAGCTACTCTCAACGCCAGACAAGCAGAGCCTTAGAAAATTAATTCCAAGGCTCATGCTGCTCTCCTTATCCAACCTACAGCAGCCCTAATCTATCTTACCCCTAAGCTAAGCTTAATCCTACTACTAACCAGCATCCTTGGCATCAACTAAGACAAGCTTTCAGTTCGGGAAAGGAGCTAACCTGGGGCATTAGGCTAGCAATAAGAAGGAGCAGCACAACTCAAAACTTGAAATAAACACCGTAAGGGGCAAGGGATCCACTTGCCTTAACACCAAGGTCTAGCAGCAGCCTTCACTCCACGGGCTTGGCACCGGCAGCAAGGCTACCTGGAGAGAAACCAAAATCTGTAGCTTTTAGAGAAGAGGACCAAAACCCTAGCTCCTATTGACGGCCCTAAAACCAAATTACATACCTAGGAAGCAAGATCTCGGCGAGAGCAGCTCAAATCCGAAATTTCTCGGGCAAACCGAGCACTATATCGTCGGAAACCACTGGTCAAAGCAGCCGGTTCTCTGCCTCCCGCCTGAACCTTCCGCTGGAAGCTATTAGCTCTCGGGTTTGGGGAAGAAGATAAGGGAATGAGCTTTGAATACTCAGCCCACTAGCTATTAAAATACTATTACTTAGCCACCCAAATCTTAAACTATAATAAACTATTCGGCCACTAACCAAGCTTAAGCTTATCCTAACAGCCACTAAGCTTTAATGCTATTATAAAGCTAAGCCTAAGCACAGAAGCAGCTACCCGAGCCCCCCTGCTAGCTACTAAATATATATATTTATGTATATATATATACATATATATATATAAACATATATATATATATATGTTTATATATATATATGTATATATATATACATATATATATATAGACACACACACAGCACACACTAAAAAAAATATTTATATATACACATACATATACATTTACAACAAAAAATGGCTAACCACACTTAGCCTAAAACAAGCACCGGCCTTACCCAGCTCGAGCACACAAGGCCACGCACAACAAACGGGTAGCCACTATCGGCTAACAAAACGCACGTCGAAACGACGTGAAAAACGAATGATCTCGGATTTCGAAAAAACTCGCACCGTAGCTAAACACCACACCTACAAACACAACGGCGAAGTCGAAAACAATAGCCGACGATCAAAACTTGAACTAACACTGCCCGAAGCCATAACACAAGCATTCCCTGAGAGGCCCAACCGAGTCACCAAAACAGACTCCCGCTAGGTGGGGAATCTTGCAAATAGGCTACTAAAGGACCACTAAAGGAACCTAAAGAGCTATGACCACGCTCTAATAATGGCAAAAGCTGCCAATGCGTCATCGTAACACCAAGCAATGATCAAACCAAAATGCAAAAAAACCAGGGGCGTTACACTTTTAGTGGCCTTTCTACCTATTCTGCTGGTGCATGGGTCGTGTGCGTGCTCTAGAACCGCTCGGGAGACCCCGACGATACAGGAACACTGTACATGATCATTGGACTCACTGCGCACGGCCACTGGTCGTGCGCCACTGATTGTGCGCATTACATTCTCCTTTTCCCCAGTTATGTCTTGACGATCGCACGATCACTGGACCTATTGCGCACGACCATTGGTCGTGCGCTAGTGATCTTGCCCTCTGTCCTCTTCTTATTCCTAGTTCTGCCTGGGTAATCGCACGAGCACTGGCCATTGCGCGCACGACCACTGGACGTATGCCACTGCTCGTGCGCTTTTACCTCTTGCTTTCTGCAGTTCTGTCTTAACCAATCGCACGATCAGTGGATTCAGTGCGCACGACCACCGGTCGTGCGCCACTGATCATGCACATATTTGTTGATGTTTCTGTCCAAGTTTCAGGTTTAATTGGAAATTGCGCACGATTATCGACCGAGAGTGCGCACGACCACTAGTCATGTGCCACTGATCGTGCGCTCTGCTTATTCTGCCTCCGTATTTAAGGGGCTGCTCCACGATTTAGGTCAACGCTGGTCATTTCTGCGATCGGAGAGTGCGCGGGAAGTGCTGATCTACTTCTAGACTGCTCCTCCACTCATCTACCTCCTTCGAGAAGCTTTATCCGGCCATCCGACCACCATCAACCTTCGGAGTGCTCCCGGCCATCAGCAATAAGCAGCAGGAACTCTTGGTGACATTTCTCTGGATGAGAGGAAGATAAGATCCAAGGAACGGGAATAAGACGGAGTAGAACAAGTGGATTGACAACCCACTTGCCTCCGGTAGAGACAACGGTCTGTGTCGTGAAGTGGATTGACAACCCACCACTCCAGCCAAGAACTACGGCTACGCCTTCTCTCTTGCGGTTTTCTCTACCTTTTCTCTTGTGGAATGTAACTTTAAGCTTGTAATAGACTTTAACTTCTTTTCATTTTTCTATGAATGAAGGATGTTTAGTTAGTTACATTTTTGTTGTAGTTGTGATGCACTCGCCCCCGCTCCCATTCCAACACTAGCGCACTAGATCCCTATCTAGCAAGGGCTAGAGTTGGTATTTGAAGAGGTGTTTACGACCCTCACTCTCACCTTTACTCTCCGACCATCCACATACTGAAGCACGACATAGAGGTCTGCACTCACTGATTCACAAGCGAAGCGGTGCTTGCGACCCGCGTTAGTTTTATTTCTTGTTGAGTACAATTAGGAAATCAAACCAAACCTCCTTGTTGTTCGTTTTCTCTCTTAGTGACGATCTTTACACAATGCTATCACATAACCTTCCTGCATTCCCTCGAGATCGATATTCGGGGAAGCTATTCCCAAATTATTACTTGACAGCGAACGGTACACTTGCCGTCAGCGCATCAGCTGTAGGAGTGATGCAGCACTCTGAGAATTAGTCCTTGTGCTTGAAGTTATAAGGCACTTTTTGTCTGAGCTGTAGGCCTTAGAAATAAGGCTGAGGTAGGTGGTCAGTGAACCACTGAGCTGTAGAAGCACTGCAGGGCTCTGAGTTAGGAACCTTTGTGGTTCTGAGTTTGGATTCTGAGAAGAATCTATGTGTAACGCTGAGGGCCTGAGGTGTAAACTCTGAGGAGCATATTGGTGGAGTTTGTGCCTAGTCCAACAAATCAGTTGGATATGTGGGAGAAAAAGTGGATGTACCCAATTGGGAAACCACTATAAATACTTGTGTGCTTGCTGTGTTGCTTGTTTGATTATTTTAATGCAGGTAATTAGGACAAGCTCTAGATCACCAATATATAAACTGCACAAAAAGTCTTAAGAAATTTAAAAGACCTATTCACCCCCCCCCCTCTAGGTTACTTGCTAACCTTGAAGTAATAACTTTTACTTTGTGCACCCGAAGACTCACCCTCAGACTAGGGAGTCAACCTAGTCACAATACGCTTTGACGGCATTTCTAAAAATACGCATAAACACCTCATTAAAACCCTAACTTAAAACTAGGACTACATAACTTAGTTCAAACCATACTTGAATAGACACTAGCTCTTGCTGCAAACTTGCTCTGGAATTTTCTAAATGATGTTATGTCCGACTTAGGATGATGTACTCTCATCCTATTGACTCTTGTGCCTATGATATGAATGCATGAATTCTTTATTCTTATTTAAAACCATGTGTGTACATGTATCATCATGTAAATCTTAACTTAGCACGCGTGCTTATGCGATAGAATGTTATGTATGATATGAATGCATGAATTCTTAATTCTTATTTAAAACCATGTGTGCACATGTGTCATCATGTAAATCTTAACTTAGCACGCGTGCTTATGCGATAGAATGTTATGTATACAGTGTTATGCATTCTTAAAAAAGCCTTAATTCATGTTATGAGCGACGTACACATGAAATATTATGCATCACATACTACATAACATCGCATGCAACAAAAAAGAAAACGTGCTAATGGGTATCCATGTGATGGTGGTTATGCATCCCATACTACATAACAGTCATATGTTGCCACCTATGGTGCATCTATATACAAACACATATTATGCATCTCATACTACATAATATGCCATGTATGCTTCTTATCATGCTATGAGTGTAGTGACTATTCTTTGGCTATGACGTACAGATGACACATCGATGTGTGTATGAAAATGAATGGAAGAATTAAAACTTTATCAGATTGACTAGTTCGGCCAACTTGTCAAACCAACCTCCCTCTGATACCAACTGTCACAACACGCATTTTCTCTGTATTAAATAATATGTCATTGTAAGAGAAAATACGCGTCGTGATGCCACGCCGTGTAGGGGACAACTGCAGGCGCTCAGCCAAAAACCTACCCTTAATACTTTTCAGGAAAATCAATGAGTAATAGTTGAAAACATGATTTAAATTAAGTTTTAATGACTGTGTACCTCGGTTCCGTGGACCGACTCGTCCACTCTATCGGTGTAAATAAAAATATGCAGTGGAAATTACTTAGTTTTATTTACTCATTGTCCTATATGATCATGACAACCATTGAAAACCCATGTTATGCAGACATCTAGGTTTGGTATTGGTACGAAAGAACTTTTATAAACCTTTAAAATAGAGTGGTATTCATTTTGAAAGATGCTATGTAATGATGGTATAAATCCTTTTAATTTTATACTTAAAATACTTAACATGCAAACCTAACATAAAACTTCTCAGAGAGCAAGTAAGCTATACAAAACCAGTGATAAAGTAAACTAGCAGCTAACAAAGTTTCCAAAATCACAAACAAGCTTTGGGCGTCAACAACCTGACACGAACTCACAGAAACACAGGAGTATGTCTGAACTAAGTAAAAATAAAACTATAACCAACAACCTACCTCATGACGGTGAGGTGAAAAGTCACACCTACCACGACTATGCTGAAAACACCAGCCCTAGCTCCACAAATAGTTACTGTCCTTGAGGCATTCAAAAGAAGAATGCCTTTGCAAGAAAGTACAAGTGGCAGCAGGAAATCAAATGTAGAACGGAAAATGACGGTCAACAGGGGTACTGACCCAAGACCGAATATACTGAAAGAAAGGTGCAGTATGCATAACAAGTAAATAGTAAGAAACTTAAGTGAGCATCCACGTATGCCAGGCTACACTAAACATGGTGGAGAGCAATATTCTAAAGGTACAGCTATAATCTGACAACCTATTATATAGCAAAGGTCTTAATAGTTTAAACAAAAATTCAATTATAAACACCGGTAAGCATCCGGCAAATGTGGGGGGAGTTACCTTTGCCTACACACCCACATAACAAACTCCACAAGGACCCCAAGGGAAACACCAGTAAGCATCCGACAACAATAGGGGGAGACACCTCCGCCAACACACTCACCAACTCAACGAGCACCCAAGGGAAAAAGAAGTGGTCTCATAACTCGACAAACCATAACTAAAAAATATCCAGTAACAGCGGTGGGAGATACCTCCGCCATCACACCAGCAGTAACCTAACAACACCGGGGAAAATCCTGTAAGATACAAAAGCTCAAAATATAGGACGATGCTGCGGTGGTTTAGTCCACTAACACCAACATCCCTAAAACAACTACTTATATCTCGAGAATAGCACAACCAACTAGACCCGACATCCCTAACTTTAGCGTACGGATCTTACCAAAGCAATCATGCCTTATCGAATAATCAACTAGGCTCGCCGAAATACTCGTCAAATAAACTTGACGAAACAGTGGCTCACTCAATAACTGAAGAACCTTTGCAATGGATTAATGACTAAGTTATCGGACTATATGGACTTAAATGAAATTTCACGGTTGATTTGGTAAATAAGGACATCAATTTGTCGGGTAGAAAACAAGTGAGGATCAATGCATGCCAAATCTTGATTTTAAGTGGAATTAAAACGATGCAAAAAATGATCATACAACACTATGAATGAGAAGGAAGGAAGAAAACCACCACTTGCCTCGATTTTGCCCGGAATCATCCTCTGAAATACCTCACGTCGTAGATCGGTCCGAAAGAAGGCATGAAGAAGCAAAATCTATAGGAAATCGGCCAAAATGGCGGTTAGGGCCGAAAAACCTCGCTTGAAAAGGTCCCCGAAATGGTAAATACGTACCACACGCACGTAGCTCTCAGCGAGAGCTTTCCGGATCTATGCTCCGTTGAAGATTTCGTCCATCGAGGCTCCCAGAATCGCGGACTGGAAGTTCATGAACGGAAGGAGTCATCGCTCTCGTCGCTCTGGTTCGGGTCGGTCCTTTGGAGAAGAAGAATAGGGTTTTTTTCTTAACCTTAAGCCTTTATATATTTATTAATTATTAGAAGGATAATAATGTTATTAATAAGAACAAACTTATGCGCAAGAGTGCGAGAAATGAAAATAGAGGCTTAAGATGGCTTCGTATGAAAAAGTGATTAATATAAAAGTTATAGATCTCGTCGAGAAGAAAAAATTTCATGTTAACCTATTTTTTATTTGATGTCGTTTTAACTCTCAAAATGGCGGCCGAAAGTTCGCAAGTGGCGCGGGAATGAATTTCCCGAGTGAAAGGATTTTTCAAAAAACCAAGATGATTTCTCGAGAAACCACCCTGATTTCTCGAGAAATCTGGGTGATTTCTCAATAAATTAACCTGATTTCTCGAGAAATCACCTGATCTCTCGAGAAACCAAATTTCGACTTTTGTTTCTAGGTAAAATGACAATATGGGGCTAAGCGTACCCCGATTCGAACGAAATTCGCACCGTAGGAGAATGTTGGCGCTACGAATCCAACGGCGATGACAAAACTAAAATCCAATGTACCGTTCTTGAGATATTAATTTCAAGGTTTACGACAAACATAAATAATAATACAAAACTACAAACGCGCACCGAGACTCCAAAAATTCTCGGATCGCGACAAAACTTGACGAGCAAGTTCAAAATTATTAAACTTAATTTTCCATCATAAAAAGAAACTTCAGTTTTCGATGAAAACCCCCAAAAAATCTGGTCAACCGGACCTAATGGACGCGAAAACGCTCTAACGGCGTCGCGCCGTCAACTTGATGTTAAAAGTAATGGCATGACATCATAAATAAGTCGATATTGAATTAAATAATTACCGAAAAATTGGAGGCATTGCACCTGCCCCACTCACGCTTGTAAGCGATTCGAAGGTATGCCCTTCACTATCTCTCCATGACCACATCTTTGCGACCTCCCACTGCCGACGATCAAATGTCTGCCCTTTTCTCCGCAATAGGTCGCAGCACCGCCAGGACTTGCCCCACCCTCCCAGTCGCCTAAGTTCGAAGGTATGCCCTTCACCAACTGAAAGTGTCTAGTAGTCAACCTAAACCACCTAGAGGGTGGTGAATAGGTGAGTTTTGCGTCTTATAGCGGAATAAAAATTTGTACAAAAGTAAGCACACAGAAACACAGAGAATTTATAGTGGTTTCCTGAGTTGGGTTTGTCCACTGTCCCGCCTCGCCTATCTATCACAAAGGGCTAGATTCAGCTACTTCACCTTTATCTAAAATTGAAGATAATCTTACACCTCAGAGCCTCAACTCCTACAACTCGGAGACAATTCTCCTACCACTCGAAGAACAACCTCTCTTACAACTCAGAGAACAACCTCTCCTACAACTCGATCCTAAAATAAGGATCTACAACTCTGAGGCAAAACCTCCTACAATAGTATAAATACTTACACAAACAAAGATTAAAAATAATCTTCTTCAGATCTGAAATCTTCGATCTTCCGTTACTCTGAAAAGCAGATCTTAAACGTCTTGAGGAACAAAAGAAACGGAAGGCTTTGTAGACATGATCTGAACACACGGATCAACTAGATCTGAGTAATATGAGAACCTTCAGAGATCAAGGATATAGTCGACATGCTTGATGAAGAATGAATTGTGCAGCAACATGTCTTTGGCTGAGAGAATCGCGAAAAGGTCGTATCATACGCCAACGAGAGTTTTCCTTCTTGAAATTTCTCGATTTGCGCAATAGCACGATTACGGTTTCTCGAAATCCACCTTAGGTATATATAGGAACTCCTCTTCTCTAACGGCTAGAAGATTCCTTCCATACTGAGAAATCCGCGAGTTAATGTACATGGCGGTTTGGATGATCCGAGTCAGAAATTTGAAAATAGAAAAATAAATCCTAAGTATTATTCGTCGAGTATCGTTGAGTATAAACGGGTATACTTGTCGAACTGCTTTTAAACTCGACAAAAATAATGTTGGGTATTGTATCCGCAATTATCTGGATTTGAAGAAGCCTCCTGTCAAGCTAAGATGAATTCATAATGTATTTGATGATATTTCTTCAAGTTGTGCTTGCAGTTATTCCACGCTAAGTACACACCAATGTCAGGGTGCAGTGGGTCAATATACACGGGTCTGCGCAACGTAATCCATCGTTGAGCAGATCAGTGTGTTGGCTTACATGTACTCTCTCTATTGGAGTGTACTTATTTTCAAATACAGGGCTGAGATAGATCAAGAGCAGAAGAGGAGCAAGGATGGGTCAAAGACCAACTCATGGGAAGAAAGAAGAAGATTCGTCTAAGTTAAATTCGACGGGAATCACTAAGTGATTCTCGCCGATTCGACAGGAATCACTAGTGATTCTCTCCAAATCATCGAGAATCACTCACTGATTCCCGCTGACTGCATCCGGCTGACTCAACTCCTTCAAGAAGTCTGCTAAGTCAGAATCGTCGAGAATCAATAAGTGATTCTCGCTGAATCGTCGAGAATAACTCTGTATTCTCGCCGATTTGTCGAGAATGGTTTTGATTCTCGCTGATTCACTCCGGATGGCAAGCTTTTCAGCAAAAATTCTACCAAATATAATTCGACGGGAATCATAAGTGATTCTCGCCGATTCGGCGAGAATCACTAATGATTCCTGCCGAATTTGCCTTTGGAGAATTTTCTCTGCTCGCTGGACTGAACCATGATGCTGGGCACTGATTAGACCGGGCTTGGGGTTTCTCCTTGTAGGGCCCACAACGATCTTTTAGGGTTGATCTATAGTAAAAATGCTCACGTAATTTGAACTTACAAGTTGAGAAGAAAACGAAAAAGGAACACGGCCGCCAAGCGTATGTAAGACCCCCCCCTTTTTTTTTCTTTTTAAACACCGGGGTCTTAGCCCAGAACTGCCGCTTTGTGGTGGCACCGACTCATGGGAAGGCCGCCACTACAAAACGCCAATTCTGCCAGCCCTTTTCGATCACGAGAGAGAGAAGTAATTATACATAAATGTAAACAAGTCCACAGAAACATGTAAATAAAAGTGAAATCACATCCAATCCATCAGTAGTTAATAACAGGAAACAGATAATAGAAGTACTGCAAGATACGGTTCAGATGAAATATAGATAAATGGGCTCGAGCCCGGTACATCAGAGTCCTCACTACAAGTCACTCATCGCGAAAGCTATAAAAATACTAATCACTCACGGAGCTGGTCGCAGGTGCACCGGTGCTAGACTGTCCCACCTCCATGCACACCATACTCCGCTGGTGCTGGTCCCTGGACTGCTGGTCCCTGTCTCCCATCCGGAGCTCCTGTAATGTTGTGGTTCGAAAACCATTAGTCATAAAGACTAAGCCCTATCGTCCCCTAGCCCTCCCCCTACGGCTCCTAAGCACCGAGCGGAGAGGAGGAAAGGGAAGCTACAAAGGTGGAGAATAATCAAGCAGGTGACAGGGGAGTTATTCTAAAAACTATCTAGAACAAAGTACATCTAGCAATTCTATGGTAGTAAGTGGTAAAGAAGAGAAGTAGTAAGTAGCAATTGTATAAAAGGCAGCTAGAGAATAGTAAGTAAACAAGCAAGTAAATAAGTAGGTAAGTAACCTTAACTTATATGAATGCCCATATAAACTTATAAGTTAAGGGGTCTTCTGCAAGGCTACCATCGTATAAAAAGTCCCATACCGATTTATACGTTGGGGTGTCGATTGTATGCAAATATGAGTGTAGTGATATGCTATGCCATGATTCATGCAGGTGCAACTCACGCACACGACTCTATGCGCACAGACCTTTAGTTCCCCCTGTTCGGGCAGCTAGCTTCACTCCCAGGAACCTCCGTAGTGGCAAACGTAGACAATGGGTCGGGCCCCCCACTCCTAGGTGGGTATCCACACTACCGGGCCTAGCCCTTCCGTACGCCCATAGAAGAACACAACCTAGAGTATCCGCGTACTAATGCTGGCTATACCCACCAGACTTTCTTTGGCTAAGTGTCCCACACCGCCGAGTCAACATACCGATGCCAGTGTGAATGACAATCAGATATCGAAGACCCACCACCTTTATTCTGTACTCCAACCCTCGAGCCCTCGGCTCCCCGGACTGTCCCGTCCGTGCATCTACCTTCAGAGCTACCGTCTGAATGGCAACCAAACCAATTATTCTACCTTCCTAGATACCGAGGTGTGTGTATGTGCAACCCTAATTATACTAGTTGCTCTTTTAATTTATTATTCCTATGGTTTACGTTAGCCCAGGACTGCCCCCGGCATACCCCGTGAAGGGCTCTCAAAGGGCACTAGGAACCAAGACGGCGGCATTACGGCCCGAAGTTCCCTTTCGCAAGGCACTTATTGTTATTGGTTGATCTCCCTTAACCCGATCCCCTTTTAGTTACTTTAGATCTAACCCTAGAGTATTAAGACTCTTCCTCTCCTTCCCGGGATGGACGATCTTTCGTCGTTCCCGAACGCCACTTAACACTGGCTACTCTCACACTCTACTTATCCTGACTTCCAATAACGAATCTAAACTTAACTAGCCCAATCCAAACCAGCAACTACCAAAATTCCATTTCCCTAGTTCATTATCCGTTCTAGTTCAAGTTCCGTGGTTTTACTTCATGCAGACCATCCTGAGTTACGTGAGGAGTATAAGGAGAGGTACTCCAATTTGTCTTCCGAATCTTCTATAATATTTACTGGAGATCTAGCATGACTTAATATAGCTAAGACCAAGATTTCCAAATTTTTCCTATTTATCGGGCATTTAATTTATTTATTCTAAGATTCCAAATGCCCTAGTATGAACATGAAGTGCACTAATGAGCCAACAATAAATCTTCATAAAATCAGTAAAAATCCTATGAGACATTTAAACAGCAATTTCAAGTTTTGAGAAATTTCAAAGGTGTTTAGGTCTATATTTCCTAATTTACCGTTTTAGGCCATTTCTACCATATTATGAAGGAAGTACTTCAAATATGTATCCAAAATCCTAAGAAAAATTATTGGAGCTTTATAATGACCTAAAACCATCATAAACCAAGTACTATAATATTTCTCTAACATTTGAACTCTGAATTTATTTTAATGCAAGATACTAATTTTCCTAACTTAATGAAGGAGGTACTGTTTTTATCCATCTAAAATTCCATAGAAAATTACAGGGTGACTATCTTAATTTGAAACACCCACTGACCAAATTTCATAATTTTCCAAAGATTAATTGGGCCTTAACTGTATTTTTTGACTACATATCATAATTAGTACGTTAATGAAATATGTACCAGAAATAATCAGTTAAAATTTCCAAGAAAAATACAAAAGGTATAACATGCTATAGGATGCCCTAATCCAAGATTTCATAATATTCCAGTGAACAAAAATTCCATAATCATCAAAATAAATATCTAGGGCACCATTAGAGTTGTAAATAAAGTACTGTATAAATTAACCCAAAAATATCAACAAAATTATATCATGGCTATTTTGATCAGAAGACCCCTTTGCTCAAATTTTACTTGATTTGAAGTTTATTAGATAGCTTAATAATTTAAATTAAAGTTGGTGACCTAAACTAGGGTTAGGATTTTAGGTGGCCTAGTTGTCTCCAAATACCCTAAAATTTTGTTCAGGGAACTATACTGGTCCTATGGTTCTTTCCACCAAATTTTAAGTTATTCCAAGGTCATTTGACCCCATGACCTTCACAACCCTTAATACCACCATTAAGGGATTTTCCCTAGTGTTCTAAGGCTACCCTACACCAAACCACTCCAAACTCCCTTAGAGGGTGTGTCATGCCCTAAAAAGTTAGTGACCAAAATATCAGCCCCTGTTGAGGCGATATGGCCACTCAAATACCAAGGGGGTGTTTGATCCTAATTTATCCTATAAGGATCAACCTAGGGTTGGACACAAACCTAACCAAAACATCTC
Source organism: Platanthera zijinensis (assembly GCA_039513925.1). Classification (NCBI taxonomy): domain Eukaryota; kingdom Viridiplantae; phylum Streptophyta; class Magnoliopsida; order Asparagales; family Orchidaceae; genus Platanthera; species Platanthera zijinensis. The sequence goes on from CM077090.1 coordinate 37,028,991, forward strand.
CAAATGAGATGAAATTTTTACGAGAACCTTACGATAAACCCAGGGACCACTCACCAAAATTTGGGAGGGTTTGGAAGTCTTTTAGCCATCTAATTAAATTATGCTAGGATTATTGAATTTTTCTAAAAACTATAGAGAAATATTTCCCAAAAATCCTAATTTTTGGATAGCATCTTGATATAGATAATATTAGGCCACACCCCAAATTTCGAGTCATTTTGATGACTGGATTTGCGTGGGGAATTTTTCTAAGGTCAAGACAGCCCTATGGATAGATCTCACCAAAAAGTGTGTTGTGGTCTAACCATGACTCCAAATTGAGTGAAATTAATTTTGAATTAAACTAGACTTCAAGGTCTACATTTTATATATTGACCACTTTTTTAAGTTTCGGCACCTACGGGCAATAATTTTCAGTTTAAACCTAGTGCACAGTAAATGGAATTAATTCCTAATTATACAATATATAATATAATAAAATGTTACTGTTCATCTCCTTCTTTAGCCCGAACCAGCAACCTAAAAAAAAGCTTGAAACCTGTAGCTTTTCTAAAGCCATCACAGGCCACCCAGCCATATCCCTGGCCGGCCACCACCACCGCTTCCTATGTTGAGGTGAGGGCTACCGTCGGGCGGCGACACGGCCGCCGGAGAGGCGGTTTCCGACGAATCCGCCACCATGAAATTTTCGGAAAACCATGGAAACGCTCACCCGATCCGGCTCTTTTGACCCCGATATCTCTCCTAATGATTTCTAAGATCTATCCGCAGAAGAAGAGGGAGGGGAGGACCTTATTTGCGGGCTGGAGGCGTGCAGACCGTCGTGAAGCCATTTGCGCGGTGATGGCGTCGCCAGAAATTCTTCAATAGTAAGGGGAGGAATCTGAATCCATTTGATCGAGCGTGTAACCTTCTCCTCTTGCTCTAAGGAGTCTTTTATAGATCAGCAAGTGGGGAGGGTAAAGAGGTAAGCAATTATGGTCATGAAGGCTCCTCTTAATGGTGTTTCGGTTATGGTAGAGGCAGTTGAAACACTGGAAATGAAGAGGTGTTTGCCAGGTGGCGATTTTCTATTGGACCAACATTTCCTTATTTTATTAAATAATTAGAGTAGGAAACGGCCCATAAATACTCCTGGTATAACTTCCCATAATCAGAATTGATTACGACGTCGGTTACCGAAATTTCCAGTCTGGCTAACGTTTCGGCCTTGGTCACGGGCGTGACACATAGGTCACGGGCATGACAGGCCCGGGTGGCCAATTCTCAGTTCGACGATCGTCGAACTGAGATCAATGATCGTCGAAGGGTGGTCACGCCCTATGTCACGGGCGTGACAAATGGGTCACAGGAGTGACAGGGTCATCAGGCAAATTCCGTGCTCGGCGATCGTCTCGCTCAGATCGACGATGGCCGAAGGGGGTCACGCGCTTGGTCACAGGCGTGACACCTGGGTCTCAGGCGTGACAGGGCCATGATGCAAATTCTGCGCTTCGACGATCGTCCCGCTGAGATCGACGATCGTCGAAGGTGTCACGCCCTAGGTCACGGGCGTGACAGGCCCGGGTTGAAAATTCTGCGCCCGAAGATCATCTCCCTGAGATCGAAGATCGTCGAAGGAGTCACGCCCTAGGTCACGGGCGTGACGGGTCGGTAACTGGCGTGACCAACCCGTGACCCGAAATCTCGGTCGATGTATTTCAATTTTTGGGCTTCCTAGGGTTCTATCATGACCAACCGACTCCTAGGGGTCTAGACGGAAATGGGATCTTACAGCGTGACCTAGCCGATCATGGACTTCCTCCCGTCGCCGTCGCCGCTTGCAAGCCGTCTCCGCTCGTAGATAGTCGCCGCCGCTGATCTTAGAGGTCATCTTTGATCGTCCGGCGACAGGACCGAGGCTAAGCTTAGCGTCTCACGTTTCTATCTTGAGATCCTTTGTCTCTTGATTTGTTGAGCGGGAATATATCTCCCCTCCGAATCGATTGAAACGATTAATCAAAGTAAGATCATTGGTAGACCTTGCTAGCTTCGTTAAGAAGTTTGGATCTACAAAGCATCGTCGCCGCAAACCTTTGCCGCCGCTGATCTCGGGAAGATCCTCTCAAAGAGATTACTCCGATCGTGGACTCTTCGTCTTCATCAACAAAGCTTCATTGAATGAAGAGGGACATCGGGCTCTCCAAACGTAGTTTGTATTTCTTGTACATTCTATTTTAACTTTGTTGTAAAGGAACTTTGTTTCCTCGTTGTAAGGGTTGGGTGCAACCCGTGGTGGAGGAGTAGTGACTCCTTCGAGTGGAAGGGTTTCTTCCATAGTGAGAGGATTGGATTTCAATCCGATTAGTGAAGTGACTAAGTCGTCCCTTGTTGGGAGATAGGTCGAAGGGGGAGAGTGGACGTACCCAAATCGGGGAACCACTATAACTGCTTGTGTGTTTCTTTGTTGTGGTTGTTTTTGTTTTCTTGTGCAGGTTAATTTTTAATTTCGCAAAAGACTGCAAATCACCTATTCCCCCCCCCCCATTGGTGAAGATAGTTGATACTAGATTGACTTTCAAGTGGTATCAGAGGGAGGTTCCTCATCAATAAGGTTAACACCTTGAGTAAGATCCCGGTTCTAGTGTCAAGAAGAAGACAAGACTCAAGCATTGAGCTGTACTCTTATGTATCTCCTCTGAGACTCCCTGCTTGCACAACGGAGTATTATCCCATCTGGAAGATGAGAGTTATGTTTCATCTGGAGGCCATTGACCCTCGCGCATCACTCATTTTGGAAGAGGGTCCCTTCATTCCAATGAAGGCTTCCGTATCTGGAAAAGATCTCCAAATCCCCAAGAGTCCCAAAGAAATGTCTGAGACTGAGCTTTCACTTTTCAACCTAGACAACCTGATTCGTCAGATCATCACTGACGTCTTGTCTGGATCATCTCGTTCAAAATTGGATAAGTGTTGGACTGCAAAGTCTATGTGGCAAACTATCTCAGACCTCATGGAGGGATCGGAGATAGCAGGGACCAGTTGCCAGCAAGAGGATGAAGCCTATGTGGGGGTCCTCATTTCTGAAGATGAAGGACAAGACCAATATCTAAGTATCAGGGCTCCTGTGTCTATATCTGAGACTGAAGAAGAGGTTGAGGAAAGCAGTTCTGATGAAGCTGACACAACAGTCTCTGCCGATCTTAACGCTGACCCTGAACATCAAAGTTAGGTTCAGGTAACTTCTTCATCATGCTCCTCTTTCCTTGAATTTCCTGAAGATAGGAATAGTTCAGAGGGTTGTCCATCTTGTGATGCAAGGGAGATGGATAGCGTCAATCAAAGGATTGAAAATCTTGATTCCCTTGAGAGTTCCCTTCAGAAGAGCAACTTACTTGTTGAGGAACAAGCTAAGGAGTTCTCTCAGTTGAGGACCATGATGGATCTCCAATTGGAATCCATCAAGGTGAAGGACTAAAGAATCTCAGATCTAGAGTTTTCTCTAGAAACCGAGAAGAGAATAGTATCTAACTTTTCCAAGGTAGATGCTATCAAGAGAAAGGGAGAAAACGGGTGGATCTCACGAATTATAAAATCGTGGAGAAATGGGGAAACTGTTTTCAGACCCCCCACACCGAGTAGGAAGGGCACACATTATGCTTTCAGGTATGACCATAAGAACAACCTTGGTCACTATAAGAGTAATCAACCCTCATGTGGAGATACCCGCAGTGCAAGAGCTGTAATGGCTACCCATGAGAGAATACCCAAGGCTCATCTTTAACCCTTTGTATTCTCAGCCTCAGCCCCAACTCGCCATGAATTTGCAGGAACCAGCTCTCACTGCATCTCTTACCACCCTAGGACACAGGAAAAGGGGGTTGGGAAACATATAGTAAGTACCCATGGGGCCCCCGGATGTGTGCTGACTGAAAGGAAGGCACCACCTCCCAGGCCTCATGACACTCACAACATGCTCTCTATCCTCCCTCCCTCGTGTCTCGGTGGAAAGGGCAAATTTGTGGGCAGAACCTGCTCTGTCCCGGTTAGACCTAAGATCATGACTACCTCAGTCAGTAGATCAGGTCAGAAATGGAGATACAACATTCATGATTGTTGGTGTTGTGGCAAGGTGGGTCACTTTGCCATAGATTGTTGGCACAATCCCTCTGTGCCAAGGGCAAGGGTATGTCCACTTCCTTCGGGTAGAGTTAGCCTTCCTGACAGGAATCCTGTAGGAAGGCATTCGACATTTTATGCTGACAAGAACCTAGGACCCAATACATATTGGGTTCCTAAGGTAAGGTAATTCGTTTTGCAGGATAGTCTAGGTTCCCGTAAAATGATGGGAACTAGACATGGGATGTTCCAAGAATGATATGGAAAAAGTGTATGGGATAAGATATAGAGCTAACTACAATGGCCTACTCAAATTGGACACCTGGTGTACCTCAAATAGTAGATCTGAATGATAAATTTAATGATTCCAGGTACGCGCATTCAGTTTCGATACTTGAGTCGTATTATATAGATGCTTACATATATATATATCCACACGAATGTGTAGATTCTTCCTCTAAAAGTAAATGTTTATATATATATATATACCAATATATGTTCACACACCTGATGAAAGGACGCAAAAGTTAAATGATCCTTAGTTAAAATCTGAAGAATTCTTTTTATATCTATATATAATTGATAATGTATATCAATGGGTGTAAATCAGTCCATTTGAAATTAAAGAAGTGTGTGCCAGTGGCTATAACGAAAATTCTACACTTTTGAATCACCTAGAATTACTCGGTAATTATTTCTAGGGTTAATTTCCCTTCAACTCGATCTAGGTAGTATGACAAAGAAATAAAAAGGAGCAAAGGTTCGACATTCAAATCGACAAAGGTTCGAAATTAACATGCCCTGTATGGAATTTGCTGAAATCCCGTTGACTTCCCACGGTTCGGAATAAATAAATAGCGTAATCACTGTACGACTCTTCACATTCCAGAATAGCTGAAATCCCGTCGACTTCCCCGATACCTCGCCGAATCCCGTCGATCGTGCGGAAGTTCCTCCCGTGCTTCAATCGCCCTTGTTCTCCATCACTCCTCCGTGCTCCCATCGACGACATCCTCTGGACGCAAGGATCGTGCCGACTCCCGTCGACTCCAAGAAATTTCGAAGTTTTCCCTCTCCCGTCGACTCCCGTTCCGGTCGCCAACAGTCTCGTCGCAAGCCACTCTCTCTTCTCTGCGCTAGGGTAACGTCCACTCTTCCCTGTAGTATCTTGTCTAGTGTAGCTCCTAAGCGAGAATTTCTGATAGGGTTTAGTCCCTTGGACATTACCTGTTTAGGTTTGCAATGGCTCCTAGAACTACAGTTGGGCTCCTCACCGGGAGTGAACTGGTTAGGACGGGCTTCTCCCATGCCTCTGATGAGTTCAGAAATATTATCCTAATGCTTGAAGAAGCCGGGCTTTCCTTCATCCTTGAGCACCTGTGCAAGATCTTGGATAAAGAAGTGCTTGAATTCTTTGCAACGCCAAAGCTACGGCATGAGGATACGGTGATTAAGTGTAAGATTGTTGGCCTACGGATCAAGATGTCTGCTGGAAAATTGTCACGACATTTGCAGCTCACCAGTTTTGAACAAGAGGACTACCTGGAGGAAAATGATCGTGCTAGGACTCTCCTATTCTGTGGACTTGCTCGAGGGACTAAGTCTATCAAGCGCACGGAAATGAATAAGGAAGGGTAGCTTCTATCTGATATCATTGGGAAAGCCCTGATCTGCAAACCGTGCTCCCATGATCATATCTCTGGTGATATGTTCAAAATCTTGGTGGCCGTAGTGTGTCGAAAAATATACAACTGGGGGGCCATGTTGTTTGAGAAAATTAAAGATACGCTACAAACCCCTAATTTTGTAAGGATCATCAGCCTGTACCTCAATCAGCTGGATGGAGACAGGTTTGACATGCGTAAGGGAGTTCCTTTCCATTACTTGAAGAAAATGGACTCTAGTATATTTGATAGATGGGAAAGAAGGATTGGTCAAGTAGGTGTTGCTGAAGCCCATGATGAACCCTTGGCTGAGGCCCATGAAGATGAAGGTAATAGAGCTCCAGATGACAGAAATCCCTTGGATGAACCCAGTGATGTTCCTGACTTGCTGCATGTAGGAACTAAGGGGGAGTCGCTACCCACTTCTACTGATACACTCAGGACAGATATCTCAATTTCGGATCATGCTGAGGCAGTTACTGACATCTCTCTAATTGCAAAAGATGTCTTTGATACCCTCGCCACTGATCAGGTTGAAGAGGAGGAAGATGAGGAGGACATTGACAATACTGCGGTTGACGATGATGATATGGAAGATGAGGCTGCTGATGAGGTGAATGATGAAGTAGTTGAAAATGAAATGACCATGAGGGAGATGGTGGAGATGGTAAAGCTACAGGGTGATGTTGAAGTCCCCTCTGAGGAACGGGCTCCTTTGGAAGTTCCTGAGACATCTGGTGTAGCAATGGAGGGGGAGTCCTCTCAGCAGAGGATGATAAGCATTCATGAGAAAACTACAGAGGCTGCCCCTATTCCCCCATTGGAGACTGTGCACGTGTCAAGCTCTCCTAGTGAATCTGCAGAAGAGCACGACCAAGGCATGCTTCTGGGTTATCAACTAAGACCTAATTTGGCGAATCACACCGTGAATATCATTCAAGGTATAGTGGATGAACTGAAAGCTTCTTTTGAACAATCACACAACAAAGTGTTAAAAAGAATTAAACAATCTGAGGAGCTAATGCTTAAATATATTGTGAAAATAAATCATAAGCTGGATCAGATGGAACAGAAGTTTGATGCCAAGTATACAGAAGCTAGCACTGCAGTTACTCTTCTCATGCAAGGACTTCAGAAGAATACGACCGATCTGTTAGTGGTAAATCAGAAAGCTCATGTTGTGGCCGATAACATCCAGAAATTTGATGCCAACATGGTGATTCTCAACGCAAATCAACAATCCCTGCTGACTGAGTTTACCAAGACTATAAAGCATATAGATGAGTCACTGTATTCTTATGCAAACTCAATTGCCCTCGAAGCCAAAAAGGGGGAGGATGAATATAAGGCTAAGATGGCAGGGCTGGAATAAATTATGGTTGACAACTTCAAGCAATCCAATGAATATGTCTTTGAAAGTTATCATTGGCTGGTTCAACAAGCTTAAGGTATACACATTCCAGTTGCCCCTCCTGAGGAGATTAATACTGTTGCTGATGAGGGTGTAAGTGTTGAAGAAGTTCCTATTAGTGAAGCTGATACTAAGAAGGCTGCTTGGGCTGCTGCCAAAGCTGCATGTCGTGCCATGTTTGACCAGGAAGCCATAGTGAAAGGAAAAAGAAAACTCCAAGAAGGGACATCCAAAGAGACTCCTCTCGAGAAGAAAGTAAGATTGAAGGAGAGTGAAGTGCGAAATGAACGATGGAGTCCCATCTCGAGGAGCATTATTTTGGACACCTTTATGCTACAACAGCGGGGGGAAAATAATCGAAATGAAGTATATAATCAGTATGAGTGGGAGCGGCACAAAGAATATGAAGCTAGACGAAATATCTTTTTCAGGACCAACACGGTGGAACATAAAGCTCCTCCCCCCAGATACTATCCGAAGCCCAATGAATATTTTGAGAGACAAAGCAAGAAGAACTTGGATCAACAACTAAAGGATGATCTAGCTAAGGAGAAATAGGCTTAGGATTTTGGCTTGTCATTTCCTTCACGCATGTTTATCTCTTCATACTTTTATATGAACAATTCTGTTGGAACACCCTATTACTAATTTGGATAAGGATCACTATGCTTGTCTTAGGATCCTAGTTGACCTAGTTGTATAGTTGAGAAGGTCAACATTAGAATGAGTCTAGGGTCTAGAACTTAGTTTTGAAGCTGCCCCCAAGTCCACTCCAAGATCAAGGATGAAGAGCTAAGTCTAAGGCAATTTTCGTCGAGCTCAGATCGACGAATCGTCGAACTCAGTTCGACGCTCTCTGAGCTCAACCTCAACAAATCGTCGAACTCCGGTCGACGATCTTCGAGCTCAGATCGACTATCTGCTTTTAGCTAGCTTTTGCTTAATCGTCAAACTCCCCTCGACTATCGTCTAGCTCAGTTCGACGATGCCTCCTTCAGCTGTTTCTCAGGTCGCTGAGCTCAGTTCGACGATCTTTGAGCTCAGTTCGACGTTTTCTGTCTGCTTATCTCGGTTCATCTCTGAGCTCAGTTCGACGATCTTCGAGCTCAGATCGACGTTTTCTTTGGAGAGATCGACGCTTTCAGGATTTCAAATGCTGCTGTTCTTTGGAATGTTTTTGAATATTATCAGCATTTATGACAGAAGATCTCCCAGCCGTTTGGAGCAAGTTTCAAGGAATTATTCAGAGAATGTTTGCTGGACTTTCCTCTAAAAGACAAGACCATTTATGGAAAACATTTATGACTGACCAACGGCTATTTTTTTGGACAAGAGAATCTTAGAAATTATTATTCATCTCTTCTGCCTCTAAGCAGAACACATACACAGATTGACAAAGAGAGTGAACACAGAATAGAGACTACTGATAGCAGAAGAATAACAGAACTGCAACTTCAAAATTCTTCTTACTGACTGAAAAGTGTTCACAATCTCATCATCTCCAGACATCCCATCACAATCTTTAGCTGGAGATCAAAGTTCTGAAGACCTATCACCCTTCTGCAAAGCTTCTCTGCCTGAACCTCTCTACATCTCAGGGGGAGCTTTGACATCTTCAATCCACTTGTGCTTCTCTCATTTGACTGAGAACAAAGAAGACAAACTCAACTTTTACTTTTTCTTTTCCTGCTGTAAAAGGGTTCTTGAACTCCCTTCAAAAGTTCTGTCTGGTTCTGAGAGCCTTGTCGAAACTCAGTGGTGGCAAGACACCTTATCAAAAAATCTAGCTTTGGTTTTTGAGCACCTTATCAAAAGCTCATTGGTGTCAGGACACCTGATCAACTCAGTCCTGAGTGGATTCCTACCAAGGGTGGTAGAAGAGTGGATGTACCCAGTTTTGGGGAACCACTATATTTCCTTGTGTCTTCTGGCTGTGCTTGTGTGATTTGTCTGCTGTGTGCTGTGTCCTTCTTCCTTTCAGTTTTTAAGTTTCTGTTAGCACTCTACACTATAGCTTAAATAGAATTTTAATTTGTGCTATTTTAATAATTCAAAAATTATTTTAACTAAACTCTATTCACCCCCCCTCTAGAGTTGAGATAGATCTTACCCTCACTTTCAATTGGTATCAGAGCGAGGTTGGTTGCTCATACTGGTTAACACCTGAACCAAAAGATCCCTGATAAGATCAATCTCTGTAGAGGATTACTTTCTATTCATCTATCTACTCATTTAGAGACATGGCACAGAACAAAGATTATGCAAGCACCAGACCACCAGTGTGCAACCTCTCCAAGTTTGCACTCTGGAAGGCAAGGATTAGATTGTATATGAATTCTATTGATGAGGATATCTTTAATTCTGTCTTGACAGTGTGTCCAACTCCACCAGCAAGCTCAAGTACAAGTGCTGTTCCACCTCCTTCTGGAACAGATGCAGATATAAAGAAGTGGAAGATTGCAGATGCTAAGGCTATGAACATCTTAGCCCAAACTATGTCTGATGACATTTTTCAAAAGGTAGCTGAATGCAACTCAGCCAAAGAAACCTGGGACAAACTCTCTGAAATTGTCTCAGGATCTGCTGATGAAAGAAAGGATAGAAGGTCTCATCTGATAAGTCAATATGAGAACTTCAAGAAAGGAGAAGGTGAATCAGTGGCTGACATGTACAACAGACTAAGTTTAATTGTCAATGAGCTAAAGACTTTGGACAAGGAAATCTCCTTAACTGAACTGAATGATAAAATCCTGATGTGCTTCCCCAGCACCTGGGATTCAAGAATCTGGCCAATCAAAGATGCCAGAAGTCTGAATGAGATTACCACTGAAGCTCTCCTGGGCAAGCTCAAATCCTATGAGCTGCTCATTAAAAATAGAGAAGAAGAACAAAAGGCCACTTCTCCAGCCCCAAGGAAAGAGAAGACCATAGCCTTCAGAGCTGCAGAAGAGGAGCCTGAAGAAAAAGCTACAGGAAATGATGAGCTAATAAGTCTTCTGGCCAAAAGATTCTATAAGATGGCCAGAAAAGATTTCAGAAAGAGGCCATACAAAGGACATGACAAGCCAAGGTATGATAAGTCAAGTAATAATAATAAAGAAATCATTTGCTTTGGCTGCAGGAAACCAGGGCACATTGTACCTGACTGTCCAGAAAACAAGAATAAGGACAAGAAGGAAAGAAGAGAAAGAAGAAAAGAAAAGGACTACAAGAAGAACAGCTCAGACAAAGCATCCTCCAGCAAAAACAAACATACAAGGAAGGGCTTTGTTGCTGAGACATGGAGTGAGACTGAAGAGGAATCTGAAGCCTCATCCAGTTCCAGTGATGATGAGGATGATGCAGATGAAAAGGAGTTCTGCATGATGGCTATCAATGCATCACAACAAAACTCTGATGAAGAATCAGAATCAGATTCAGACACTCACCCAGATGAAGATCAGGTAATCAATTCTTTTGATTTTCATTCTGAAGATTTCAAAAGTGAATTTAAGACACTATGCCTAGACCTATTAAAATCTGAGAAGGAGATAATATCTCTCAGGAATCAACTGTCTGAGCATAGTATCCTAAACTCAAAGAACCTCAAGCTCTCTGAGGAGTTAGAATGCTGTAGGGAGGAGATAGCCTCACTGAAAAGTGAACTATCAAAGGCCAAAAAGTTTGAAGAATCTCTGAATGGGAGGAGTATCAGACTTATGGACATCACAAGCACAGTGAACTCTAGATTCAATAGTACACTGGGTTTGGGTGCCTCCCCCAGCCAACCTATAGTGTTAACAACTCCAATCAAATTTGTCTCTGACAAAGGAAAGGGAGTAGTAGAGGTGGCTAGGAAGAATGCAGACCTGCCAGAGAAAATTTCAGTTCAACAAAATGCGTCGAGCAGAGCTCGACGATCGTCGAAGAGAGCTCGACGATCTAAGCACAGATCGTCGACCTCAGATCGACGACACCCAAACTCTGAACTCAAGCACTATCGATCTTCGAATAGAGATCGACGATCTGACCCAAGATCGTCGACCTCAGATCGACGATCGTCGAACAGAGTTCAGAATTGTGAACACATTTTCAATGGCTCAGTCAAATTCAATCCTAGAAGTTGCACATCCCATGGACTCAACCCCTATACTGAGTGGATAGTAACTCCTAGGAGATACCATCCTGAAGGCTATAAGAGTCAACCTGGGATGTCCTTTATTTCAGAATTTAAAGGTTATCAACCTAGGCCCAAGGTTAACTGGGTCAAAAACAAATAAGCTGTTTGTGTGCAGGTGAAGACCTATCCAGCATCAAACCATCAATGGTATCTGGATAGTGGGTGCTCAAAGCACATGACAGGGGACAAGGACAATTTCACTTCCTTCAAAGCCAAGCTTGGACCCAAAGTAATTTTTGGAGACTCAAGCTTTGGAACTACAAAAGGATATGGTGCAGTCCAAATTGGCTCAGTCACCTTCAAAAGGGTGGCATATGTTGAAGGACTCAAGCACAACCTGATAAGTATCAGTCAATTGTGTGATGAAGGATATCAAGTAACCTTCAACAAAGCCATATGCAAAGTCCAGTCAGTGGACAACACAACTGTGTTGACAGGTAACAGAAGAGGTAACATTTACTTAGTGAATTTTCTTTCACCTGTAGTAGATATCTGCCTGTTTAACTCCATTTCAAAACCAAACAATTTGTGGCATAAAAGACTAGGACACATTAACCTTAGAACCATTGCTAGGCTATCCAAAGACCATCTTGTTAGAGGACTACCTTCTGGTCCCTACAAGAAGGAAGAACTTTGCAAGGCATGTAAATTAGGCGAGCAAACTAAAAATAGCTTTAAGTCACTTAATAAGAGTGATTCACCTAGGATTTTGTATTTGTTGCACATGGATCTCTTTGGACCCATATCTGTACAAAGCCTAGGAGGGAAGTCCTATACTTTAGTGATTGTAGATGACTTCTCAAGATTCACTTGGGTATTCTTTCTGAGGAAGAAGTCTGATAACTTCAAGTGTTTGACAGATTTTCTCAAATGCATTCAGATTGAGTTCAACACTCACATTGCCCTGATCAGAAGTGATCATGGGACAGAGTTTGATTCTCTTCTCATGCAAGAGTTCTGTCAAAGTGAAGGGATCAGGCACACTTTCTCAGCTCCTAGAACTCCTCAACAAAATGGGGTAGCTGAAAGGAAAAATAGAACCCTAATTGAATCTGCTACTACATTGTTGTCAGATGCTCACCTACCTCTATCCTTTTGGGCTGAGGCAGTGAACACCTCCAACTATGTGTTGAACAGAAGCCTGATACATAAACTGAAGGCAAGACTCCCTATGAATTGCTCAAAGGGAAGAAACCTAAAGTAAACTATTTTAAAGTTTTTGGTTGTATTGTTATATTCATAATAATGACAAGAAATATCTAGCAAAATTCCAAGCTAAAGCTGATGAAGGAGTGTTTCTGGGATACTCCATGATCAGCAAGGCTTATAGGGTTTATAACAAATCATCTTGCAAAATTGAAGAATCTGTTCATATTATTTTTGATGAAGCTAACATGTCTTTCAAGGAGAAGAATGCTTCTACCATAGAACCTTTGCAGGTACAATCTTTAGCTGAAGACTTGAACAAACTGCAAGTTGCTGAAAAGAATGACAGCAGTGATGATGAAGAAGAAGTTCAACATCTAAAAGAAAATCACCTTGAAGAACCTGTTGTTGTTCCACTAGAGGAAACAACAACACAGGCTAGTGAACAATCAACACCTCCTGTTGATTAGTAACAATAAGAGATCATCCAACTTCCCAAGTTATTGGAGACATCTCAGCTGGTGTGCAGACCAGAAATCAGGTCAACCAGAACCTAATGCACACTTGCTTCCTATCTCAAATTGAGCCTCAATCCATTCAAGATGCAGAGCAAGATCCACACTGGATCATTGCAATGCAAGAGGAGTTGCATCAATTTGACAGGAACAAGGTTTGGAAACTAGTACCTAAGCCAAAGGATCATCCCATTGTTGGAACAAAGTGGGTATTCAGGAACAAGCTGGATGATCAAGGAGTTATAGTCAGAAACAAGGCAAGGCTAGTTGCTCAAGGGTACTCTCAACAAGAAGGAATAGACTATGACCAGACCTTTGCACCAGTTGCAAGGTTAGAGGCCATCAGAATATTTCTAGCTTATGCTTGCTCACAAAGGCTTCAAGGTCTACCAGATGGATGTGAAGAGTGCTTTTCTCAATGGGGACATCAAAGAGGAAGTCTATGTTAGACAACCTCCAGGTTTTATCTCTCTAACTCACCCTGATTATGTTTTCAAATTGCATAAAGCATTATATGGTCTCAAGCAAGCTCCTAGAGCATGGTATGAGACCCTAGCATGCTTTCTTCTGGAAAATGATTTTACTAGGGGAGAGTAGACCAAACTCTTTTTATTAGAACCCATAAGTCCCATACCCTACTAGTGCAAATTTATGTGGATGATATTATATTTGGCTCCACTGATTCAAACCTGTGCAAAAAGTTTTCCAAGCTTATGCATTCTAAGTTTGAAATGAGTAGCATGGGTGAGCTGTCCTTCTTCTTAGGACTGCAAGTCAAGCAACATGCTGAAGGCATATTTATTTCTCAAACCAAGTATGCAAAAGAATTGGTTAAGAAATTTGGTATGTCTGATGCATCAAGTATGAAAACACCCATGCCCTCAAATGCTGTAATAGATGCTGATGAACATGGGAAACCTGTTGATCAGACAACATATAGAGCAATCATTGGCTCTTTATTGTACCTTACAGCCAGTAGGCCTGATATAATGTTTGCCACATGTCTTTGTGCTAGATTCCAAGTTAGCCCTAGAGAGTCACACTTAATCTTAGTTAAGAGGATTCTTAGGTATGTAAAAAGTTGTCCAAATCTAGGACTCTGGTATCCAAAAGATTCAGCATTTGACTTAACTGGATTCTCAGATGCTGATTATGCTGGATGTAGAATAGACAGGAAAAGCACCAGTGGAACATGCCAGTTCCTTGGTGACAGACTTGTCTCCTGGTTTTGTAAGAAGCAAACATCTGTGTCAACTTCAACTGCTGAAGCTGAGTATATGGCTGCAGGCAGTTGCTGCTCACAAATATTGTGGATACAAAATCAGCTTCTAGACTATGGCTACAACCTAGAGAAGTCAAAAATTTTCTGTGATAATACTAGTGCTATTTCTATAGCCCAAAATCCAGTCCTCCATAGTAGGACAAAACACATAGAAATTAGGCATCATTTCCTAAGGGATAATGTAGAGAAGAACAAAATTGAACTTCAATATATTCCTACTGATTTGCAAAGGGGAGATATTTTCACCAAGCCCTTGGATGAAAAGAAACACAGGGTTCTTCCTAAATCAGTTAGGCATGATAGATGGAGGAAGTCTTAATTAAAATCCAAGATTTTGAAAAGCTAAAACAGATCAAGACTAGGCTAAAAAATTCTGTCTTTTGAATGAGTTTAGACTCTGAACTGCGCTCGACGTTTTCTCAAAAATCGTCGACCGGAGTTCGACGATTTTCCTATCGTCGATCTGAGTTCAGAGCCTTCGCTAGATCTAGAAGTTTTCTTCTTCTGTTCAGAGGCCGTCGAGCTGAGCTCGACGTTTTTCAACATCGTCGAATGAAGATCGCCGATTTTGAAGACTCTTCAGATTCCCTCTGTAGCCTAAATCGTCGAGCTTAGATCGACGCTGCGTCGAGCTGAGCTCCACGATTTTCTTTTTCGCCGTCGAACCCTAATATAAAATCATCTTTCAGCCGTCGTTCTTCTTTTTACGCTTTCATACTCTGCAACTTTCTTCCTTTTCCCTCCAAATTTTCTACGCTTGGTCGTTTTGGTTTTCTGTTGCAGGTTCATATGGCTGATTCGAGGGCTGCGATTGCCAAGATGAAATTCGACACCGGTTTCGACATAGACATAAACTCATTTGATGGAAGCGACCAGCGCTTCAAGGATGTTCTGAATCTATTCAGAGAACAACAGCTAACTCAGATAATGACTATCCGAATGAAGATAGCAGCAGAGGAGATTAAGGAATGGTGTTATACCGCAGCAGATGAGTCTGAGAATACTGTTGTCGGCACCATTAAGGGGACCCAGGTAATTCTATCCCCGGCTTTATTAACTGAAGTCTTTCAACTCAGTACTGGAGAAGACTCCATTGATCTGTCTGGAGAGGAGTATGCCTCCATGTTAGATAGGATGGGTCATAATGTGCTTAACCCTAATAAGCTGCTGAAAAAGAATCTGGCTATAGAATTCCAGTTCCTGGCTGATGTAGTTGGGAAGGTGCTGTTGGCCAAGCACTCAGCGCATGACACAATTTCCAGGTATCAGTTCTGCCTGATGGGAGCCTTACTGGATAAGAAACACCTCGACTGGGGCACCATCTTCTTCACCCTGATTAAGAAGAAGATAAGCAAGTCTGCAGTCAGTTTTGGAAGAATCTTGGGGGTCTTTCTGCACTCAAGGTGCCCTGACCTTTTGACCTCTTCTGGGATGTTCATCAATGCATCCAAAAGGCTCTCCTGTGCCCTCTTCAGTAAATGGGACAGGCAGATAATCAACCCCTCCAGGGCTGCTGCAACACTTCTATCAGGCACAAGGACCAACCTGGTCACTCCTCTAGTAGAAGAGCTGCCTGCTTCTTCTTCTCCCCAAGCATATATACCCAAGCCATCACCTCCTCACCACCAGTCTCCACCATTATTATCTCATCTCCCATTACCATTTCCTCACCAATGTCATCCCCTATTACCATCTCTTCACCAGCCTCATCTCCTCCAGCATCTACCTCTGAGGTATTCCTCCCTCTCTTCTCTTACCAAACCCTTACCTCTCCATCCTACTCTCTTTTAGAGGATTCCTTCATGGATGACAATCCCTCTTCTCCTCCTGAGACATCTTCCCTCCAACAAATGCTTCATGACATTCTCTCTCAACCCTCCTTCACACCCTCTCTCACTTCCCCTATCTTCTCCTCAACCTTCTCTATCCCCACTATTCCTTTTTCTGAACCCTCCATCCCTACTCCTCCTATCTCCACCTTTTCAGCTTCAGTCACCATCCCTCCATCCTCCTTGACCCCTACCTCTGCTCAAGCCTCACTTGGGCATGTAGATCTTTCTAGCCTGGCTGACAGGCTCTATGAGTTGCTAGCTCCCAAGCTGGTATCTCTGCTGGAGTCCTCCCTGACTCCACTCCTGAAGCAAGTCCAGGAGCTGTCCTCCAAGCTTGATTCTTTTTCCTCCTCCCAGGCAATCCCTTCTACTGGGTGCCTTGGTTCACCTCTCTCTGAACCAAGGCAGGGGGAGATGCCTTATGAAGAAGTGATTGTGCCAGCTCCAGCTCCAGCTTCTACTCTCTCAGCAAGCTCAGGATGTGCTTTTGCACTTAATCTGCAGAGGTTGCTATCCAGATTTGATACAGCCTATCTAAGCTGTCTGCCTCCAATTACTGCTGAAGATCTGTCCAAGGCCATTGTGCCTGTACCTGTCTGTAATCCCAGCCAGATTGTTTCCTATATCAAGTCATGGAAGGCTGTGGATGTACCTGATGCTGCTACTAAGGCCACTGTGCCTCCTTTTGTTAATACTGCTGCTGCTGATATAGAAATGATCCCAGCACCTAATGCTGAGGAAATTGTTGTTGAAACTGATGCTGCTGACTCTGCTATCCCTGCTGCTCTTGCTCCTGCTCCTGCTCCTGCTGCTGCTGCAAAGCTCAAAGCTCAAGAAGAATATCTCAGAAGAATTGATGCTTTATATGATCAACCTCAGAGTTCTGAAAGTGATCAGTACAGAACTGATTCTGATGATTCTGCCAGCACAATTGCCAAAAAAGAGAAAAGCCAGAAGTAAAGCAATGATGTCAGTTCCTCCTGCCATAGCTAAAGACTCCAATGACATTCCATATTATATTCTGCATGACTGCCCCATCACTGAACCATGGATGCAATTTTCCAAGAACCAACTAAAGGCCATGAGAAAGAAAAGAAAGCTTGACAAATATGAAAAAGGATCATCTCAACATCAGCCTCCTCCTCCTCCTCCTCCAGACTCTGGATCAGGCTCAGCTCCTCATGCTTCAGCTCCTAGACAAAGTTCCTCTCAATCCTATTCTAAGTATTACCAAAAAGGTCAACATCAAAGAGGATATCAACCCAGAAGGGGTAGTTACAGAGGAAATCAAAGAGGACAGAGACCCTATCAAAGGGAAGGACAAGGCCATTCTGACTCTACTTCAGGCCCTTACCCTTACAAACTGAAAGACACAGTTGCTCCAAGGACCTCTCCTGCTCCTGAATCTCTCAACAAATATGAACCTGCTGTTCCATATGAGGATCCTGAGAACAATCCTGTGGCCTGGACTGCTAGGATGAAAGAGTTGGCTGCTCTTGATCAGATTAAGAAGGCTAGAGAACAAGGCAAAGAAATATCCAACATTACAACCTTATCAGAACAAAGAAAGAAAGAACTGGAAAAGTATGCTTCAAAGAAATTTTTCAATCCAGAAGAGTACATGAAGCTGCACCCAGAGGCTGTAGTTCCAAGGCCAAGATCTCAAACCTCTCTAGGTGCAGAAGATGACAGAAGGTCCAAGAAAGAAGCCCTAAACCCTAACAGAGAAATTTTATTTAAAAAGGGAACTGAAAAGAAGTGATTTGTGTAAGCAAACATATCATCCACCTTTGGATATCTGCTCTATTTATCTGTGATATGCATTGCTGTTTCTCTGCATTTTGTATTTTACTTCTGTATTATTGAATGCTCTTTATGATTGTCTGTAAATAGTAATCCTAATCCAAATAGGGGGAGATTGTTGGAACACCCTATTACTAATTTGGATAAGGATCACTATGCTTGTCTTAGGATCCTAGTTGACCTAGTTGTATAGTTGAGAAGGTCAACATTAGAATGAGTCTAGGGTCTAGAACTTAGTTTTGAAGCTGCCCCCAAGTCCACTCCAAGATCAAGGATGAAGAGCTAAGTCTAAGGCAATTTTCGTCGAGCTCAGATCGACGAATCGTCGAACTCAGTTCGACGCTCTCTGAGCTCAACCTCAACAAATCGTCGAACTCCGGTCGACGATCTTCGAGCTCAGATCGACTATCTGCTTTTAGCTAGCTTTTGCTTAATCGTCAAACTCCCCTCGACTATCGTCTAGCTCAGTTCGACGATGCCTCCTTCAGCTGTTTCTCAGGTCGCTGAGCTCAGTTCGACGATCTTTGAGCTCAGTTCGACGTTTTCTGTCTGCTTATCTCGGTTCATCTCTGAGCTCAGTTCGACGATCTTCGAGCTCAGATCGACGTTTCTTTGGAGAGATCGACGCTTTCAGGATTTCAAATGCTGCTGTTCTTTGGAATGTTTTTGAATATTATCAGCATTTATGACAGAAGATCTCCCAGCCGTTTGGAGCAAGTTTCAAGGAATTATTCAGAGAATGTTTGCTGGACTTTCCTCTAAAAGACAAGACCATTTATGGAAAACATTTATGACTGACCAACGGCTATTTTTTTGGACAAGAGAATCTTAGAAATTATTATTCATCTCTTCTGCCTCTAAGCAGAACACATACACAGATTGACAAAGAGAGTGAACACAGAATAGAGACTACTGATAGCAGAAGAATAACAGAACTGCAACTTCAAAATTCTTCTTACTGACTGAAAAGTGTTCACAATCTCATCATCTCCAGACATCCCATCACAATCTTTAGCTGGAGATCAAAGTTCTGAAGACCTATCACCCTTCTGCAAAGCTTCTCTGCCTGAACCTCTCTACATCTCAGGGGGAGCTTTGACATCTTCAATCCACTTGTGCTTCTCTCATTTGACTGAGAACAGAGAAGACAAACTCAACTTTTACTTTTTCTTTTCCTGCTGTAAAAGGGTTCTTGAACTCCCTTCAAAAGTTCTGTCTGGTTCTGAGAGCCTTGTCAAAACTCAGTGGTGGCAAGACACCTTATCAAAAAATCTAGCTTTGGTTTTTGATCACCTTATCAAAAGCTCATTGGTGTCAGGACACCTGATCAACTCAGTCCTGAGTGGATTCCTACCAAGGGTGGTAGAAGAGTGGATGTACCCAGTTTTGGGGAACCACTATATTTCCTTGTGTCTTCTGGCTGTGCTTGTGTGATTTGTCTACTGTGTGCTGTGTCCTTCTTCCTTTCAGTTTTTAAGTTTCTGTTAGCACTCTACACTATAGCTTAAATAGAATTTTAATTTGTGCTATTTTAATAATTCAAAAATTATTTTAACTAAACTCTATTCACCCCCCCTCTAGAGTTGAGATAGATCTTACCCTCACTTTCAAATTCTTTTGGATATATATATATATATGATCTCATGTTGACTCAAGTATTGTTCTGTATGCTTTTAACATTCTGTGTCTTGTCTCTCTTAATTTGTTATGTATAATACTCTGGATGGTGAAATTCATCTTAGCTAGTAGGATTTTGGCTTCTTCAAAAAGGGGGAGATTATTGGGTATTGTATCCACAATTACCTGGATTTGATGAAGCCTCCTGTCAAGATAAGATGAATTCACAATGTATTTGATGATATTTCTTCAAGTTGTGCTTGCAGTTATTCCACGCTAAGTACACACCAATGTCAGGGTGAAGTGGGTTAATATACATGGGTCTGTGCAACGTAATCCCTCGTTGAGCAGATCAGTGTGTTGGGTCAATATACACGGGTCAATCTCTATTGGAGTGTACTTATTTTCAAGTACAGGGCTGAGATAGATCAAGAGCAGAGGAGGAGAAAGGATGGGTCAAAGACCAACTCATGGGAAGAAAGACGAAGATTCGTCTAAGTTAAATTCGACGGGAATCACTAAGTGATTCTCGCCGATTCGACGAGAATCACTAGTGATTCTCGCCGAATCGTCGAGAATCACTCACTGATTCCCGCCGACTGCATTCGGCTGACTCAACGCCTTTAAGAATTCTGCTAAGTCAGAATCGTCGAGAATCAATAAGTGATTCTCGCCGAATCGTCGAGAATGACTCTGCATTCTCGCCGATTCGTCGAGAATGGTTTTGATTCTCGCCGATTCACTCTATATGGCAAGCTTTTCAGCTAAAATTCTACCAAGGATAATTCGACGGGAATCATAAGTGATTCTCGCCAATTCGGCGAGAATCACCAATGATTCCCGCCGAATTTACCTTAGGCAAATTTTCTCTGCTCGCTGGACTGAACCATGATGATGGGCGCTGATTAGACCGGGCTTGGGGTTTCTCCTTGTAGGGCCCACAACGATCTTTTAGGATTGATCTACAGTATAAATGCCCACGTAATTTGAACTTACAAGTAGCGAAGAAAACGAAAAAGGAACACGGCCGCCGAGCATGACCTAGCCCATCGCAGATTTCCTCCCATCGCCGTCGCCGCTCGCAAGCCGTCGCCGCTCGCAGATAGTCATCGCCACTGATCTTAGAGGTCATCTTTGATCGTCCGGTGACAGGACCGAGGCTAAGCTTAGCGTCTCACGTTTCTATCTTCAGATCCTTTGTCTCTTGATTTGTTGAGCGGGAATATATCTCCCCTCCGAATCAATTGAGACGATCGATCCAAGTAAGATCATTGGTAGACCTTGCTAGCTTCGTCAAGAAGTTTGGATCTACAAAGCATCGCCGCCGCAAACCTTTGCCATCGCCGATCTCTGGAAGATCCTCTCCAAGAGATTGCTCCGATCGTGGACTCTTCGTCTTCATCAACAAAGCTTCATTGAACGAAGAGGGACATCGGGCACTCCAAACGTAGTTTGTATTTCTTGTACATTCTATTTTAACTTTGTTGTAAAGGAACTTTGTTTCCTCATTGTAAGGGTTGGGTGCAACCCGTGGTGGAGGAGTAGTGACTCCTTCGGGTGGAAGGGTTTCTTCCATAGTGAGAGGATTGGATTTCAATCCGGTTGGTGAAGTGACCGAGTCGTCCCTTATTGGGAGATAGGTCGAAGGGGGAGAGTGGACGTACCCAAATCGGGAAACCACTATAATTGCTTGTGTGTTTCTGTGTTGTGGTTGTTTTTGTTTTCTTGTGCAGGTTAATTTTTAATTCTACAAAAGACTGCAAATCACCTATTCCCCCCCCCCATAGGTGAAGATAATTGACACTAGATTGACTTTCAAATAACTTAGATGATTCCAGATAGATCTAACAGATAACTCAACGCTTTCAAGAAGAGATACTTGACGAATTTGACGAATATCGATAGATACTCTCAACGCATTCGATGCATAGACAAAGTGATATTCGATAAATTTAACTTAGAGAAATCCAGAGAAGTAAATTTAAGAACTTAAGGCATATCCAGTGAGTCTCGACGAATTTGTCTTATATCGATATATATATTAGACGAATTCGGCGAGTATCGATAGATACACTCGATGAATTCAACGAGTATACATGAAGATACTCGATAATCTTTACTTAACTAATTTCCAAGAACTCAGAGGTTATTCTCTAAGTAAATATGACGAATTTGACGAGTGCCAATAAGTATACACGACGAATTTGATGAGTACACATGAAGATACTCGACGAATTTGACGAGTATTCACTACTATACTCAATGAATTTTACTTAGAGAAAAACTCTATTTTTTTGAAAGCAGCAACTTGTCCTTCCTAATTTCTTCTAATGTAGTTGAATCAGAAGTACACCCCAATAGAGAGATTATGCGTATGTCGACACATTGGCCTACACAATGAAGGATTACTGATAGTTTTAACTTCAAGACAACCTAAACACCTAGAGGGGAGTGAATAGGTTCTTTTCTTTATTTTAAACTAAGGAAGAATATTGCTACAGATCTTTAATATAAAGCTCAAATATCTACAGCTAACACAACATATACAATCACAGAATCTAAAATAACACAAGCATCACAGATTGCACATAGGTTTATAGTGTCTCCCCAAGGTCTGGGTACATCCACTTACCCCCTTCACCTATCTAGCAGTGTGCTAGATTCAGCCTAACTTCTTCCTTCTTCTCAAATCCACAGATCTTATAGCTCAGAATCCTGAAGGATTCCTACAACTCAGAATATATCCACACTCTTACAGCTCAGGCAAACAAGCCCTACCTAAGCCTTGCCACAAGGCCTACAACTCAGAGAACAAATTCTCCTACACTCAGGCTCAATCAGCCTTAACACTCAGAGATCAAAATCTCATTCACTCAGCCTTTATAACACAGGCTTACAACTCAGATCTTTGAAAAGATCCTACAGAATTTGATAATTAATTTGATGGACTCTTACCCTTGTTGAGAGAGAAAGGATAAGAAGATTCTTGATCAGCTTCTTGATGAAACTGATGACTGAAATCAACCTGTTCTTAGATTTCTTCAAAGCTTCTTGAATCTGAACTTAGTAGGGTTGATCTCCTTTGAAGTTGACTGACTGGGAGCTTCCTTCTTGGATTATAGATATGGATCTAGATCTACTTAGTAGATTAGTTCAGGATCTACTTCTTAAGAGACTTGTGATTATCTCCTTCTTGATCTCAAAACAGCTGGAGCTCTCTCTCCCCAAATCTTCTAAAGTTCCTTATGAATTCTGAAGGAATTCACCTTAGACAAAATCTGAGCGGATAATCACTTCAGATTGTCTTCTTAGATCTTCTTACGAAAATCTTCTTTTGTGTGACTTGCACTTTCTTGATCAACGATCAATCTCTCAGTTATTGTATTAGTTGTGTGTGTATTTCATGTCCCTTTTTCTTCTTCTGAATCCATCTATATATAGATTTCATCCATGGTAATCGGCTAATCCGGTTTCTAACTAACTTCTGACAAGTCTGACAGCTTCAGTAAAGTTGTTGGAATGCACAGCTGTCAAGTCCCCAGTCAGCTCTTGAACCTTTGTCTTTGTCAGCAAAGCGTCGAGACTGACATTCATTATGTGTCGAGATAAACTGTCAATATGTGTCGATACATGTGACTTAAGTGTCGACACAGACTTTGGTGATGTCGACATAGCTGCCTTGATGTCGACACAGATTCTTGACACTGCATCTTGAGAATGTGTCGACACAGATTATTTGTGTCGACACAATAACTTCTCCACTCTTCAGCAATCAACTATGTTGAAACTCTATTGTGTGTCGACACAAGTCCTGTGTGTCGACACAGTTGTTGTAGACTAAGAATTCTGTGTGTCGACACTGCCTCCAGGTGTCGATATAGTTGATGTCGACTCTGCTTCTGTGTGTCGACACTGCCTCCCAGTGTCGACATAGTTGATGTCAACTAACTATTTCTGTGTGTCGACACTGCCTCCCGACATTGACACAGTGTTGGTACCCTAGTTTGATTTGAGTTTAGTCCTCTCCTTTGTGCTCCTTGACCCAAGAAATATCTATGGTCAATGGTTAGGAGTCTAGCTGTAGAGTCCTCGCTTTTCCAAATTGAGAATTTGGTTAAGTAGTTCTTTCGTTCGACCATAGTCGAACGCCGTTCGACTATCGTCTATCGGCTGATCGACGATCGTCTATCAGTTGGTCGACGCTTAGTCTGCGCTGATAGTTCGACTATCTGCTTGATAGGTCGACTATCTGTTCTGCGCTGATAGTTCGACTATCTGCTTGATAGGTCGACTATCTGTTCTGCGCTGATAGTTCGACTATCTGCTTGATAGGTCGACTATCTCAGTGCGCTTGATAGTTCGACTATCTGTCCTAGATAGATCGACTATCTGATAGTTCGACTATCTGTTTTGATAGGTCGACTATCTGCCGGGGTAGTTCGACTATCTTCTTCGATAGTTCGACTATCTGGATCGTTCGACTATCTGCCCGATAGATCGACGATCTCCGTGCGTCGTTCGACGATCTTCGAAGATCGTTCGACGCTTTCTGCCTGCCTTTGAATTTTGTATTTATTTATTATATTTAATTATTTAATACATTTTCTGGCACGATATTTCAAGCTGTATGATAAAGTTTCCAGGCATTATTTACTTCATTCTATTTGCCTGAGTTCAAATCTTTTAAGATAAAGTTGTTTGTCTTATTAGCTGTCATTTAAATTACTTTATCCGCTGTCAACCCCTTTATAGCCGTTGGACTGAAAAGTCTTTTTCTTTGCTATAAAGAGTTAGTTTCTGATGTGACTTTATTTAGTCTGTCTGTTTATTTGATTTAAACCTGCAGCTTCTTAGAAAGAGATTTATTCCTTTTTATGGAATGTATTGCTGCAGAGATATTTCTGTCCTCTTGATATTTACAGCCCAGGTCTCAAGGCTCACAAGAAGACAAAGAATTCAAATGGAAGAGAGCCGTTGCTTGCTGCTAATATAAAAAGAACCCTTTGCAGAAGGATTCAAGCTAGTTTTTAGTGAACAGAAGTGCTACACACATATTCAAAAGCACTCAAGCCTTCATCAAGCTCAAGCTTCCTGCTCTCAGCAAACTCCATCTAACTGAGAAGTGTTAAGATCTTCATCTCTTCTTCACCTGAGTTCTCCTGCTTTCAGGAAGTTCAACTCAGAGTTTCTTTGAAGAAGAAGAAGAAGAAGAATAGCTGCTTGAAGAGATTTCTTTTTGTTATTTATTTTCTTCCTGTAGCTCTTTCCTTCAGAATTTTCTGAAGAGTTTCTGCACTGAAGCAAGACTTCACCTGGACATCTTTGAGCCAGGGGGAGCCTTGATTCTTTAGAGCATTCTAGCTCAGTGCAAGCTTTTTGTGCTTCTCTAATCTATTGTAAAATAGAGAAGACATCTTAACCTTCTTCCCCCTCCTGTACAGGGTTATTACTCCCTTCAAAAGTATCCCTTGGTGGCAGGGCACCTGATCAAAAACCTGTGCTTGGTTTTTAGACACCTGATCAAAAGTCTAAAGGGTCTGTTTGATCTACCTGAATCAGATCATTGGTGGCAGGGCACCTTAGCAAAAACCTGTAGTGGATTCCTACCGTTTGGGTAGAAGAGTGGACGTACCCAAGTTGTTTGGGGAACCACTATAAAATTCCTTGTGTCGTCTGGCTTGTTTATTATATTTCTTGTACTGTGGCTGTGAATAGATATAACTAGGCTGCTAGTTGCTGCTTAGGTTTTTCCAAGCTTAACTGTAATTACAGTTAGCTTGTGTTTGTACACAACACTTGTATTAGGCTTTAAGGTTTAATCAAATCTATAATCTCTTCATTCCGCACTTCACTCCAAGGGAGTTGGGTAGACAGTTAAGTTTTGTATTGTGCAAAATTTGATTACTCTATTCACCCCCCCTCTAGAGTAGTATCTATCCCTTCACTTTCAATTGGTATCAGAGGGAGGTTGACTGACTGTATAGGCTAACACCTAAGTCACAAGATCCTGATAGATACCAAGAGTTTATAGAAATTCACTATCATGGCCCAGTCTAAGGATTATTCTAGCACCAGACCTCCAGCATGCAACTTAGCAAAGTTTGGCATCTGGAAGGCAAGGATCAAACTTTATATGAACTCTATTGATGAGAGTATTTTTGCTTCTATTTTGTCAGGTCCCCCAAGAGCACCTGCTGCAGCCACTGCCTCATCATCTGATATGAGTGCAGTGCCTCCTCCAGACTATAATGATGAATACAAGAAGGCAAAAATTGCTGATGCCAAAGCAATGAACATACTAGCTCAGACTATGTCTGATGAAGTGTTGCAGAAGGTTGCTGATTGCTCTTCAGCAAAGGCCATGTGGGACACACTGAACCAGATTGTAGCTGGTTCAGCTGATGAAAGGAAGGACAGGAGGTCCAACCTTATTTCACAGTACGAGAACTTCAAGAAGACTGATGCTGAATCAGTTGAAGCGATGTACACCAGGCTCAGCTCAATCATCAATGAGCTGAGGACCCTTGACAAGGATATCTCATTGACAGAGGTCAATGATAAGATCCTTATGTGCTTCCCTAGCACATGGGATTTGAGGATCTGGCCAATCAAGGAAGCCAGAAGTACCAATGAGATATCAACTGAAGCCCTTCTCGGCAAGCTCAAATCTTTTGAGCAAGTGCTGAAGACAAGGGAAGCTGAAGCAGAAGCCAAGACCCCCACTCCAACAAGAAAAGAGCATTCTCTAGCTCTTAAAGCTGCTGAAGCATCAGAAGGCAGCCAATCAAATGAGGAGCTCATGGCATTGTTTGCCAAGAGATTTCTCAAAATGGGGAGAAAAGAGTTCAGAAGAAAATCTTCAAAGTATGAAGAAAAGCCAAGGTATGATCGTACTCCAACTAAAGAAATTATTTGTTATGGGTGCAGGAAGCCTGGACACATCTTGCCAGAGTGTCCAGAGGAGAAAAACAAAGAAAAGAGAAAAGAAAAGGAGCAGCACAGGAAGCACTCCAAGCCATCCTCCTACAAGAACAAGAAAAAGGAGAGAGGTTTCATTGCTGAAACCTGGAGTGATTCTGATGAAGAATCCTCATCCTCAAGCTCCAGTGAGGATGAAGAAGAAAAGAAGGCAAAAGAAGTTTGCCTCATGGCAATAGATGCCTGCAACAACCACTCTGCTGCAGAGAGTTCTGACTCAGATGAAGAAATGCCTACTGAAGATGAGGTACTTTCATCTTATGATTTTACTTCTGAAGAATTTAAGTTAGAATTTAAATCTTTATGTTTAGATTTAATTAGTTCAGAAAAGGAGATAAAAGAACTTAGAAATAGGCTAGCTGACTCTGAATCAATAGCCTCCGAAAATGTTAGGTTAAAGGAAGAACTCACTACTTGTAGTGAAGAAATCAAATTCCTTAAAATGGAATTAGCTAAGTCTAAGAGACTAGAAGAGTCACTTAATGGTAGAAGCCTTAAGCTGTTAGAAATTACCAGCATGGCTAACACTAGGACAGGAAATGATAAATTAGGCTTAGGAGCTTCTCCCAGTGAACCCCCAGTCTTGCTTAAAAATAACCTTTCAACTCCAGTGAACTTCATTTCAGCTAGTGGAAAGAAGAACACTGAGCAAGTAAACCTTGTAAATAAAACATTAAATAAGGCTAAGAGAGAGAAGAGAAAGAAATTTTTCAAAGAAATGCAAAGAGCGTCGAACGCCGCTCGACGATCGGATGCTCCATGGTCGAACGAAGCTCGACGATCTGAGCGCCCATCGTCGAACGTCGATCGACGATTTCCATATGATTTTCAAAATCATAATCAGTATCATAGAAACCAAAATGGAAATAGAAACCCTAGGTTTGTTGACCCATCATCTGCATGGAGAATCCCACCTAGGAGATCTCACCCTCTAGGCTATCACCCTCTGCCTGCATTCTCTTATATTTCCAGTTTTTCTTATGTGAAAAACAAAGGACCCAAGGTTACCTGGGTCCACTCTGTCTAAATAGTTGTTTTGCAGGTGAAGGCCTATCCAATCACTCAAAATAAGTGGTATTTGGATAGTGGATGCTCTAAGCATATGACAGGAAACAAAGAGCTTCTGTCAAAGTACAAAGCTAAGCTCGGCCCAAAGGTTATCTTTGGAGACTCCAGCTGTGGTCAGACAGAAGGATATGGCAAGATCACAATTGGAGCTGTTACATTCAAGAGAGTTGCTTATGTCAGTGGACTGAAGCACAACCTGATTTCAGTTAGCCAGCTATGTGATGCTGGCTACCAGGTTTCTTTTTCTAACTCCTCTTGCAATATTACCTTAAATAATAATGTTGTTTTAATAGGTAATAGAATAGGCAATATATATTTAGTAGATTTTAATTCATCTCACTCGGAAATCTGTCTGTTTAATGAATTAACCCTTAATAATAATTCTTTATGGCATAAAAGGCTTAGTCATGTAAACCTGAAAAATATATCTAGGTTATCTAAGCACAACCTTGTTAGAGGCTTACCTTCTTGCCCCTACAAGAAGGAGAGTCTGTGCAAGGCTTGTCAGCTAGGCAAGCAAACCAAGAACTCATTTAAATCTGTAAATAAAAGTGATTCTCCTAGAATCCTGTATTTATTACATTTGGACCTTTTCGGCCCAATAAATGTACAGAGTTTAGGAGGGAAGTATTACACTTTAGTAATTGTAGATGACTTCTCTAGGTTCAGTTGGGTTTTCTTTTTGAGAACTAAGTCTGATAACTTCAAAGCCCTTACAGACTTTCTACTTTGTGTGCAGACTGAGTACTCTACTCATGTGGCCTTGATCAGAAGTGATCATGGTACTGAGTTTGACTCTCTTCTCATGCAAGAATTCTGTGAGAGAGAAGGTATCAAACATAGCTTCTCAGCTCCTAGAACTCCCCAACAAAATGGGGTAGTTGAAAGGAAGAATAGAACACTAATTGAAGCTGCTAGTACATTGTTGGCAGATGCTAACATGCCTCTATCCTATTGGGCAGAAGCTGTTAGTACAGCCAACTATGTCCTGAATAGAAGTTTGATACACAAACTTAAGTGTAAAACTCCTTATGAGTTGCTTAAAGGAAAGAAACCAAAAATTAATTACTTTAGAATTTTTGGCTGTACTGTTTATATTCATAACAATAATAAAGAATATATTAGAAAATTTGAAGCAAAAGCTTCAATGGGAATTATGCTTGGATATTCCCAAGTAAGCAAAGCTTATAGGGTTTATAACAAATCAACCTGTAAAATAGAAGAATCTGTGCATGTGACTTTTGATGAGTCTCAGATGTTTTACAAGGAGAAAGAAAATTCTCCTTCATCTAGTTCTTTGCAGGTACATGATGCCCCTCAAGAAATCCTTCAACTTTCAACTCTTCAGATCACTGAATCAGACAGTGATGAAGACATTGCTGAAGCTGTTGAAGCTGTTGTTGTTCCACCAACAGTAGATCAAATTCCTCCTGAGGAATTAATCCCAACTGTTGCTGAAGATCACATCCCACCTGCTGATATTGTCACACTTAGAGATCATCCCACATCTCAAGTGATTGGAGACATATCAGCTGGTGTGCAAACAAGACATCAATTAAGACAGGATGTGATGCATGCTTGTTTCCTCTCACAGGTTGAGCCCCTCACCTTTAAAGATGCAGAGCTAGATCCCCACTGGATCATTGCAATGCAAGAGGAACTCAATCAGTTTGAGAGATGTAAAGTTTGGACTTTGGTTCCAAGACCTAAAGGCCAACTGATCATAGGCACCAAGTGGGTGTATAGAAACAAGTTAGATGCTAATGGAATAATAGTAAGGAATAAAGCTAGGCTTGTAGCTCAGGGCTACAGACAGGAGGAAGGTATAGACTATGACCAAACCTTTGCTCCTGTTGCAAGGCTAGAAGCTATAAGGATCTTCTTGGCCTATGCAGCCTACATGAAGTTTAAGGTGTTCCAAATGGATGTCAAAAGTGCATTCCTAAATGGTGAGCTTAAGGAAGAAGTGTTTGTTGAACAACCACCAGGGTTTGTTTCATCAACACAGCCCTCTCATGTCTTTAAGTTGCAGAAAGCTCTATATGGACTAAAGCAAGCCCCTAGGGCCTGGTATGAGACTCTAGCTAGTTTCCTGTTAGAGCACAACTTCACTAGGGGAGTAGTTGACAGAACCCTTTTCGTTAAGCATCACAAGGACACAATCCTGTTAGTTCAGGTGTATGTAGATGATATTATCTTTGGCTCCACTGATCCCAAACTTTGCAAAAAGTTTTCCCACTTGATGCACTCTAAGTTTGAGATGAGTAGCATGGGTGTGCTGTCTTACTTTCTTGGTCTCCAAGTTAAGCAAGATGCTGATGGTATCTTCATCTCCCAATCCAAATATGCCAAGGAATTGGTAAAGAAATTTGGGATGGCTGATGCTTCAGCAATGCCTACACCCATGGCTACTAATGTAGTTATTGATTCTGATGATCACGGCAAGCCAGTTGATCAAAAGAATTATAGGGCCATTGTTGGTTCCCTATTATATCTAACTGCAAGTAGGCCAGATATAATGTTTGCTACATGCCTTTGTGCTAGATTCCAGGTCAACCCCAAAGAATCTCATCTGATTCTTCTAAAGAGAATCCTGAGATATCTGAAAGGATGTCCAAATCTAGGACTTTGGTACCCAGCTGAGTCAGAGTTTGAATTAATTGGATATTCTGATTCTGATTATGCTGGTTGCAGAGTTGACAGGAAGAGCACCTCAGGAACTTGCCAGTTCCTGGGAGAGAGATTGGTCTCTTGGTTCTGTAAGAAGCAGGCTTCTGTCTCAACTTCAACTGCAGAGGCTGAATATATAGCTGCTGCTAGTTGTTGTTCACAGATCCTGTGGATTCAAAACCAGCTTGTGGATTATGGTTACTCACACAAGAACACCAAGATCATGTGTGATAGTACCAGTGCTATCTCTATTGCACAAAATCCAGTGCACCACTCTAGAACCAAGCACATTGAGATTAGGCACCATTTCCTGAGAGATTGTGTGGAAAAGAACAAGATATGTCTTGAGTTCATATCCACTGAGTTTCAGAGAGGTGATATATTCACCAAGCCTTTAGATGAACAGAAGCATCTGTTCTTTTTAGTCCAACTAGGCATGATCAATGGACGAGACTAAGTATGACGATATCTGCCTATGTTGAGGTTTGCTTGAAGATCGTTGAACGATGATCGAAGATCGTCGAATGGATTGAGCCTATCGTCGACCTCTGGTTAATGATAGCTTCTGTTTGAAGATCGTCGATCGACGTTCGACCATCGTCGAACAGGCTGAGCTCATCGTCGATCTCCGGACGACGATAGCCTTTTGTTTGAGAAGCCAGAAATAGTCGAACGATTGTCCGACTACTCTGCTTCTGAGCCGATCGTCGAACGGCCGTTCGACTATCGGTTCAAGATTTTTTAAATAGACCGACTATATCCGGTTCAATATAAAGCCGATAGTCGACCTAGGTTAAAAGATCTGTTGCTGTATCGTCGACGGAGCGTGCCCTTTCGCATTCTGCTTTCCCGCTTGCGATTTTCTGCTGCTCCGTCTCCTTCGTCTTCCTCCTCTTTCTCGCGTCTTCCTCCCCCTTCTCGCGTTTCTCCAGCAGATCAATGGCGATTTCCCCAGCTGTTCTTGCCGTCGTCAAGTTCGATGCCGGTTTCAGTGTAGATTTCGAAGCTTTCAGCGTTTGCGATGCCAGCATAGTAGAGGTTCTGCAGCTCTGCAAAGATCAAGGTCTAGAGAAGCTGATGTCTGAGAGGATCAAGATCAACATTCCTGAAATAAAAGAATGGGCTTTCACGTCGTCTTCCACAGACGAAGCGATGATCGGCACCATCGGCGGAGTAGAAGCTACCCTGACTCCGGCCGCTCTTTCTGATGTCTTCGGTTTAGTTATTGGTGATGAAGACTATGAGCAAGATGCTCAGGAGTTTGGAAGGATGCTCGTTGAGCTGGGACATGCTGAAGGCATTCCCTCCAAGTTGCTTAAGGTAAATTTTCCATTCAAGATAAAGTTCCTCGCTGAGATTGTTGGAAAAGTGATTCTGGGCAAGCACTCCGCCCATGATAATATAACAAGGCAACAATTTGCACTTATGTGTGCAATTGTCAATCGAAAGAGGATCGATTGGGCTGCTGTTCTGTTTGACTTGATCAGGAAGAAGAATGGAAAGAAGGAAGTTACCCTGGGAAGGGTTATAGGTATTTTCCTGAAGGAGAAATTTCCCCAGTTGCTGAGTTCTGCCGCAACAACCATCAATGCCAGCAAGAAGATGGACCCCCATCTGTTCTCCAAGTGGAAGAGGACGTTCGTGAAGTCTGCTCCAGCGCAATCTGAGGACACAAGGACTGCTTCAGTCGCTCCTCAACCTAGTGAAGCTGGCTCAGCTATCCCTTCCTCCTCCTCTGTTTTGCCGTCTACCTCAGTTGAAGTACCATCAACTTCTGCTGAGGTACGACCCTCCTCTTCTGCTGCACCTGAAACAACCATGGTTGTTTCTCTGACTCCTCCAGCCTCTCCTCTCCCTGCATATCTGGCTAGGATATCTGCTCCTAGCTTCGATTTGTTAGGATCAGAGAGAGTTCTTACTCCTCACGCATCTCCCGTTAATTCCCCAGTTCATTCTCCATCCCCTGCTCACTCTCCAGCTGTATCTCCAGCTCGATCCCCAGTCCCCAATATTTCTCATCCCAGCACATCTACCATTTTTGCTGCAGCTCCATCCACCTCAAATTCATCATCTTTTGAAATTACCCCTGAATTCCTCTCCCGCATTGTGGAGTTGATTACCCCATCAATCAAAATCATGATTGACGAGGCAATCGCTCCCCTTGCTGCCTCCATTGACCGTCTCACTGCCTCCATCCAATCCATTTCTAACTCTGCTGAGCCATCTACCTCTAGGGGCCTGGTTTCAGTTGTTACTGAAATCAGGCAGGGGGAGATGTTCAATGAAGATGTCTCAGATCTTCCTGCTTCCCCTCCAGCTGATATAGAGATAGCTCCAGATGTTGTCGTATCTGTCCAGCCAGAATCTGCTCCAGAAGAAGTTCCAGATATTGTTATGTCTGCTGAGGAAGAGACAGCTCCTGCTGAGGAAGAGACTGTTCCAGAAGTTCAAGATGTTGCTATGACTGATCAGGAAGAAACTGTTCCAGCTGAGAAAGTGGCAACTCCAGCTGAGGAAGAAGTTGTTCCAGCTGAGGAAGAAAGTGCTCCTGCTAAGAAAGTTTTAGCTCCAGTCTTGACTGAGAAGGAAATATCAGATGGTATCCTGCTATCAGAAATTGCTGTGAAAGTGTGCTTAGAAGATATTACCACTCCTATAATAGTTAGATTCCTGGAAGGAATTGTAACTAATTATCTGAATGAATGCTGGGAAATGGTTAAATATGAAGGTAAAGCTTTCATTCGCTTTGTTGATGAATCCATTAATTTGATAGTCTGTGAATACCTTGAAGGTATGATTCAAGTTTATTTAGCAGATCTGTATTCGTAATTTTACAGATATTATTAAAGAAGATGTAACTGCCCAGAAAATAGCAATTGTTTCTGTGGCTGCTCCAAGTGATTCTAATACTCAAATAGATCCAGAATTGGATGTGTTTTTAAATGATAAAGAGGATGAAAATCAAGAGGAAATCAAAGTTGATTCTCCTGCTTTAAATTTGGAAGAAATTCAAGCAAGGGCTGCTTGGGACTTAAGAGTTCAATCTCTACAAGAAAAAGAGAAAGATCTGCAATTTGAGAAGTCATCCATCTGGGATGATTCTCCTGGTTTAGATTTAGACTCTCTTATGGCTATGGATGTCATTGAAGAAGAAAAAGAGAAGTCGGCATTAAAGCTTAAAGAAAAGGCTGTCTCAGAAGCCTATGATCCCTATGAGAATCCTCCATCATACAATTCTGATGATGATGATGATGATTCAGATGTGTCTGAAAATTCAAAGAAAAAGAAATCTGCTGTTAAGAAGAGAAAAGCTCCTCCTCCTCCTCCAAACAAGGACAATGACACTCCCTACTACATCCTGAAGGGCATTGACCCCAAATCTAAAGATTTTCAGCATTGGATGTGGTTCTCGAAAAACCAGCAGAAAGAAAGGAAGAGAACTAAAAGGTATGATACTCCAGTCTCCAGATGGACTCCCAAAGGTCCTCCTCCACCTCCCGGTGCAGGAGCCTCTGGGAATCTACCTGCTAATCAATCTGCCTATGGAAAATCTGCATCTGCTCAGCCACATCCAAGACAAGGTCATCAAAGTTCTCAAAGCAAATCATCTTATGGATCTCAAAGACCTATGAAGGAGGTTGTGGCCCAAAGACCAACTTTTTCCCCACCTCCTTCTCCAGTTCAATCTGAGAAGAATGTTTCAAAAGATATAATAGCTGCTGCTTCTCCAGAGCCAGTATATGAAAATCCCGAGCTCGATCCTAATTTTAGGATGGCTCGCTTTCAAGAGCTTGTAGGGGCAGCCCAGATTAGAAAAGCAAGAGCTGAAGGAAAAGATGTGACTGGTTTCACTACCATGTCATCTTATAGAAAGAAAGAGTTTGAGAAATTCCAAGTTAATCCTGAGATCTTTGACCCAGCAAAGTATATGGAGAAACATCCTGAAGCTGTGGTCCCCAGAGCAACAGAGCTAAAGATTCTTGGAATGCAGGACTTGAAGATGTCGAAAAAGGAATCAGATGATCCTCTGCGAAAAATTTCTTTTATCTCTAGTTCATCTGACCCATTACCTGACTCTAAAAACTCTTAATAGTTTATTTAAACTGCTGTGATATATGTGATATATTGGTTTATCTAAATTGTTTATCTGCCAATCTTGTTGCTATTCTTTTTCTGTAGTATTTTAGTTTTCTATAGCTAGTTGTTTTAGCTGTTGAGAGACTTAACTCAAATAGGGGGAGATTGTTGGTACCCTAGTTTGATTTGAGTTTAGTCCTCTCCTTTGTGCTCCTTGACCCAAGAAATATCTATGGTCAATGGTTAGGAGTCTAGCTGTAGAGTCCTCGCTTTTCCAAATTGAGAATTTGGTTAAGTAGTTCTTTCGTTCGACCATAGTCGAACGCCGTTCGACTATCGTCTATCGGCTGATCGACGATCGTCTATCAGTTGGTCGACGCTTAGTCTGCGCTGATAGTTCGACTATCTGCTTGATAGGTCGACTATCTGTTCTGCGCTGATAGTTCGACTATCTGCTTGATAGGTCGACTATCTGTTCTGCGCTGATAGTTCGACTATCTGCTTGATAGGTCGACTATCTCAGTGCGCTTGATAGTTCGACTATCTGTCCTAGATAGATCGACTATCTGATAGTTCGACTATCTGTTTTGATAGGTCGACTATCTGCCGGGGTAGTTCGACTATCTTCTTCGATAGTTCGACTATCTGGATCGTTCGACTATCTGCCCGATAGATCGACGATCTCCGTGCGTCGTTCGACGATCTTCGAAGATCGTTCGACGCTTTCTGCCTGCCTTTGAATTTTGTATTTATTTATTATATTTAATTATTTAATACATTTTCTGGCACGATATTTCAAGCTGTATGATAAAGTTTCCAGGCATTATTTACTTCATTCTATTTGCTTGAGTTCAAATCTTTTAAGATAAAGTTGTTTGTCTTATTAGCTGTCATTTAAATTACTTTATCCGCTGTCAACCCCTTTATAGCCGTTGGACTGAAAAGTCTTTTTCTTTGCTATAAAGAGTTAGTTTCTGATGTGACTTTATTTAGTCTGTCTGTTTATTTGATTTAAACCTGCAGCTTCTTAGAAAGAGATTTATTCCTTTTTATGGAATGTATTGCTGCAGAGATATTTCTGTCCTCTTGATATTTACAGCCCAGGTCTCAAGGCTCACAAGAAGACAAAGAATTCAAATGGAAGAGAGCCGTTGCTTGCTGCTAATATAAAAAGAACCCTTTGCAGAAGGATTCAAGCTAGTTTTTAGTGAACAGAAGTGCTACACACATATTCAAAAGCACTCAAGCCTTCATCAAGCTCAAGCTTCCTGCTCTCAGCAAACTCCATCTAACTGAGAAGTGTTAAGATCTTCATCTCTTCTTCACCTGAGTTCTCCTGCTTTCAGGAAGTTCAACTCAGAGTTTCTTTGAAGAAGAAGAAGAAGAAGAATAGCTGCTTGAAGAGATTTCTTTTTGTTATTTATTTTCTTCCTGTAGCTCTTTCCTTCAGAATTTTCTGAAGAGTTTCTGCACTGAAGCAAGACTTCACCTGGACATCTTTGAGCCAGGGGGAGCCTTGATTCTTTAGAGCATTCTAGCTCAGTGCAAGCTTTTTGTGCTTCTCTAATCTATTGTAAAATAGAGAAGACATCTTAACCTTCTTCCCCCTCCTGTACAGGGTTATTACTCCCTTCAAAAGTATCCCTTGGTGGCAGGGCACCTGATCAAAAACCTGTGCTTGGTTTTTAGACACCTGATCAAAAGTCTAAAGGGTCTGTTTGATCTACCTGAATCAGATCATTGGTGGCAGGGCACCTTAGCAAAAACCTGTAGTGGATTCCTACCGTTTGGGTAGAAGAGTGGACGTACCCAAGTTGTTTGGGGAACCACTATAAAATTCCTTGTGTCGTCTGGTTTTTTATTATATTTCTTGTACTGTGGCTGTGAATAGATATAACTAGGCTGCTAGTTGCTGCTTAGGTTTTTCCAAGCTTAACTGTAATTACAGTTAGCTTGTGTTTGTACACAACACTTGTATTAGGCTTTAAGGTTTAATCAAATCTATAATCTCTTCATTCCGCACTTCACTCCAAGGGAGTTGGGTAGACAGTTAAGTTTTGTATTGTGCAAAATTTGATTACTCTATTCACCCCCCCTCTAGAGTAGTATCTATCCCTTCACTTTCACACAGGTTATGTCGACTAATAAATTCTGTGTGTCGGCACAGTTGCTTCAGGTGTCAACACAGCTTTTCCAAGTGTCGACACAGACTTCCTTAAGTGTAGACACATGGACTTAGAAACTTTTTCTGCATTTTAGTCAATACTTAACCTGCACATATAAACTCAAAATAACATCAAATACACCTTGATATATATCATTGAGCTAAGTGAGGCTTTTCCAAATCAGGTACATATTTCCCAATGTACCCAACAATCTCTCCCTATTTGGAGAAGTCATAACCCTTTAGTCAATTATATACACCAATTATAATAAACAAACATTATGATATATACAAACATTATATGACAGGGCAACTTATAAACAAAACATACATCAAAATCATATCACATAACAAATATGCAAATTAAATGAACATGGAACATTGTTTTGTTTATTATATCAAAAAGTCTCTTAACACTTATTACATAGATTTCTTAAAACTAAGAATTACGTAGTTCTTGAAAAAACTAGTAAAACTAAACTAAGGCTTGACTGGCTCTTTGATGACTATTCCTTTCCCTGATCTAATCTGAGCCTGCACAGACAGTTCTGTATCTTCAATGAGCTTCTTGCCTTTCAGACCAGCCTTCTTTTGAGCTTCAGCCTTAATCCTTTGCCTTTCAAAGTAATGAAAAGGCTTAGGGAAATACTTGCTAGGCTCCTTAGCATCAGGAGGTAGCTTCCCACTCTTAGCCTTTCTTTTGAATTGAACTACGACTTCATGTCTTGCCTCATACTTCTGCCACTCCTGCTCATTATACCATTTACCCCTTTCATTAACCTGGTCTTTTACAGCTTTTCAGGCAGTTAATATGATATTTCTAGAAGTGGGGCTCCATTGCTCAAAATCAGGTTTTAACTCTGCCTGCTCTCTGAATCTCTTCTTTGATAATTGAGCATCTTGCTGAACTTTCACACCAGCTTCTGGCATATCTACCTTTTCAATAATAACATTAGTAACTGGTTGTGGAGGGTTGTACATAGACTGAACTTGTTGATGTATCATTTCAAGATCTGCAGGGGGGCAATAACTTGGGCAACCTCAGGATGATCACCTTCAAGTAGAGCTGGTTGCACACCTGACTCAGCCACATTATCATCATCATATAAGGGTGGATATCCCAGAGTGGCTCTAAAGTTGTTGGTTACCCATTTGGCATGATCAGAGCCTGCATATACCAACACCCTCTCCCCCTTTATGACTTCTCTGGCCACATGTTCTCTCAAATCATCTTTTTGAAATCTGATTTGCCCATCCAGGTAATTGATACCATCTTTAAAGAATGGCTTTAACTTTTGAAGCTGATAAAAAATTGTTTGCTGAGAAGCAATAATAGCTGTCTTAAAGGAATCCAAGGCTTCCTGTAGCTTCTTATCAAATTCTTCTTTCTTCTTATTTCTTGCCTCAGTCATTGCAATAACTATTTTTCTTACTTCAGTGACAATCTCATTGTGAGATTCAGTAAGATTGTCATTCATTCTTATTTGATTTTCAAGGACATAGCCTTGTTTGACAGCAATATCATCCACTTGTTTTTTGATTTTTGCTTGTTGGGTAGCCAGAAATACTACAGCATTGCCCCCCTTGTGGAAACAATCTGTCATTTCTTTCTTATTCTAATTTACCTCAAATTTTATTGATTTGATAACTTGTGCTAGATCAAATTGGAGGGTCTTATGGCTTTCATCCACATATTTTTCAAGAGCCAATCTCTACTCATCAAATTTCACTTGTAAAGCAACCAAATATTTGTTGTAATCAGTCTCAAGGGCTGGTTGTGAAGTTGTTGCTTGCAAAGCCTTATTATAGTTCTGGCTTCTCCTCTTAAAAACCATCAGTTTTCTTTTCTTTACACTTGCTATCTCCTCATCCTCTGAATCAGAGGAACTGTCAATATTTACTCTTTCTTTGGGACTAGAAGGCATCTCCTTTTCAGTCCTATGCTCCTCCTTCTCAAGATTAACTTGCTCCCCCTCAACAGCTCCCTCTATGTCAGGAAATAATTCTTCCAGGGTGAACACTTGTTGAGTGTGAACTGCTTTTTCTGGAGCATCAGCAACCATAGATTTATCCTCCATGATCACATCTAGTGCTGGACTGTTGACATGAGGAGTGTCAATAATAGATTGTGAACTCATTTCTCTTGCCAAGTGAATGCTTTCTTCCCCTTATCCTTGTCCAGAATGTTGCTCCCCCTGCAACTGTGCAGTAACTGTCTCCTCAAGAACTTGGACAGTTTCAGCCAGGTCCTGGACCTGTTTCCTCACTTGCTCCCCCTGCACTTGTGCATTCATTGTGTCCTCCTGCACATGATCATGATCGGTATAGTCATGGACTGGTGATTTTGCTGCAGTCTCTTGGTTATCCACATCAGGTATGTCCTTTGAGAGGACCCTATCCCATCTAGATATTATCCTGATATCCATCCTTCTCATATGATTTATTTTAGATCCTGGAATCTGATGCATTACCTCTGGAATTGCTCCAGCCAGGTATAAACTCAGCAATCTAGCCAAATTAGGCTTTTTGATTCCTTCTTTTATCTTCTCAAACAGCACTGCAGACCAATCTGTGTTAATCTTGTAGATTATCCTTGTCATCAGACTGAACATATAGGCAGAGAGCCTAACATGTCCTCCTGGTTTACACAAAATCACCTTCCCTACCACTTCAGATAGAAATTTGCCTTGTTGATTCATTACTTTTCGGTTTATGGCTGCTCCAATCTTCATGGTTGGATCCAATCCAAACCACTTGAGAGCCTCCCTTATCTTTGAGGCTGGGACGTCTTCTTCATCCTAAATCCTAAGAAGGTGAAGAATCTTTCTTAAACTTTTCAGAGTAAGTTTCACTCTATTTCCATGAACTGTCGATTTGATCTTGAGTCTAGTGGAGTCCGCTGTTGAAGCAGTATAGAACTCAAACACTTCCTTCTTCCAGATCTTGGTAGGTTAAGAAATAAGAAACTCTAACCCATTGTCAATAACAAGGGAAATGACCCTTTTAATCTCCGTCGGCGCATCATCAAAGGCATTGCGCACGAGCTCGTAGACTTCGTTAATGTTGTCTTTAACCTTTGGCGCCATTGGAACGATGAGAAAGCTTGATTGGAGAGAAGAGAGTTTGTCGACACAGGGTTTTAGTCTCGAAAACCTGGTGAGCGTGTCGACAGAATTTGTTCTGGACCGATTTATACCCTTTTAAAATAATAAGGTCAAAGGGCGGGTAAAAATTGTCTAAATTTGTCGACACTATTGAAATGTGTCGACACATACTTCTATTGTCTCGAAAACAATGTTGACCTCTATGTATCGACACAAATTGATGATGTGTCGACACTTGACTTATGAAAATGTTGAACAGAAAGTCTGTGTTGACACTTATTCGAAGTGTCGACACAAATTCTAAATGTGTAGACATCACTACTCTAGATGTGTCAACACAACTCTGTGTCGACACAATTTCCCTGAATTGTCGACACAACTCCTCTATGTCAACACTTTATCACTGAATGTGTCGACACAATTCTACTTAGCCACTTTTGTGAATCTAACATATGGTCAACATTCCTAATTCAATTTTAAATCTATTGAATTTAGTTTCATCTTGAGGCTTAGTAAATACATCTGCAATTTGATAATCTGTCTTAACAAATTCTAATGAGATATCCTCTTTCTCTACATGTTCTCTAAGAAAATGGTATCTTATTTCTATATACTTAGTCCTACTATGTGAAACAGGATTATTAGCAATAGAAATAGCACTAGTAGAATCACAAAACAAAGGTGTTCTACTTACCTGAATACCATAGTCTTCTAGCTGGTGTTGAATCCACAACAGCCGTGCACAGCAACTGCCTGCTGCCACATATTCAGACTCAGCTGTGGAAATTGCCACACTAGTCTGCCTCTTACTGCTCCAAGATATCAACATTCCTCCTAGAAATTGACAGGTGTCTGTTGTACTTTTTCTATCTTCTTTGCAACTTGCAAAGTCTGCATCTGAATAGTCTGTTAGTAGAAAATCTCCATTCCTAGGGTACCAAAGGCCTAGATTAGGTGTGCCCTTTAGATATCTTAAAATTCTCTTTACAGTAGTGTAATGATATTCTTTTGGGCATGATTGGTACCTAGCACAGTCACATGTTGCATATATAATGTCTGGTCTACTAGTAGTGAGATATAGTATGTAACATCCGTAAATCTGACACGAATTTTATTGTAAATTATAGGGTCGAGTCGCGATAGATTTTGACTGAGACAGCGCGTCGTCGAGGTACGTTGTTCTATGATTTTAAATCTCGACTATTTATTTGAGAGTTTGGTGTGCCGATAGCCGTGTATTAGGTTGTTTTTGGGTGGAGTGAGGTGCCAATAGTGATTTTCCCCTCTCCTTACGGTTAATAAGAAAAATAAACTGCTAGCAGCCCGATAAAACCTGCACGATTTCTTTTCAAGGGGCTTAGCCGCAAACCGCAAGCCGCCTGCTTCGCTCCTTCTGCCTTCCGCAAGCGACGACGACGACGTCTAGTCGATGCCTCCGCTGCCCTAGCCGACGGTCGATCTCCCTCCGGAAATCATTTTCGGTTTCTCCTCCCTCCTCTGCAGGAGCCAGCAAGCCTTCCTCTTCCTTTCTTGGTCATGGGAGAAACGGGACTAACCCTAACCGGTGGAGGAAGAAGTTCCGATTTTAGTTCCAGTGAGTTCGATTTCTCCCTTCTATTTATTCCTTCATGGTAATCAGTCGATTTGGAAGTTATTGTGGACAAAAGTTTTGTTTTCTTGTGCCCTAATTAGGTTTGGAATTCTAGATCCTCCGCGGAGTTAGTGTAGGGCATTTCGTGAGCCTAAATCACTCTCCGTTAAGGTAATATCCGAAGTTTAGCACTTGTATTTTGTAACCCTAGTTGTTTTGGAATTTTTCCACCGGAAACCCTTAGGGGAAAATGATGAAATTAGGGTTTCCCTATCTTGCAGGACTTCGGTGGGGTCGGAGCAGCACTTTGAAGGTCCCCAGCAGTAGGATTACCTTCGGAATAGAAGATGTCGTCATGCCGAGTCTACGAGCGCCGCAACACCGCTGTAAGAAAAACCTAACTTCTGCTAATTAGACATAGCAATAAATATATATTTTGTATACACATGAGTAGATTTATTTCAAGTACCATGACCATGCATAGAAAGGTGTGGTGATAGGAAAACGGTTACGAAAAATGTGTTGGGTGACACGATTTCCCTAAGACCCAAGTAGTCTGATCACGAACAGAAACATAGAGTACGAAAGCGTTAACCGTGTTAGTAGGTTTGGAATTTGTCCAAACAAGGGCGTGAATGTCCCTTTAAGTCGACCACAAGAAAGTCAAGGGTCGCTCAGTAGTTCACCAAAAAGGATTTCCCATGCAGAGTAGCGTCAGACCAAAAAGGTCAGCCAGCACACAAAGTTCTTTTGTGCTAGGTAGAGGCGCACTACCTTTCTCATAAGGCACATGGAACCTTACGAGTAGTACAGACTTGGGAGTTATCTTCCCTTGAGCCAGTTAGCAAATTCGAGACCGTGTCCGTGTGACACTAGAACATTTGAGTTCGTCAGATGGTCTCGGGTCGTCAGTTTCAGTTGCGTGTTAGGAGCTACTCTGCCTAGAGCCTTCCTAGTAGATGAGCAGGTTAGAAATCATATAGAACTCAGGTATAGACCTGTCGTGAGTCAGTACACTAGTTAGTCAACGTCAGGACTTGGGTAAATGAACAAAAAGTTTCGAATATAGAACTAATACATGTGTTGACCAGGAAGTATAGGAAAAGCATGCATAGCATATAACATAAAATGTTTTCAGTGCACGAGACTATTTTAAAGGCATGCATGCATTCATAAGTAAAACTGTTTTAGTGTCACTAGGAGGAGTTATTTTTCCTTACTCTGACACTTCGTGGGCACTGTTTTTCAGGTGACCCAAGTAGGAAACTACGTCTAGGATGAGCGTTATGGTGGCGTCAGTTTGTATTATTTATCTTATTCAGTTTACTCTATTTCAGCATGTACTTGTAGATGAGAACATTGTAATAGATTAATGTTTTTATCTAATTTGTATCAGACTATTTATAGTTAACCAGATTTTCAGTTAATTCAGTTCTATTTCCTGTTTAGTGACTCTGTGAATCCAGATATCAGGTATGTGGTTACCCTTAGTTTACTTTTTAAACTTCCGCTGTAACGTCTTAAATTGCTTAGTATAGATTTTATTACCTGCTGCTACTAGTTTTAATACTGTTTCCTAGTTTTCTTTATATCGCTGACCCGATCGGACGGCTGATTTCTGAAATACTGGGAAGGGGTGTTTCAAATTGGTATCAGTGGCAGGTTTAGGATCCCTGGACCCTAGAAAGAATTCACAGAGACATAGGAGCGCGTAAGAGTAAACTCTTGTTAGTAAAGTACTTTAAGTGTGATTAAGCCCTAGTGTTCACCAGAGTACAAAATAAGTTGCTAAGACAGATTTCTCGGATGCCTTATAAATAATTAGATTTCTTTTGTATATTCCATCAGGCACCACGAGTAAGTGAACCAGGTGAATCTTTACGCCAGAACCCGGTTCCTAGTGCAACCATGGGAGACGCTGTTGTGCCACAGGTACCACCAATTCCAGCAGCTCCAGAGGGCACTGACATAGCGTCTCAGATTGCCCAGGCGGTTACTGTTGCCTTGATGGAGTTTCAGAGAGGGCTGGCTGCAGGGTTTCCAGCTCCAGTACAAGTACCTGTCCCTGCACCAGCTCCTGCTGCAGCACCTGTGGAGATGACCCTGGAGCGCTATTTGAGAAATTTTAGAGAACTTCAGCCTTCAAACTACAGTGGGGATGAGACCCCGATGAATATAGAGGATTGGATAGCTAACACCAGAGACCTACTGATTGTTTTGGAGTGCCCGGAGAATAATAAAGTTCCTCTGGCAATTTTCCTCCTGTGAGGAGAGGCAAAGATCTGGTGGGACAAGTACC
This sequence comes from Platanthera zijinensis, assembly GCA_039513925.1. Classification (NCBI taxonomy): domain Eukaryota; kingdom Viridiplantae; phylum Streptophyta; class Magnoliopsida; order Asparagales; family Orchidaceae; genus Platanthera; species Platanthera zijinensis. The sequence goes on from CM077090.1 coordinate 37,072,469, forward strand.
GGGCAGATGATCCTGCAGGTAAAGTGTTATGATCAATTCCTTTATTTTAGAAAGTAATGTGTTAATTTTAAAAATAGTATGACCATACTTTTGGCCAGGTCGTACACCAGACATGTTTACTTGGGGCGAGTTCTCTAGAGCTCTTGCTAGTTGGTTCGTGCCTCCTTCCGCACGACGAGGTCTCTAGGAGAAGTATCTGAGGCTTTTCTAGGGGGACAGGATAGTTACTGAGTACGAGCGAGAGCTGACTCATCTGGCTCGATATGCGGGCGTGATGCAGGGAGATCAGACCGAGAGGTGCAGTCGCTTTGTGGATGGCTTGCGTGACTCGTTGAGGCAGCCGCTGATGATTATGGTCAACGCTGATTACAGGAGCTTAGTGGATACAGCCCGCAGACTGGAGGCTGACCAGCAGAAAGTTTAGAAGCAAAGTAGTTTCCGTGCAAAGCGATCTCAGGATTTGCATCAGCCGCAGCATAGCAGAAATGATCAAGGAAAGAACTGGAACAAGAAGCCGAAGCCTGATGCTAAGAAGAATGGTCAATCTGGTGACCGGAGCAAGGACTATCCCACATGTCCCAAGTGTCAGCGTCGCCATTCAGGAGAGTGTTTGGCCAGTGCAGGTGTATGTTACAAGTGCCGACAACATGGACACATAGCTCGCTTCTGTCAGGAAGCTGGGACAAATCAGGTAATCAAGGTCCTTTTGTTTTGATTACATTTATGTAATTACGATAGATTTTTAATGTAATTTATTCCTGTAGTCGAAGTACGAGGTTGGTGGCTCTAGCAGGGCAGATAAGGGCAAAGCGTTGATGATTACTAATGGGAGACCACAGCAGGGTCGAGATTTAGTGCAGCCCAGAGCTTATGGGTTGGGTCAGCAGGAGGCGAAGGATCAGGAGGATGTTATGACTGGTAGGTGTTGTTTTTCTTAACAAGTTGGTTTTAAAATCCTCCGTAGTGACGCATTAAATTTTTCATCCTTCATAAATCATTCATATAGGCATCCTTATGATTCGTAATTTACCCTCTAAGATTCTGTTTGATACGGGTGCCTCGCACTCGTTTATCGCGGAATCTCTAGTGCGTAAGTTGGATTTAGAAGTCATCCCAGAGGCAGTACCCCTGGAAGTCATGATGCCGAACGGATCCCTTCTGCAGACCAGAGACAAGTGCGGAGTACGAGTACAATTTGGTGACACTGAGATTATCGTGGAAGCTTTGCTGCTACCTATAGCAGGATTTGACTTGATCTTTGGAATGGACTGGCTTTCAGCAGTCAACGCCAGGATTGACTGTAGGGCGAAGTAGATTCAGTTCGATGGCCCCAACCAGACATCTTTCTCTTTTCAGGGATTGAAGGGAGTAGTGAAGATGATCATATCTGCAGTCCAAGCGAGAAGGTGCATTAGTAAGGGTTATGAAACCTTCGTAGTACTGATGAGCGCGGAGCCTAAGGCTGAATTGTCAGAGGTACCAGTGGTGCAGGAGTTTCCAGATGTTTTCCCGGAAGAGCTCCCTGGTGCTCCTCCTGATAGAGAGTTTGAGTTCCCGATAGACTTGCATCCTGGGGCTACACCGGTAGCCAAATCTCCCTATCGGATGGCTCCAAGGGAACTAGCAGAGTTGAAGAGCCAGTTGCAGGAGCTACTTGATTTGGGTTTTATATGCCCTAGTACTTCGTCTTGGAGTGCTCCAGTGCTTTTTGTGAAGAAGAAGGATGGTAGCCTGAGATTGTGCATAGATTATCGTGAATTGAACAAGTTGACCGTTAAGAACAAGTACCTGATTCCCAGGATTGATGATTTGTTCGACCAGTTGGTGGGAGCGAGCACTTTTTCCAAGTTAGATCTAAGGTCGGGCTATCATCAGTTAAAGATTCGTGATGCGGATATACAGAAGATTGCTTTCAGTACCAGATATGGACACTTCGAGTTCGTGGTCATGCCGTTCGGACTAACTAATGCCCCTTCAGTATTTATGGACTTGATGAACAGGGTGTTTCGGGAATACTTGGATCGTTTTGTAATCGTCTTCATAGATGATATTTTGGTGTTCTCTAGGAGTGCAGAAGATCATGCAGCACACCTCAGGATTGTTTTGAGCACCCTCAAAAAGAACAAGTTGTATGCTAAATTTTCAAAGTGTGAGTTTTGGCTTTAAGTGATTGCATTCTTAGGCCACATCATCAGTCAGAAAGGGGTTAGCGTTAATCCGAAGAAGATAGAGTCCATAAAGAGTTGGCCAAGGCCAACGACAGTTTCAGAGGTTCGCAGCTTTTTGGGTCTTGTTGGGTACTACAGGAGATTCATTAGAGATTTCTCAAAGATAGCCTTACCACTGACTTCCCTCATTAGGAAGGGAAAGGGCTTGGATTGGACAGTTGAGTGTGAGTTTTCTTTTGAGGACTTGAAGGATAGGTTGATGACCGCACCGATTCTGAGTTTGCCTTCAGGGCCAGACGGATTTCAGATTTATAGCGATGCTTCAGGTCAGGGTTTGGGTTGTGTTCTCATGCAGCATGGAAAGGTCGTAGCATATGCCTCGAGACAGTTAAAAGTTCATGAGAGGAACTATCCCATGCATGACTTGGAGCTTGCAGCAGTCATTCATGCTCTGAAGATATGGATACACTACCTCTATGGAGTGCGTTGTGAGATCTTTACTGATCATAAGAGCCTCAAGTATATCTTTGATCAGCGAGAGCTCAATTTGAGGCAGTGTAGATGGTTAGAGTTTCTTTCAGACTACGATGTAGACATTCAGTACCACCTAGGAAAGGCAAACGTGGTAGCTGATGCTCTTAGCAGGAGAGGTTTGTGTTTTTCCCTTCTCACTTAGCAGAAGGAGTTGGTACGAGAGCTGGAGAGACTGGACATCGTCGTTGTGCCCCGTTGTAGTTTTGGTTCAGCTTGGTTGAGTTGGATGGAGATTTCGTGCGATATTAGAGATAGGATCAGGACAGCTATACTGTTGGATCCAAAGATGGCAGAGATTTGGATCTCAGTGCAGTCAGGTCAGAAAGAGATGTTCTCTATTCAGGATGAGTTGTTATTGCATGATAGCAGAGTGTGCATCCCAGATGTTAGTCACCTTCGTGAGGACATTCTTTTTGAGGCACATAATTCCAGATATTCTATACATCCTAGTAGCACGAAGATGTACGCAGATCTTAAGAAGACAGTCTGGTGGCAAGGTTTGAAGAGTGATGTTGCAGATTATGTAGGGAAGTGCGAGACATGCAAGTTGGTTAAGGCCGAGTGCCAAAGGCCTGGAGGCAAATTGCAGTCACTTACCATTCCCGAGTGGACATTTGAGGATATATCCATGGACTTCATTCATGGTTTGCCGAGATCGCAGAGTGGGAATGATTCCTTGTGGGTTATAGTAGATCGGCTTTCTAAGGTCGACCATTTCATTCCTCTTAGGAAGACGGATCAAGGTCCGAAGCTGGCACAGTTATATATAGACGAGATAGTTCGACTTCACGGTGTACCTAAGACTATAGTTTCAGACTGAGATGGAAGATTTACCTCCAGGGAGTGGCGATATATTCAGGAGTGGTTGGGTACCAGGTTACATTTCAGCACCGCATTCCATCCCTAGACAGATGGACAGACTGAGCGCACAAATAGGACTTTGGAGGATGTGCTTCGGATGTGCATTCTAGATTTTGGAGGAAAGTGGGAGAAGTATGTTACTCTTGTGGAGTTCTCCTACAACAATAGTTTTCTGGCGAGTATTGGGATGGCACCGTTCGAGGCCCTCTATGGTAGACGTTGTCGGACACCGTTATGTTGGGCTGAGAGTGAGGAAAGATCTTCCATCAGAGAGGCATGGATTGATAAGACCACTGATAGGATCAAGCTTATTCAGGAGCGTATGAAGACAGCTCAAGATCGCAAGGCCAAGTATCATGATCAGAAGCACGGGTCAGTAGAGTTCAGTGTTGGAGACTACGTTTATCTGAAGGTCAGACCAGTCAGAGGAGTCTCTAGAATAAAGCGGATGAAGAAACTGAGCCCCAGATTCGTTGGTCCTTTTGAGGTGCTGGAAAGAGTTGGTGAGGTTGCATATAGGTTGGCCTTACCCGAGGAAATGAGTGGTGTACATGAGGTATTCCACGTCTCCTATCTGAGGAGATAAGTCGGAGATTCTAGTCAGATTATAAGTACCGAGGAAGCACCAATTGAGACAGATCTTACTATTGGAGTTAGACCAGTCAAGTTAGTGGACTCAAGGATCCAGAAGCTCAGGAATAGAGAGATTCGTATGGTCAAAGTCCTTTGGATGAACTGTGGCCGTCCAGAGTATACTTGGGAGCGAGAGGATGAGCTTAAGAGCAATGCAGACTATTCTTTTCTCTTCGTTTCAGGTATGGTTTCAATTTTCGAGGACGAAAATTTTTGTTAGGAGGGGAGATTTGTAACATCCGTAAATCTGACATGAATTTTATAATAAATTATAGGGTCGAGTCGCGACGGATTTTTACCGAGATAGCGCGTCGTCGAGGTACGTTGTTCTATGATTTTAAATCGCGACCGTTTATTTGAGAGTTGGGTGTGCCGATAGCCGTGTATTAGGTTGTTTTGGGGTGGAGTGAGGTGCCAATAGTGATTTTCCCCTCTCCTTACGGTTAATAAGAAAAATAAACTGCTACCAGCCTGTTAAAACCCGTACGATTTATTTTTAAGGGCTTTAGCCGCAAACCGTAAGCCGCCTGCTTCGCTCTTTCCACCTTCCGCCTACCGCAAGCGACGACGATGGCGACGTCCAGTCGACGCCTCCGCTGCCCTAGCCGACGGCCGATCTGCTTCCGGAAATCATTTTCGGTTTCTCCTCCCTCCTCTGCAGGCGCCAGCAAGCCTTCATCTTCCTTCCTTGGTCGTGGGATAAACGGGACTAACCCTAACCAGTGGAGGTAGAAGTTCCGATTTTAGATCCAGTGAGTTCGATTTCTCCCTTCTATTTATTCCTTCATGGTAATCAGTCGATTTGGAAGTTATTGTGGACTAAAGTTTCATTTCCTTGTGCCCTAATTAGGTTTGGAGTTCTAGATCCTCCGCGGAGTTAGTGTAGGGCATTTCGTGAGCCTAAATCACTCTCTGTTAAGGTAATATCCGAAGTTTAGCACTTGTATTTTGTAACCCTAGTTGTTTTGAATTTTTACACCAGAAACCCTTAGGGGAAAATGATGAAATTAGGGTTTCCCTATCTTGCAGGACTTCGGTGGGGTCGGAGCAGCACTTTGAAGGTCCCCAGCAGTAGGATTACCTTCGGAATAGAAGATGTCGCCGCGCCGAGTCTACGAGCGCCGCAACACCGCTGTAAGAAAAACCTAACTTTTGCTAATTAGACATAGCAATAAATATATATTTTGTATACACATGAGTAGATTTATTTCAAGTACCATGACCATGCATAGAAAGGTGTGGTGATAGGAAAACGGTTACGAAAAATGTGTAGGGTGACACGATTTCCCTAAGACCCAAGTAGTCTGATCAAGAACAGAAACATAGAGTACGAAAGCGTTAACCGTGTTAGTAGGTTTGGAATTTGTCCAAACAAGGGCGTGAATGTCCCTTTAAGTCAATCACAAGAAAGTCAAGGGTCGCTCAGTAGTTCACCAAAAAGGATTTCCCATGCAGAGTAGCGTCAGACCAAAAAGGTCAGCCAGCACACAGAGTTCTTTCGGGCTAGGTAGAGGCTCACTACCTTTCTCAAAAGGCACATGGAACCTTACGAGTAGTACAGACTTGGGAGTTGTCTTCCCTTGAGACAGTTAGCAGATTCGAGACCGTGTCCGCGTGACACTAGAACATTTGAGTTCGTTAGATGGTCTCGGGTCGTCAGTTTCAGTTGCGCGTTAGGAGCTACTCTGCCTAGAGCCTTCCTAGTAGAAGAGCAGGTTAGAAATCATATAAAACTCAAGTATAGACCTGTCGTGAGTCAGTACACTAGTTAGTCAACGTCAGGACTTGGGTAAATGAACAAAAAGTTACGAATATAGAACTAATACATGTGTTGACCAGGAAGTATAGGAAAAGCATGCATAGCATATAACATAAAATGTTTTCAGTGCACAAGACTATTTTAAAGGCATGCATGCATTCATATGTAAAATTGTTTTTAGTGTCACTAGGAGGAGTTATTTTTCCTTACTCTGACCCTTCGTAAGCACTATTTTTCAGGTGACCCAGGTGGGAAACTACGTCTAGGATGAGCATTATGGTGGCGTCAGTTTGTATTATTTATCTTATTCAGTTTACTCTATTTCAGCATGTACTTGTAGATGAGAACATTGTAACAGATTAATGTTTTTATCTAATTTGTATCAGACTATTTATGGTTAACCAGATTTTCAGTTAATTCAGTTCTATTTCCTGTTTAGTGGCTCTGTGAATCCAGATATCAGGTATGTGGTTACCCTTAGTTTACTTTTTAAACTTCCGCTGTAACGTCTTAAATTGCTTAGTATAGATTTTATTACCTGCTGCTACTAGTTTTAATACTGTTTCCTAGTTTTCTTTATATCACTGACCCGGCCGGACGGCTGATTTCTAAAATACTGGGAATGGGTGTTTCATAGTAGGGAGCCAATTATTCCTCTATACAAGGACTCATCTACAGGTTTACCTGCATCATCTTTGCATATAGGCATACTTGTTCCCATAGGAGTTCTCATGGTAGAGAATGATTCCATACCAAACTTCTTAATTAACTCCTTGGTGAACTTAGACTGGGATATGGACAAGCCATCATCAGTCTGTCTTACTTGGAGTCCCAAGAAGAACTTAAGTTCCCCCATACTGCTCATTTCAAACTTCCCTTGCATAAGTTTTGCAAACTTCTTGCAAAGGTTGTTTTCAGTAGATCCAAAAATTATGTCATCTACATATATCTGAACTAAGATTATCTTTCCTTTGGACTCCCTTAGGAATAGAGTTTTGTCTATTTTCCCTCTTGAGAATTTGTTCTCAATAAGGAAAGTAGACAGGGTTTCATACCAAGCCCTTGGGGCTTGCTTTAACCCATACAAAGCTTTCCTAAGTCTATAAACATAATCAGGTTTGAGAGAATCTACAAAACCTGAAGGCTGCTCTACATAGACTTCTTCTTTTAGATTTCCATTCAGGAATGTTGATTTTACATCCATTTGGAATACTTTGAATCTTTGATATACTGCATAGGCAAGGAACATTCTAATGGCCTCCAGTCTTGCTACTGGGGCAAATGTTTAATCAAAGTCTATTCCCTCTTCCTGCCTGTACCCTTTTGCAATAAGTCTTGCTTTGTTCTTCACAATAATTCCACTCTCATCCAATTTGTTCCTAAAGATCCACTTTGTTCCAATGATATTGTGGTCTTTTGGTTTAGGAACTAACTCCCAGACCTTGCACCTTCTAAACTGATTTAGCTCCCCTTTCATGGCATTAATCCAATGTGGGTCTAGGATAGCTTCTTCAAATTTCTTTGGCTCTAATTGAGATAGAAAGCTTGAGTGCAGGACTGTGTTTAAATTCCTGCTTTTGGTTTGCACTCCTTGTCTTGGATCACCAATTATCTGATTTACTGGATGATCTTTTAAGTGTCTAACAGCTAGAGGTAGTCTTTCTTCTGGCTGAACACCTCCAGTTTCTTCAATGTGTTGCACCTCTTGGTTTTCTTCAACTTCTAGAGAGTCCTGTATCCCCCCCTGGACAGTTACCATAATTTTACATTTCTTGATCTGCAGTTGAATCTTCTGCAATGGAAAGCTTGTCCAATATTTCATTTATACCTATTGGACTGCATGAACTACAAGGCAACTCACTATTGATCAATCTAGTTTCATCAAATATAACATGTACAGATTCTTCTAAAACCTGAGTAATCAAGTTGTAGACCCTATAAGCCTTACTATCGTTGTTGTACCCAACAAATATCCAATCTTGGGATTTGGCAGCAAACTTAGTTAGATAAGACTTGTCATTGTTAAGGATATAACACTTGCAACCAAAGATCCTAAAATAGGATAGATTTTGTTTTCTACCTTTCATGATCTCATAGGGAGTATTTTTGTGGTACATGGTGATAGAAGCCATGTTGAGCACATGACATGCAGTGTTTACTACCTAAGCCCAGAAGTATTCTGGGAGAGAAGTGTCACTCAGTAGGGTTCTACCAGCCTCAATCAATGTTCTATTCTTCCTTTCAGCAATACCATTTTGTTTAGGTGTTCTAGGTGAGGAGAATTCTTGAAAAAATCCCAAAGTCTTCACACAGTCTTGTCATACTTTTAGATTGAAATTCAGTGCCATGGTCACTTCTGATTTTGACCACTGTACTGTCCAGCTCATTTTGAATTTGTCTGACAAAACTATGTATAACACTTGGTGTTTCTGATTTTTGTCTCAGAAAGAACACCTAGGAATATCTAGAATAGTCATCTACCACCACAAAAGTGTAGACCTTCCTACCTAGACTATGAACTTGCATATGACCAAAGAGATCCATATGTAAGAGGTATAAACACCTCACTGAATCCTTGTTTTCAAGGCTATGAAAGGAGGATTTTGTCTGCTTGCCCTTTTGACAAGCTGAACATATCCCTTCCTTTGTACACTTAACTTGAGGACCATTCCTCACTAACTCTTTGCTAAAGAGATGGCCAATTATTTTGTAGTTAAAATGGGCCAGCCTCTTATGCCATTTGACACAATGAGAGGCTCTCTCATTAGCTACAAGACAAATAGGAGAACCTTAGTTCTCACACTCAAAATTGAGACAGTATACATTCCTCTTCCTATGTCCTGCCAAAATGATCTTTTGATCACTTGACCTTTTGATATGACATCCATTCTTAATAAATGAAATGTCATATCCTAAATCACTCAGCTGACTTATGCTTATAAGGTTGTGTTTCAAACCCTTCACATAGGCCACTTGAGTGATAGTAATCTGGTTACTAGAAATGTTATCAAATCCTTTGATGATGCCTTTTTCAGAGCCACCAAAGATTACTTTAGGCCTATTTATGATAGGCAAGTACTCCTTCAGCAATCCCTTTATTCTAGTCATGTTATGGAACATCGACTGTCCAAGTACCATATAGGGGTATGGAGACTTGGACTCACCTGCAATAAAGAATTACTTTCCCTTAGAACCCAAGTAAGTCTTGGGTCTTTGGTTCAAGTTAGCTTCATTCTTAACAAATCTACCTGAAGCTCTTCTAACAGGTAGACTGTTATTCTTCCTAACACTAGTGTTGTTCCAGCAATCTATGGCATAATGACCTGTTTTGCCATAGCACCAGCATTCATACTTATTGTATCTATTTTTAGATACACTCTTGACAGTCTGGTTGATAGCAAATCTATTGTATTGTGCTTGTACTGTTGTAGCTACACCCACTGGTTTCTCAAAACTATGGGGTTTATGAACATGGGCTGCCTTATTGATATAAGTACCATTGTCATTCAGAACTTCAGTCTTATTATGACCAAGAGTATTCTCAAGGTCATACTTGTTAGAAGGCACTTTAACCTTTCTAAAAACTACAGAGACTTTAAAATTCAATGGCTGGACTGAGGCTTTGCCCTTTCTCTTGAATTGGGCAGCCCTGGTGTTACCTTTAAAGCCTATTCCAGCCTTACCCTTTTGAGCCACAAACTCATCTATTAAGGGTAAAACTGATTTTGGCTTGGAGTAACTAGCCACCAAATCTTTCTCCTTTTAAAGTCTGACTTCCATACTTTTAATTAAATCATTTTTGTATGTGATTGTACCCATCTGAATAGTTGATATAGTTTTCAGTTTGGCAACCTCATTCAATTTTTGATCCAATTCTTTCTCTAAGTCAGATGCAGCCATCTTAAGATCTGCAATTTCCTTAGCCTGAGTTTTGGCTAGGTTCTTGCTTTTCTTTAGAGCCTATAATAAGTACCCATATTCATCTATCAGCTGATGAATATCTCCTTCAGACTCAGATTCATCCACATCATTTGATGTAGATGTAGCTGACTCTGTGCCAATACTACAATCTGAATTACTAGAAGAACATTGTACCTTGCTAGGACCAGGCTAATCCTGGCACTTGTCTTCTTCTGATACAGCCATCAATCCCATGTACTGATGGTCTTCCTGTGCATAGATAGAGTCCAGCAATTGCATAAACTCTTCTTCTTCATCAGCTGCATAAAGACCAATGTATGCCTCAGCTTCAGATTCAGACTCTGAAGTTGATTGATCTGTCAAGCTTTTCTCCTTTTTAGCAACAAAAGATTTCTCCTTCTTGCTCTTTTATTGAGTCTTTCTTTTATCAGCAAACTCCTTTCTTTTGTCTGGACATTCAGCAACAACATGTCCAGGTCTATTATAACAATAGCAAACTATCTTTGATGTTCTAAATTTGCTAGGCTTAGACCTGCTCCTGTCCTTCCTAGATGAATTTATCTTTTGATAATGGTCATCAACTGGCTGTGATGTGGAGGGCCTAGATTTCCACTGCTTCTTCTTAAAGAATCTCTAAAACTGCCTTGTAAAGGCAGCAAAGTCTTTATCTGAGTCACTACTGTCTAAACTTTTGTTGTCTGAATTATCTAAAGCAATTTCAGCAATTTCCCTAGGAGGTGATGGAGATATCCTCCTATTCTTTCTAGTGGCTTCAACCTTGAAGGCAACAGACATTTCTCTATGCTCCCCTTTTGCATTTCTTTCTTCCTCTTTTCTAGTCATTAGTTGCATTTCATAAGACAGCAACTTTCCAAATAAAGTTGGAGGTGAAATATCTGCAAGTTTGGTCACTTCCCTAATGGCACAAATCTTTGCGTCCCAATCCTTTGTTAAGGATCTTAGGAATTTATCATTCAGTTCATATGTACTGAAGACCCTTCCATAAGACATCAGCTCATTTATAATTCTGTAGAACTTCTTATAGCACTCAGATATGCTATCTGACTTCCCTTGTCTGAAGTTTTCATATTCCTGATTTAGCATAGACTTTCTATCTTGTCTAACTTCTTAAGAACCATCCATGTACACTATCAAAGTGTCCCACATTTCCTTGGAGGTCTTACAGTGAATCAAATTCTGAAAGGTTGAATCATCTATGACACTTACTATGATATTCTGGGCTCTTTTATCCATAGTTGCCATGATGATCTCATCCTTAGTCATCTAAGAAAAATCCTTGGGAGTTCTCTAGTTTGCATCTAGAACAGACACCTTCATTGGAATATAAGGACCTTCTTTAACTGTAATATAGATCCTTGGATCAGAAGCCTCCATAAACAACCTGACCCTTTCTTTCCATATTCCAAATATCTCCTTCTTGCAGATGGGTAATTTCATAGACCCTAGTTTCTTGTGATTTTCTCCAGAACCCATTTTCTTGATTCTTGATTCTGCCTTTGGGATCTAACTCAGACGGTTAAGTCTTTCTTTGAGCAACCTCCCTCTGATACCACTTGATAGTTTTAACTTCAAGACAACCTAAACACCTAGAGAGGTGGTGAATAGGTTCTTTTCCTTATTTTAAACTAAGGCAGAATATAGCTTCAGTTCTTTGATATAAGTCTCAAATCTCTACAGCTAACACAGCATATACAATCACAGAATCTAAAATAACACAAGCATCACAGATTGCACATAGGTTTATAGTGGTTCCCCAAGATCTGGGTACATCCACTTTCCCCCTTCACCTATCTAGCAGTATGCTAGATTTGGCCTAACTTCTTCCTTCTTCTCAGATCCACAGATCTTACAGCTCAGAACCCTGAAAGGTTCCTACAACTCAGGCTAACAGCCCTACCTCATCCTTGCCACAAAGCCTACAACTCAGAGAACAAATTCTCCTACACTTCGGCTCAATCAGCCTTACCACTCAGAGATCAAAATCTCCTACACTCAGGCTCAATCAGCCTTACCAATCAAAGATCAAAATCTCCTACACTCAGCCTTTATAACATAGGCTTACAACTCAGATCTTTGAAAAGATCCTACAGAATTTTATAAGTAATTTGATGGACTCTTACCCTTGTTGAGAGAGAAAGGATGAGAGAATTCTTGATCAGCTTCTTGATGAACCTGATGACAGAAATCAACCCGTTCTTAGCTTTCTTCATAGCTTCTTGAATCTGAACTTAGTATGGTTGATCTCCTTTGAAGTTGACTGTCTGGCAGCTTCCTTCTTGGAATCAAGATATGGATCTGGATCTACTTTGTAGATAAGTTCAGGATCTACTTCTTGAGAGACTTGTGATTGTCTCCTTCTTAACCTCAAACAGCTGGAGCTCTCTCTCCCCAAACCTTCTTAAGTTTCTTCTGAATTCTGGATTGAATTCTCCTTAGACAAAATCTGAGTGGATGATCACTTCAGAATGTCTTCTTAGATCTTCTCACGAAGATCTTCTTCTATGACTTGCACTTTCTTGATCAGAGATTAATCTCACAATAGTTGTGTTAATTGTATATCAATTCATAATGCTTTGATTTGACACAGTCCGTCTATATATAGGCTTCACCCATGGTAACCTGCTGATCCGGTTTCTAACGAACTTCTAATAAGTCTAACAGCTTCAGTAAACTTGTTGGAATGCACAGCTGTCAAGTCTTCAAACAGTTCTTGAGCCTTTGTCTCTGTCGGCAAAGCGTCGAGACTGACTGTCATAAAGTGTCGAGACAACCTGTCAATATGTGTCGATACAAGAGACTTTAGTGTCGACACAGACTTTGGTGGTGTCGACATAGCTGCCTTGATGTCGACACAGCTTCTTGACACTGCATCTTGAGAATGTGTCGACACTGATTATTTGTGTCGACCCAATAACTTCTCCACTCCACAGCAATCAACTATGTTGAAACTCTGTTGTGTGTCGACACAAGTCCTGTGTGTCGACACAGTTGATATAGTCTCAGAATTTGTGTGTCGACACAATTGATGTTGACTCTGCTTCTGTGTGTCGACACTGCCTCCCGGTGTCGACACAGTTGATGTCGACTAACTTATTCTATGTGTCGACACTTCCTCCCTGTGTCGACACAGTTGATGTAGACTACTAAATTCTGTGTGTCGACACAGTTGCTTCAGGTGTCGACATAGGTTTTCAAAGTGTCGACACAGACTTCCTTAAGTGTCGACATATGGACTTAGAAACTTTTTCTGCATTTTAGCCAATACTTAATCTGCACATATAAGCTAAAAATAACATCAAATACACCTTGATGTATATCATTGAGCTAAGTGAGGCTTCTCCAAATCAGGTACACATTTTCCAATGTACCCAACACGTCCTTTGGGCAAAAAGGAATGGGAAGTTCTCAAAATGATTAGTGTTTTCGTCGGACATTCAAAAAATCAATACTAATCATATCATAACCAAACATAGGCTAATATGCGTAAGGCAACAAGTTTCTAAAACTGACATACCAAAAAAAAATTACCATACCTGTCACCATGTCAGCATATTTCATAACCTCCTTATGGCCAAAGTTGTATCCTCTAGGTGGGATGGAGCATCCTGAGGTGTAGCTGCCTCCAACCCCTTGCCCTTCACTTCGTAGGTCGCTCTAGGCTTCTTCTCAGACTCCAGACGTCCGCTTCGACAATCTCGGGCAAAGTGTCCCAGTTTCCCACAGCAAAAGCATGCGTCCGAGTCTCGGCCAATAGTTATTCCAGATGCACCAAAAGAAGGAACTAGACCCGACCTCCTTGCCTTCTTACACCATCTACGAAAATTGGACTTCGAGGTGGGTAGCGCCCTGAACTCTGTCTTCTCAGCACTGGAGTCTTTCTCCTCTTGGACTCCCTTTACAGCTTTCTCTATCCCTTGATCGTCCTTACGACAATCTCGGGAAAAGTGACCAAACCTTCCACATTTATAACAGTAATATTGGGTTTGACTAACAGATACGTCAGGCCTCACTTTACTCCTCTTTCGGTGTATAGACTTTGCGGGACCTGGGGAGTTTGGTAACCTGAACACTGATGTCTGGTTGATTCTTGTCAGATCTGCTTCCAAAGTTCTAGCCGCCTCCACTAACGCTCGGAATCAAAGTTCTAGCCCAAGCTGCTGTGCTGGCCCTCGAAGGCCAAAGTGAACTATTGTTTTATTTCTGTCATGTTTTGCCGGCCTGCGAGCCGATGTCTGTAAAACTCCGTCACCGACGAGAGCCAATTTTCACTACTCTCATGTCATAGTTCACATAGCGCAGGTACAGCTCCACCATTTCTCGTTGCTCAAGTCGCCCTACCGTCTCTAAATACCGTAGTACTCATGGCAAAACCTGCAGGGCGCGGGTCGGTTTTGCCTTTCCTGTTCGGCTCTCTAACCTAATAATTCTGAACCCCATGGGCTCACTGTTTCCATAGAAAGACCCTACATGTCTCCTGGATACAGACCTCGCACATACAATCCCAATTATACAAGGTTGGCCCCAGGCCACCTAGTTGGCAGGAATGCGTTTCCGCCCAGTTTTTCGGGTGCACCTTAGAGTTAATCCCCAAGGCTCCCTGTTGCAATCTACCGTGTAGACAACCCGAAGAACAACACAATACGGAGTCTTCTCCGACAATCAATGCACAATGCAACATCACCGATCCAGACAAACACGTCCGGGTAGGCTTCACACACAATGCCTATGCCTGTACTTTGATTCCGGACTCTAAACAAGGGGGACTTCACATATCCAAGTTGAGAATCGTTACCCGTTAAGTCCATTTTGGCGCCATGAGAAACTAGCTGGATTGAAAGCTTCGTAACGAGGATGCCTCCGCAGATCCGGTCTCTTTTTTCAATTCGGTGCTCTAATGCTCCGCTAGTGGCTTGGATTCTCCTCCTCCTTCTTCCTTGCTTTCTCCTCTCTCTAAGACTTAAGAAAGAGAAAGGCCAAAAGAAAATGAGAAGTTTAACCCCCACTCCCGGCCTTAAGGAATGAGGATTAATCCTAAGCCGTCAGATCTGATTTAAAGAAAACGAACGGCTCAGATCCAGCCAAAAAGTCAATAAAATAAGCCGAACACAGCTTTGCACATGGTCGTGTGCCTGGCCATATGCCTTGTCGTGTGCCTGGACGTGTGCCCTGCTTGCACACAAAGTCATTGATCCAGAGCAGGATACGGGTCGAGACACGCCCGTGTCTCAACCTGAAAAGCCCGTGTCGGGTCATCGACACGCCCGTGACCAGGGGCGTGTCACGCATAACCGCCGCGCCAACCGTCACGTCCCTTGATGGACACGGGTGGTGACACGCCCGTGTCAAACGTGACATGCCCTTATCAACCAGTACTCGCCCGAGTTCGGGGCTGTGTCCTCCAGTCGTTACAGGACAAACTCTCCCGAAGAGTACACGGCCATGTGACACGCCCATGTCACATGTGACACGCCCGTATCACATGCCGTGTGCCTGACACGCCCTGTGACACGCCCGTATCACAGGCCGTGTTCGAGCACTCGACGCTCCTCGACCTCAATTCGACAACCCGAGCACGACACGGCCATGTAACACGCTTGTGTCACATGCCGTGTGTTGGTACCCTAGTTTTGATTTGAGTTCAGTCTTCTCTTTCTGTCTCTTGACCCAAGATTTATCTATGGTCAAAGGTTAGTTGATAGGTTAGATTCTCTAGTTATGTAGAATTGCTTTTCCAGATGAATATTTGGTTAAGTAGTTTTTCGTTCGACTATGGTCGAACGTCGCTCGACTATCGTCGATCAGCCGTTCGATGATCGTCTTCCTGATAGCTCAACTATCTGCTTGATAGGTCGACTATCGGTTGTCTTTGATAGTTCGACTATCTGTTTGATAGGTCGACTATCTGTTCTCTTTGCTAGTTCGACTATCTATTGATAGGTCGACTATCTGCTTTGTTTGATAGTTCGACTATCTGCTTGGATAGTTCAACTATCTGATAGTTCGACTATCTGTTTGATAGGTCGACTATCTGTCTTCGTTTGATAGTTCGACTATCTGTTTGATAGGTCGACTATCTGTTTTGCTTGATAGTTCGACTATCTGCTTGGATAGTTTAACTATCTGATAGTTCGACTATCTGTTGATAGGTCGACTATCTGTTTTGGTTGATAGTTCGACTATCTGCTTGGATAGTTCAACTATCTGGTAGTTCGACTATCTGTTGATAGGTCGACTATCTGTTTTGTTTTGATAGCTCGACTATCTGTTGATAGCTCGACTATCTTTTTTCTGTGATAGTTCGACTATCTGTTAATAGGTCGACTATCTGCTTCGCTTTGGTAGTTCGACTATCTGTCCTGATAGATCGACTATCTGATAGCTCGACTATCTGTCCTGATAGTTCGACTATCTGCTGAGGTAGTTCGACTATCTTCTTTGATAGGTTGACTATCTGGATCGTTCGACTATCTGTCTGATAGGTCGACGATCTCCGTGCTTCGGTCGACGATCTCCGAGGGTCGTTCGACGTTTTGCTGTATGCTTTGAATAATTTTGTCATCTTTTATGATGTGATTTATTTTAGCATATTTTATAAAAGATTATTTGAATAAATTGTGATAATATTTTCATGCAATATCTATTCCATTCCTTATACATGAGCTAATCTTTTCTGACAAAGTTGTTTGTCTTATTAGCTGAGATATGATTTCTGCTTGATCTGCCAGGCTGTCCTTTATAGCCGTTAGACTCAAAAAGTTTTCCTTGGCCGTAAAGAGTCTCTTCTGATGTGACTTTCTCTTATATTATTTCATCAGAGTTATTTACAGCTTCTTAGAAAGCTTTATCCTTTTATAGGATATCTGCCTGCAGTATTTTGTTTTGCTTTATGCTTTTTGCAGCCCAGCTTGCAGATTTCATTAGAAGACAAGATTCAAACTCTTTTGAGAGCCGTTGCTGCTGCTGCTATATAAAGACTTCTTTGAAGAAAGAAATCAACTAGTTCTCATATTCAAAAGCTAACTACAGCATTCAAACTAAGAACTTACAGTTCTCAACTGCTCTCAGCTCATTCACATTCAACTGAGAAGAAGCTTTAGTTCTTCACTCTTCTTCAACCTGAGCTCTCCTGCCTCCAGGAAGATTTGCACTCAGAGCTTTTTGAAGAAGAAGAAGAAGATAGCTACCTAAAGAAGAAATTTTATTTCATATTATTTATCTTCTTGTAGCTTTTTCCTTCAGATTTTCTGAAGAGTTTCTGCACTGAAGCAAGACTTCACCTGGACATTTTTTTAGCCAGGGGGAGCCTTGATTCTTTTAGAGCTTTCTAGCTCAGTGCAAGTTATTGTGCTTCTCTAATCTATTGTAAAATAGAGAAGACACCTTAACCTCCTTTCCCCCTCCTGTAAAGGGTTATTACTCCCTTCAAAAGTATCCCTTGGTGGCAGGGCACCTAATCAAAAACCTGTATTGGTTTTTAGACACCTGATCAAAAGTCTAAAGGGTCTCTAGATCTACCTGTAGCAGATCTTGTTGGTGGCAGGGCACCTGATCAAAAACCTGAGTGGATTCCTACCTTGTTGGTAGAAGAGTGGACGTACCCAAGTTGTTTGGGGAACCACTATAAATTCCTTGTGTCGTCTGGATTGCTTTAATTAATTACTTGCATTGTGGCTGTGATTAGATTTTAACTAGGTTTGCTAGTTGCTGTTTAGGATTCCATGCCTTAACTGTAATTACAGTTGGCTGCCTTTTGTACACATCACTTGTGTTAGGCTTTAGGGTTTAATCTCAAATATCTATAACCTTCATTCCGCAATTAACTCCAAGGGAGTTGAGTAGACAGTCAACTTTGCTAGTGCAATTTTTGATTACTCTATTCACCCCCCCCCCTCTAGAGTAGTATCTATCCCTTTTCTTTCAATTGGTATCAGAGCCAGGTCCAAACTTGGTTCAAACACCGCCAGTTTTGCTTTTAAGTTTCGGGGCATTACACAAAGCTTGATGCAAAGGCAAGGAAGCTTATCTTTGTAGGCTATGATGAGCGAAAAAAGGGATGGAAGTGCATGGATCCTGCGACGAAGAAGTTTGTTGTATCAAGAGACGTTGTCTTTGATGAACTGACATCGTATGGAGGAAGCTCGGTTAAGCTATCAGATATCAAGGTTGATAAAGAGCAGGAGGTGGCTGCTGAAGTTATTAAAGAGGAGCTTGCTGTTTCACCAGCATCTCCTATTACTTCAAGCTCTAGGGCAGAAACTTCTTATTCAGAAAGAAGGGGGAGCAGTGCTCAATGCCTGCCCGTAGATGGAGTTGAGCTTGAAGAAGCCACGGAGGTGGTGAGCAAGGAGCGGCCTCTTCGGAGATCAAAGAGGGTCATCAAGCCTCTAGCTCGTTACTGCGAAGGGAATATAGTAAGCTTTTTCTTCTATTTCTTTGTAGGCCCTCTGGACGAGCGAGAGCCTGCAAGCTTCAATGAGGCCACTGGAGTCAAGGAGTGGGAAGATGCCATGAAAGAGGAGATAGCTGCTCTTAAGAAGAATGAAACCTGGGACCTTATGCCCAAGGTTGATGACATTACTTCAGTGACTTGCAAGTGGGTGTTCAAGTTGAAGAAGAAGGCTGATGGGAGAATTGAAAGATACAAGGCTCGTCTTGTTGCTCGAGAATTCTCGCAACAGTATGGAGAAGACTATGAGGAGACATTTAGTCCAGTCGTGAAGATGACTTCGGTTCGGGTGGTGATTGCCTTGGCTGCTTGCCAAGGGTGGAGGATGTGGCAGCTTGATGTAAAGAATGCTTTTATTTACGGGGATATTGATAAGGACATCTTCATGGATCATCCTCTTGGATTTGTCTCTGAAGTTCATCCAAACTACGTCTGCAAGCTCAGGATGACTCTCTACAGGTTGAAGCAAGCTCTAAGAGCTTGGTACGGGAAGATAGCAAAATACCTCTAATTCTACGGATATCTTGCTTCCAACTGGGATTCAAGCTTGTTCATCAAGAAGAAGGGGGAGCTTAAATTCTTAGTCATGTTGTATGTTGATGGCATGATCATCACAGGGAATTCGGTGGATGAGGTAGCTAGCCTCAGGGCTGAGCTAGCTATTCACATCGAGATGAAAGACTTGGGAGAGCTTCATCACTTTCTTGGTCTCGAAGTGGAGAGGAAGGAGAGCAGGATTCTTGTTTCCCAGAAAGGTTATGCGGATCAGATTGTGAAACGGTTCGGCATGGAAGGGGGAAAGAGTTGCTCTACTCCTCTGGATTCCGTCTTGAAGCTTCGACGAGATGAGGGAAGGATTCTTCCTGTTCCTTTGGTGTTCCGAGCTCTGATAGGAATCTTGATCTACTTGACGATTACAAGGCCAGACATAGCCTATGATGTTGGCTGAGTAAGTAAGTTTATGGCAGATCCAAGGAAGTCTCGCCTTGTGGCGGCAAAGAATATCTTGAAGTATGTCAAGGTGACTTCTGATATAGGACTCCTTTATTGGAGGGACTCAGGCTTTTCTTTGCTAGAATACACGGATGTTGATTATAGTGGTGATTCGGATGATCGAAGATCAACTTCGGGTAATGTGTTCACTTGTGGATCAGCGAGCCTCTCGTGGTGTAGCAAGAAGCAGGACTCGGTGTCCGTCTCTACTACGGAAGTAGAGTATAAGGCTTCGGCCTTGGCTGATCGAGAAGCCATGTGGCTGAGGAGGCTAGTAGAGGACGTCCATGAGGAAGTGCAAGGTCCTACTTTGCTCTGAGGAGATAATGAGAGTGCTCTAAAACTGGTGAACAATCTAGTTTGTCACGCAAGGACCAAGCATATAGAGATCGAACACCACTTCATAAGGGAGAAGGTGTTGGAAGGATTTCTTATGGTCAGGCATGTTCGGAGTGAAGACAACCTTACTGACATCTTCACGAAACCGCTGTCAAAGGGGCCATTCCAACGGCTATGAGGTCTACTGGGCTTGATAACCACTTCTCACTTAAGGGGGAGTGTTGAAATTTGTGAAGTGAAAGTGGGTGATCAGGCAGACCGCGCGGCCTGGACGGACTGACTGCGCGGACTAATGAAGCAGTCTGGCGATCTGGTGTTGACGACATGTGATGTGTTCTGAAGGTAGCTGTACGGGTTGAAATCTGTGGACTGGTAGTGAGTCCGGCAGGGTGTTTCTGTCAGCTGCTGTGCAGGTTGAAGTATGCGTACTACGCGGACTGAGTTTTGGAGTTCGCGAGATCAGTAATGGTCCTTGCCCTTGATCTCTAGAGTTTCGGTGGGTGAGCCGCATTCTTGGTGGCGGACTGTCCTTGGAGCTGGCGATCAGTCTTTGTGTCTGCCGAGCTTACGCCATTTGCATGGCGGATTGGTCTTGGTCACCGTGATAAGACCAGGGTGTTTGGTGTTCGCGGAGTCTGTCTTGTCTGCTATTAATTGGGCGGAGTGCCTGTTGGTCGTAGACATGTTGCAGGCTGCTTCGATGTTCGTGGAGTCCGTAAAGTCCGTTGTTGACCGGGCGATCTGCCTGTTGGTCATGGACTTGTGTAGTGGGTTCATGCGGTGTTCACAGAGTCCGCAAAGTCCGCTATGACCGGGCGATCTGCCTGTTGGTCATGGACTTATGCTTGCAGACTGGTGTAGTGTCCGCTTCACAGTGTGGACTGGCTTCTTGCCTTGATGCTTGACGATTTTGGTGGAAGTCCGGTATTGTCCTTGCGGACTAGGCGGACTGCCTTGTGTGGACTGGCATCTGGCTAGCAGGTCTGCTATGGCGTCGATCTTGCTATCTTGCGGCTGATTTTTTGTTCGCGAGTCCGGCATTATTGATATGGACAATGCTGACTCGGCGGACTGTCTGTACTTGCTGCAATCAAGGGGCGGTTAGCTTATCCAATAGGGTGGTGATAACACTCCTCACCCCGCCTATAAATAGACCCCCCCGATACTTCATTAGTAAATGAGTGAATAGTATGTTAAACTCGGATTAGGTGCCGCGGACTCGATTTTCCTATCCACGCGATTTGAGTAGGCTTAACTGGTTGATGTTTGCAGGTAGCGCGGCTAGCACTGAGGAGCCAGGATTTTGGTTCTGACTTCGGTCAAGCTCAGTGAAGTTTGCGGATTGCAATCGGCGGCTTACCAGTTTTCTCTCTGCTTCAATTTTCCAAGTTCAATAACCTGTCTGTTGGACTCGGAGGTTAGGCAGTATGTTCTCCAGTTCGGCAGCAGATAGTAGTAGTTCAGCGAATAACAGTGCGTCCGCAGGACCTCGCGGTCTCGGCGGACTCAGTTGTTCAGTTTCGCTTCAACAGCTGTTCGGGCGATTTCTGCGACTTCTGCGGACAAATGGTCTCGGCAGTCTCCAGTTTTTTGTCCGCCCGAACTGATACTTGTAATTTCTATTTTTTATTACTAGCAAAATCATGTCTCGCTATGTATACCTCGCCCTGTAAAGAAGATTGATATATATATGATCTGTGTCTCTATCTTTGCATTTGGTTGATTGAGTTTGTTTTCTGGTTTCCGCATGATCAAGGTGTGATCTTGATAGTTCCGAAGATATTAATTTGGATTGAACTATCACGTTGATCACCTTGGGAGAAAATTTAACAGACAGAACTTACGGGTGCTTTGCTTGGACTCACGCTTGCCAAGATGTTCCTAAATGTAGTTTTGGGAATCATGTTGGAGGGAGACTCTGCTCTTGTTTGTGCCTCGCATAAGCAAATTCTTACGGGGTTACGGGTATCTATGATTGAGAGGTTGAAGCCAAGCTAGTCGAGGTAATGAAAGGTTTTTCAAGATTGGTAATTGCGCTTATTGACCGGAGAGCAAACTCTGTAGCGGATTATGTGCCAAATATGGCCTGCAGATCTAGTTTCGTGTGGGAAAAGGATATGCCCCTAACCCAAGCCTTTTCATTTATCCTCTCCAAGAAAAATTTGACTTTGTAGCTGTTCTCATGTATATAATATATATATATATACAATATATATATACACACTATATATATATACACACACGAGTGACAGGCACGGTATATATATATATATATTATATAAATATATATATATACAATATATACAATATAAATATATACAATATATATATATACAATATATATACAATATATATATACAATATATATACAATATATATATACAATATATATACAATATATATATACAATATATATATATACAATATATATATATATATACAATATATATATATATACTATATATATACAATATATATATACAATATATATATACAATACTCCTGCAGCAACATTATCACTGGTCGTACCAGCACTCCAACACTCAACTGCGCATTCAACAACGCTGGCCCATGCTAGCTCATAACAGCTCATAAAGCATCCAGCACTCAACCGCACTCAACATGCCAGCTCATAAAGCATCAAGCATTCCACAACGCTGGCCCATGCCAGCTCATATCAGCTCATAAAGCATTCAATAATTCCTGCCCACCGACGCTATTTTCCAAAGACACTTAATTATAAGCACATGCCATCAATTATTCATGCCAGCACAGCAGGCACCTCCGCATTCCCCCCCTGTCTATAAATAAGAAGTGCCTTCTCCCTTCCAAGGTAGAGGCGAGCAGAGGAAGAAGGCTATCAGAGTTCTTCCGAGCCTTGTAATATTTTTACTTTGTAGTTTTGTATTCTGCTGTATTTGTATTATACTTTGTAGTTTTATATTTGTAATACTATACATTAATTAATTAGATTATCAGTGAGAAAGGGTCTTCCATTGATTATGGTATCAGAGGGAGGTTTCGATCCTCCGACCTGTGGGTTATGGGCCCACCACGCTTCCGCTGCCAAAGATTATTTATATAAAAAATGGAAATTAGATATTATTTGTTCTTAACTTGAATTCAATTTCGAAGTCTGGTTAGAACACCATCTTCAAACTCAAGCAATTACTTCTCCTATTACTCAACCTGCCATCAATGTCCAGACATCTCTACACACCAAATGGCGCCTAACAGATAATACTGTTATTACTGCCATTACACCCCTTCTCCAAACAATTCAACTCACCACCCCAGATGGTCATGACCTCATTGCCATACCTTTCAAAAAAGGTTGTGATGGTCCTGACTCCACTCCTCTGCAACTTGACGATATCCGCAAAATATATCATAAAAATAATTATTCAAATCAAATATTACATACTATCTCTACCCAAATAGCCTCTTTACATATCGATACTAAACCAGTCCAACCTCCCACACCTGTACACATTGGCAAATTTCCCTCTAGTAACTCTGCTCCCCATTTCCAACCGCATAGTCTTCCACTTTCTCAAGAGCAACACCTTACTTTTGGTGATGCTTCTCTTCTCCAAAAATTACATCAAACACTTACAAATCTGAACAATAATTTTCCTGGTCACTCTAAACTAAACACTATTGACCACGACGAACCTCCTACAGACTCATCTCCTCCCAGTAGTGAATCTGACCAAAAAGACCCCATTATAAATCTCCTCAGTGACATTGAGCACGACCTCGATAGTGACACTACTGCTCCATCTCAACTCAACAAAATTCGTCATCCCCAACCGCGATCCAATTTTCCTTCCAGACCACGATGATCTTGGAACAATCCTGACACACGTAATTATTATCCACGACCTACACCTCCTGATATTCAATATGAAGAACGCGCCAAATTCCATGCCAAACACTACGATGGTGGTTCCATCTATGAATGGAACATCGATGGCAAAAGTGAATACAAAATACTCGACACTCTTCAAGAAATGGGCATGGCCAAAATGGCCTACAAGATCAAACATTGCCCTGAAAAGTAAACTGCCAGTATACTTGTTACTGGTTTTACTGGTCAACTCAAATATTGGTTGGACAATTCCCTTACCTTAGATGACAAACATGCCATATTAAATCATACAATCGAAACTGAAGATGAACACGGCGTTCTCAAAAATGAATCTGATGCCTGTGATTATCTCATTATTATAATTGTCAGGCACTTCATAGGCAATCCTCGTGAAGAATTAGCTTCATCCAAAATATTCCTCACCAACCTCCGATGTCCGACCCTTTCAGATTTCCGTTGGTACAAAGACGTCTTCCTTACTCAAGTCCTCAAATGCCCTGACTCCACAGCCTAATTCTGGAAAGAAAAGTTCGTTACTGGACTTCCTTCCCTATTTTCTCAACGCATCATGCTCAATCTTCAAAAAGAAATGGGCCCTGATCAAGTTGACTTTACTCAAATGACCTATGGCCAATTATTTGCTTTCGTCAAAAGCGAAGCCTTGGCAGCCTGTCAGGAACTCAAGTTTCAAGCCAAATACGGCAGTAAACGTCGAGAACTCGGTTCCTTCTGTGATGCCTTTGGTATTACAGGCCTATCTGCACCCTCCACTGCCTGGCACAGGTCCCGTAAGACTTTCCCTCCTACCAAACATTATCGGTCCACTCGACGGCCTCCTTTCCAACACCCTGAACCCAACTCTTCTAAACCACATACGTCCAAATGACCACAACATTCGCCCCACATCACTTGTTACAAATGTGGACGCAAAGGTCATATTGCTGCGAAATGTCATAGCAAAGGCCGACTCAATCGAATTATCGATGATCTCTCTGACATCTAAGATGATCTCTGACAACGTCTCCACACCAAACTTCATATACTCAACCTCGCTGACGACAATCACAACTCCTATGATTCTAGTTCTTCATCTCATTCGAACTGTCATTGCAAATCTATTAACATGATTAGAACAACTCCCCGGGACACTAAAGACTTTATTTTTGATATGATCACCCAAATTCCTGACCCTGTTAAACAAAAAGAACTCTTTGAAAAATTACAAACTTTAGTCTTAAACGATACTAACATTTCCCTAGTTCAACCTTTCAGTATTTCTAAACTCTTCGACAAATATCCACAAACCTCTATCTCCAAGACCCTGCATAGTCCCGCCATCAAAGAATTACAAACTGAAATCCACCAACTCAAACAAGAAATACAACTATTAAAAACACAAGTCCATTCACTTGACGTAAAACATCTCGCACATGAAACCCAATTTTCCTTAATGCAAAGCCTTCTCCAATCAAACCTTCCTGCCACTGACCAATCCTCTACTTCCCTACCACCTCTTACCATCTCCCATACTCCTCCCACAGATGCCTCATTTCTCTCAACCATTGACCGCATTCAATTTTAGAAATGGTTAATCCATATTACCATTTCCATTCATAATTATTCACAAACTTTTGTTGCTATGATGGACAGCGGCGCCGATCAGAGCTGCATCCGTGATGGCCTCATTCCCAAAAAATATTACCAACACACCAATGAACTTTTAATTACTGCTAACAATTCTCCCTTACAAATACAAGGCAAAATTTCCCAAGCCTCTATCTGTAATGGTCCATTTTTTTTTCAAACATCAGTTTATAATCATTAATAATTTAAATACTGATATTATTCTTGGAACTCCATTTATCACTCTAATTTATCCTTTCCAAGTATCCACCAATGGAATTAGTACTAATATTATGGGCCAAACCGTTCTCTTTAAATTTATTCACCTTATACGCCAAAAACAATTAAACCTTCTCCAACAAAATTCTATCTTTCATCATATTAATCTTATCCAGCAAAAACGTAGCAAACTCCTTTACTTCCAAGATGCTCTGTCCCACACCCATATCGACCAACAACTCACCTTACCCGTTACATAATCCCATGTCCAACATATGGATGACTTATTCAAACAGGAAGTCTGTGCGGAATTACCCAATGCATTTTGGGACCGCAAACAACACATTGTACGACTTCCTTATGACAAAGACTTTTCTGAATGCAATATTCCCACTAAGGCATGCCCCATTCAAATGAATGCAGAACTCCTTGAAGTCTGCAAAACCGAAATTCAAACTTTATTAGACAAAAAATTAATTCGGCCTTCTCATTCTCCTTGGAGTTGCGCGGCCTTTTATGTCATCAAAAATGCCGAAATTGAACGTGGCACTCCTCGTTTAGTTATCAACTATAAACCATTAAACAAAGTACTACAATGGATTCGATATCCTATTCCTAACAAATGCAATTTACTCAAACGATTAAGCACCGCAAAAATCTTTTCCAAATTTGACATGAAATCCGGTTTCTGGCAAATCCAGATCGATCCCCAAGATCGATACAAAACCGCCTTTACAGTCCCTTTTGGACACTATGAATGGAAAGTCATGCCTTTTCGCCTCAAAAATGCCCCATCAAAATTCCAACACATCATGAACGATATTCTCAATCCTTACTCTACGGTTTCTATCGTTTATATTGATGATGTTTTAATCTTCTCCAATTCTATTGATCAACATACTAAACATCTCAAAACCTTTCTCTATGTCATCAAAAAGAATGGCTTAGTTATTTCTGCACCAAAAATGAAACTATTCCAAACTCAAATCTGATTTCTTGGACATCACATTCATCGTAATACCATTGTCCCAATTCAACGTAGCCTTGAATTTGCATCCAAATTCCCGGACTTTATTAAAGACAAAACCCAACTTCCATGCTTCTTAGGTTGTCTCAATTATATTTCTGACTTTATTCCTAATCTATGCCAACTCTGTGCCCCACTATACCAACGACTCCAAAAGAATCCACCTCCATGGACAACCCACCATACCGCTATCCTTCATACTATCAAAACGAAAATTCAATCCCTTCCCTGTCTTTGTTTACCTCATCCAAATGCATTCATGATAGTCGAAACTGATGCCTCCAACATCAGTTATGGCGGCATCCTTAAACAACGTCTCCCACCATCTACTCAGGAACATTTAGTCCGATACCATTCCGGTATATGGCTCGGATCTCAAAAAAAATATTATACAATTAAAAAATAAATACTAAGTATAATCAAATTTATTTTAAAATTCTAGGATGATTTAATTAACAAAAAATTTCTTTTACGCATTGATTGTCAATCTGCAAAATTTATTTTACAAAATGATGTTCAAAATTTAGTTTCCAAACAAATATTTGCCCGTTGGCAAGCCATTTTATCTGTTTTTGATTTTGATATTGAATATGTCAAAGGCTCTGACAACTCTCTCCCTGACTTCCTTACTCATGAATTTCTATAAGGAAATGAGCAAGCAATCGGCAACAGCCTCGCCCAAGATTCAAACGCCTCAAGACTACGCACTCAAAAAACTTCCACCAGTTCCCACTCAAAATAAATTCACCCCTTTAACCTACTCCGACATCCTTACTCATGTCAAAGCATTTCCACCTACTCCACTTTCCCTTACTACAAACTATGCTCATATTGATCCCACATACATTCCTCAACCCATTACTGAGTACATTCATCTTACCCATTTTACTCAAACTCCACCTTATGATGCACTACAAAAACACGTCAGCCACACATTTCCTCCTCACTCCTATTGGCTTGACGAAGCACTCAAAACTCAACGGTTTTATGAGCTCATCCTTATTGACACCCACTCCGCCTCCATCACTCATACCCATGAAAAAAATAACCCCTCTCAAATCGCATTTTCCAAATGCGTCATTCATAATGTGATTGAGTAATCCGCTTGGTCCAATCCCTGGACCCCACACCTACACTTATCACGATTACCAACAGGCGTGGTTTCGTACATTACTTTTCCGACCCTTCTCTCATTCCTGGTTCATCGTTTTCCACCAATCCTGTAAACCTACTCTTCCTATCTGGTTCTATGACTGGTGGAGATACTATGGTGCCTCCCCCCAAATTCTCCCTCCTTCACTCAACCCTACATACCACACTTGGCTAACCAAGTCCACGGGACTAACATTCAAAAAATCCCTCCAATTTCATAACTCCTTCAAAATCCCCTGGATCTTTTGTTGGAGTTTCGCCATTGCAAAAACCCATCCCGACGACTTTCCATTTTCCCTCCTTCATGTATTCAAGGTCAAATGGTGGCCAAAATTCAATATTGACCTTGCCTCTGACAAGGTCTTACTTCATTACATCCGCACCGGAACCATCCCACCTCCTTCTTCTGTTACTCCTACCTCACCAATTCCCGCTCCATCTACGCCACTCACACAAACTCCACCACCACCCAAACCATCTCTCCTCACGCCTCCCGAGGAAGATGATGATCTCCAAACATTTATTCAATTCCAACAATTAAAAAAAATACAACAACGTTATCGCCATACTTCATCCCCAACTTCCGTTTCATCCACACCATCTCCTTCTGGCTCGCCCGATCCTTTCGGGGGATCCTTCGCACAAGATCCTTACGATGGTTTGGATCTCCTTGATTCCTAGTCCAAACCCCTAACGTTATCGGTAGAACGGATTTTAATCTACCGACTGGCCCGATTCAAACGGTATCGGGTCTGACTCATCAAATCCGTTGATAGCTATGGATTTGCTCAAAATTTGACTTGCCCGATTCAAACGGTATCGAGTCTGACTCATCAAATCCATTGATAGCTGCAGATTTGCTCAAAATCCGGCTGGCCCGATTCAAACGGTATCGGGTCTGACTCATCAAATCCGTTGATAGCTGCGGATTTGCTCAAAATCCGACTTGCCCGATTAAAACGGTATCGGGTCTCACTCATCAAATCCGTTGATAGCTGTAGATTTGCTAAAAATCCGACTTTATTGAGCCCCGGTGAGCCGTACAGCCCAATTCAAATGACTGTATCGGGTCTGCTGTGCTGGCATGAATAATCTTATTAATTAATCCGCAGCTATTAACGGATTTAATGAGTCAGACCCATTACCATAATCAATGGAGGACCCTTTCTCACTGATAATCTTATTAATTAATATATAGTATTACAAATATAAAACTACAAAGTATAATACAAAACTACAAAGTAAAAATATTACAAGGCTCGGAAGAACTCTAAAGGCCTTCTTCCTCTGCTCGCCTCAGCCTTGGAAGGGAGAAGGCACTTCTTATTTATAGATAGGGGGGTAATGCGGAGGTGCCTGTTGTGCTGGCATGAATAATTGATGGCATGTGCTGATAATTGATGGCATGTGCTGATAATTGATGGCAACAACATTATCGCCATACTTCATCCCCCACTTCTGTTCCAGCCACACCATCTCCTTCTGGCTTGTCCGATCCTTTCAGGGGATCCTTCGCACAAGATCCTTACGATGGTTTGGATCTCCTTGATTCCTAGTCCAAACCCCTAACGTTATCGGTAGAACGGATTTTAATCTACCGACTGGACTGATTCAAACGATATCCGGTCTGACTCATCAAATCCGTTGATAGCTGCGGATTTGCTCAAAATCCGACTGGCCCGATTCAAACGGTATCGAGTCTGACTCATCAAGTCCGTTGATTATGGTATCAGAGGGATTACACCTGTTTATGTAAAGTTGGTCAAGCTGTAAGACCGTTGGTAACACCGTGATGGGTGTTCCTGGCTGCTAGTCCCTTTACCTCCAGAACGTAATCTATCTACTATCATACTTCAATGGCCAACCTTGTTCGTCGCTTTTTATCTCCTTCTTCTTCTACTTCCTCTTCTTCCCATACTATTTTAAGTAACGAAGATATTATTCATACTGATTTTCATACTTGGTCTATTCCTACTGAGCAAATTGACAACATTTACAAAATCGGTACTTTTGATTTCAAAACTTCTTTTAGTGTCAAAACTTATGAAGAAACTTTTAATATTCAACAACAATTTCAATCCACCCCTTTATTATCCCATATTTCCCTCAAACGATATGATGACCGAGGATTTCGATATATTCATTTCGGAATGATACAGGTCGCAGTCAAACCCTTAGTTCATATTGGTGTCAACATTCCTATTTACATGGCCCTTCGTGATAAACGACTGGCCCGTTATAACTCTTCTATACTCGCCATGATTCAAACTAACATCTGCAATGGCCCTATTTATTTTAATAGCATTCCTAACTTCACTGTCTATCTTATAGATCCATTAATTCTTGACTCATTAATTCTTGATATTCATTTGCAAGGAAATGAATTCAAGAAACTGGCGGAACAATTCGCCATCATTTATCGCATCTATTTTAAACTTATGAGTTATTGTTTAAATCCTAAACTGAAATTAGGACCAAACATTTCTGATGAAATTGTATTACTACAAATTGATGCTCCTTATTCCAAAACGTTTTCCCCTAAAAGATTAAAATGGCACGAAATTACTATTACCGATCACTTCAAAATAGAACGTCCCCAACTTCCTCCAAATCTCGAACAAATAGAAATACACGATGTCATCGAGGAACGAGATGGCACTGTCCTCATTCGGTTTAACTCATTTACAGAACGCACTTCCCAAATCCCTCCTTATATTCCTTCTCGCTTTTCTGCTTCCTCTATTGACCAACTCGACACACTTTCTCACATTCCCGCAGTCCACATCCATTATACCTCTCCCTTACCGGATGTTGTACATCCTCCTGCTACCTCCTATTCTCCTACCTCTACGCATATGCACATTCATGGTATTAATGTTATCACACTCCTATAACCTTTTAATCCTAATTTTGAAGAATTATTAATTGAATTCCAAGAGCATTCCCCTTATTACACTTGGTTTGAATCTTTTAATGCTCCTACCAAAGATTATTTATATAAAAAATGGAAATTAGATATTATTTGTTTTAAACTTGAATTCAATTTCAAAGTCTGGTTAGAACACTATCTTCAAACTCAAGCAATTACCTCTCCTTTTACTCAACCTGCCATTAATGTCCAGACATCTCTACACACCAAATGGCGCCTAACAGATAATACTGTTATTACTGCCATTACACCCCCTCTCCAAACAATACAACTCACCACCCCAGATGGTCATGACCTCATTGACACACCTTTCAAAAAAGGTCGTGATGGTCCTGACTCCACTCCTCTGTAACTTGATGATATCCGCAAAATATATCATCAAAATAATTATTCAAATCAAATATTACATACTATCTCTACCCAAATAGCCTCTTTACATATCGATACTAAACCAGTCCAACCTCCTACACCTGTACACATTGGCAAATTTCCCTCTAGTAACTCTGCTCCCCATTTCCAACCGCATAGTCTTCCACTTTCTCAAGAACAACACCTACTTTTGGTGATGCTTCTCTTCTCCAAAAATTTACATCAAACACTTACAAATCTGAACAATAATTTTCCTGGTCCTCTAAACTAAAACACTATTGACCACGAAGAACCTCCTACAAATCATCTCCTC